>CM040125.1:56165154-56576382 GCA_022559845.1 Amorphophallus konjac
ACCCAGTCAAGGACACCTATCATACAAGGGAAGTATGTTCCAAGCCCCAGAATCAACATAGTTGACCATGGAGCTGACTCTAGTTCAACCCTACAAGGATGAAAGGTTGATAGAAGAAGAAGAAAAATCGTTTGTGATTGTCAAGGGAGCCTGACTCAAGTCAAAGTTGACTTAGTCAAAGTAAAAGTCACTCAGCCAAAATAACTCAAGTCATGAAGACCCAAATCAAAGTTAGTCACAGTCATATAGTCTAGCTCAAGCCTCTGACCAGTTGAGCACAAGAGTGAAACATGCAAAAATAAGGCAACGACCCTTTGGTGTTAAGGGTGAGAAATGGGTGAGTATGGCTGATAAATAGAAGATAAGGCTGACAAATAGCCTAACAATGGGTGAAAAATGAGTGGTAGGGTTGAAAGCCTTCAAATGCGAAGAAGCTGCATCGACTCTAAAATGGTCTGGCGTCGACTCCAGAAGGTCGCAAAGATGAAGACAGTGAACAAAGGTAGTGGCGACGGCTTTATACGAATAAGGGTGACAAATAGGTGCCTAGTGGTGAAAAATAGGCATTAAGGCTGACAAATACCTGCCTAAGGGTAAATAATATATCGACATGGGTGACTTGTGAAGAAAAAGGCTAAGGTAGCAGAAGGTGATGGTCATCATAGATAAGGGTGACAAATAGGTGCCCAAGGGTGTAAAATGGACGATAAGGGTGAATAATAGGTGGCTAATTCTGACAAATAACTCAGAAGGGTGAAATCCAGGAAACTTATGTCAGCCACACGCTGGTTTCGAAGACCAAGCTCTTGGCACGTGATCCCAGGTCTGACATGCCACTTGGTAGTTCTCTGATAGAAGTATATTCCCCCTGCCACGTGGTCAAATGGTATAGTTTTCTTATGGATAAGAATCATATCAAAAATTGATATTTCTATTCTATAAAAGGAAGACTTCTTCCTTTTGAAGAAACGCTACTGCAAAGGGTTGCCGTGACAGTAAGAAAGTTGTGTGGGCTACAGAAGAGAAAAGAGAGAGGCTAGGAAGAAGAAAGAGAAAGAGAGCTACGAAGAGTTGATTGAGAGGGAGCTTGTGAGAATATGTGAGAAGAAAAAGAAGGAAAGAGAGAGAGATTGATAGCATAGTTCCAGATCTGCAGACCCAGTTCGTGAGAGAAACATTTGAGTGCAGCCAGAGTTGAATTGAAGATATGTTCATATATTGACTCGTGGATCAAATCTAGAGTCATTGTGCTTTTCGGAGCTAAATTTGTTTTGTTATTTTTCTTTGTTATCTTGTTTTTGGTTTCTCGTTTCTTTCGGTTCTTCTGATGCCTTATTTAGGGATCGGGTTCCTTCTGAGTGTTCAAAAGAAGGGAGAAGTGTTTTTCTCCGGGTTTCCTCTGTGGTTTAAGACGAAGAGAGGATTGAATCCTCTTGGTTTTGTGAGCAGTGGGTTGCTGTTCACGATTCCTTCTGTGCCTACAGAAGAAGGGAGGATTTGTTCCTCCGGTCACTACCAGTGGTAGTGGGACTGGTCTTCCTGGGTGCAAGATCAAGGTGAGGGATTTGTCTCACTCGGATTCAAGCTGTTAGTCAGCATTTGTTGCAGACTGAGTCTGCGATCTTACATCTGCAAGGCAAGCCTCACTCGGGTTTGAGTGAGGGGTGGACATAGATCTGTGGGTAGCAGATCGAACCACCTAAAAATCCCGTCCATCGTGGTTTGGCTTGTGTGCAATTTCCTTACCTTTTATCTCCTTTCGCAGGTTGATCAATGAGCTGAGTATACCTCAGACTCAATCGTGTTTATGATTCATTTGTTCAGCATTGCATTTCGTTCATATGGTAAGTGTTCGAGTCTAGTTCTGTGAGAGCTGCTGGTGTTGATTTGGCTTTGTTTACTTGTGAGCTTAGACCTGAATATTGAATAGATCGCTTAGTCCATAGTATTAGCTTCTGTCATGATTGAATTGTGTGAACTTTTAATTGAGCATAATTTTTGTAGGGTATCTATTCACCCCCCCTCTAGATCCCACATTGCACCGAACAATTGGTATCATAGAAGGTCTCTGATTATTCAGATCTAACCATCTGCAGAGTAGATCCTACTGTTCTTGGTGCATTATCGATTTTATCTCATTGATTTGATTTAATTTCCATGGCTCATCCACCGATGTTCAACGGTTCTAATTTTGATTCCTGGCTTCGCAACATGCGTAGATTTGTTAACTATGTTGATCCTGACTTATGGAATCTAATCACACATAGTCCACATAAATTGCCTAAGGATAGACCTAAGTGGACTGATGTTCATAAATCTGAGAACATTGATAATTTTAGAGCTCTACAATTAATGAAAGTCGCAGTTGATGTTAACCTTCTTCCATGTGTTTCTGCCTGCAGCATGGCGAAGGTCACACTGGACAATCTAATGGATGTCTATGGAAAGGCGGAGCACACATGCCTGATGGCGAACAGAAGTGATCATAGCAGTGATCAACAGGATGAGACATCATCTCAGGTAAGCTCTGATGCTGAAGAGATCTCGTTTGATGAATTGTCTACTCTCTATGAAGAACTGTCTAAAAAATACAGGAAAATAAAATCTGAAAAGAAAAAGCTGAAAAAGAAGATTGAGTAGAACAATTCGAACTCTCCTTGTAGTAAATGCTCACAGTTGGAGGAATTGAATAAAGCGTGTGAGTTTGATGTTTGAATGTATAAGGAACAAATTTGTTTTTTGAAAAATGAAAACCAAGAATTTCTAACCAAAGTTTCTGAACTGGAAGACAAGCTAAATTCATGGAATGATGATCAAGTCGTAATAAATGATTTTGTTCAGAATGAAAAATTGATGGAAGAAAATGAAAAATTGAAGGAGCTAAACACTGTCATGTCTAACAGATTGCTCAGTCTTGAGAAAGAAAAATCTATGGTTTCTTCTTGGGAAAAAAATTGAAAAATATAAAAATGAAAATGAAACATTGAAAGAAAGAGTTGCTATCTTAGAAAGGGAAAAAGCAGAATTTGAAACTCTTAAAGCCTCTTTGGAAAATAAAATAAAATAGTTGGAAATGATTTCATTTAATTCTGTTAAAGGAAAAGAGAAATTGAAAACTCCTTTGGAAGATGAGGTCACTAATCCAAGTGAGGGAATAGAGCACAACTCTGGAAATAAGAAGGCTATTCGGAACCAGCTATACACAACCTTTGTGTAAAACTCAGAAGTGGCTGGTACCTCTAGTCAATCCCCAAAGCAGTTTGTTGCTAAGAAAACTCATAAACAGAATAAACCACAGAAAAAGAAATTCAATAACATGCATTCCAAAAACACACATGAAAAACACCATGATTCAAAACAAGCCAATACTTCATGTTTTTATTGTGGAAAGCATGGGCATTTGATGCATGATTGTAGATTGATGAGACGGGATGATTTAAATATTGATAGAATGCATGTTAGGAATTTTCATGATAGGAAATTTCCTAATGCTCAGAAAAAGAACATTAAATGTTTTCACTGTGGTAAGACAGGACACATAGCTGCACAATGTTGGTTTGCCACAGGAAGAGGAAAATTTCACTCTCATGTTGAACATCTAGAATTTCTTGTAAACCAGCATGTTTTTCATAAACACAGAATTGCTTCAAAAGGAATGGTTCTTGGGTGTTTCAATTGTGGGAAGCCAGGCCACAAGGCTAATGAATGCTGGCTGGCTGCTCATGGAAGAAATAATTTTCATGTTAAAGGTGGTGTCGGTTATAGTCATTCACAGCAATACCATGTTCATAAGAAAACTGTGAATTCTTCAAAATGCTGCCACTGCTATGAAAAATTTGGACATTCAATATCTGAGTGCTTCATGCTAAAAATTGATGATTTTGCTTCACTGAATTCATGGAGAACACACATTAGAGGTGTTGCTAACCATTCAGGACCCAAGAGTTCTTCGGTACCTCTGTATGCAAAATGAGAATTATTTTGCAGGTGTGCCTTGAAGAAGAAAGGGGTTCAATAAATTCAAGGCACATGCAGTTGGTAAAACCCCATTTCTGTTTTGCAATCTATTAGTTAATGTTTTGAGTAAATTTCTTTTTAATTGGCATATCTTGCTTCATCTGTTTAATAGAATTTCATGCATTATCAGTAAACTAGGATTTCATGTATTTTATCATGCTTAAATCCTGTGGTATATAAAATAGTGTTGGTGGAAGGATAGATTATGTCTATCTGAAAATAACTCCGCCGGGTACCAGGGGATTGCTTGTGTAGTTCATTTAGAATTCTAGTTTGAATAATCAAGAAGAAGTTGAAATAATTTGGCAT
Source organism: Amorphophallus konjac (assembly GCA_022559845.1). Classification (NCBI taxonomy): domain Eukaryota; kingdom Viridiplantae; phylum Streptophyta; class Magnoliopsida; order Alismatales; family Araceae; genus Amorphophallus; species Amorphophallus konjac. Next base: position 56,169,481 of record CM040125.1, read on the forward strand.
GCAATGAGAATTCATATTGTGAGTTGAAATAACTTGAATTGCATGTGTTCACGGTCTTATGTCTTCATGCAGTGACATGCACAATACTTGAAAAATCTGTCTGTTTCTTTTGAGTTAAATTGTATGTCAGAAAATTACAAATTAAAAATTTGTTGCATATGTTATCTTAGATTGTCATGCTTTATTTGAAAAACTTGTTGCTCATACTGGAATGAACTGCATTTGTTTTGCATTTTCATGCATGGCCACATGGTATATCAAATAGTGTATTGCCGAAGGATAGGTAAGGCTAAGGTCTGTTTGGAAGCTTTCTCTATGCGAGAGGTAGTCTTAAGACCTAAGTACTCCGCCTAGTACCATGGGTCAAAAATTACATATAGACAAATTCAGTCAGTCATGAGCATACTTCAATAACTCCCTGAACAGTCTTCATGTTGATCCCATTGGGTCAGTGTATTTAGATAGAGGGAGTCAATGCATACAATTGTTTGATCATGCATATAATAGTTTCAAATTCATTTGCATATCATTCATGTTCAAAATTTTCAAAAAGAACATTTGAAATGCATGCACACATTTAGGGGGAGCTAATGCATGTAGTTATTTGTTCACATGTTGTACTGTGAAAATCTCAAAGTCGACACCTTATTCAGTCCAAGTCGACTTACTTGTGGAAAATTCAAAACTTCATCTGATTTCTATATATTTGTGATTTCAATTCCTACTTTTTCTTAAATCAAATCTGGAATGCATAATTTTCTGGTTACCACTCTCATTCCATGATTTGGTACTTCTAAAATCACTTGAGCTTATTATTCTCATGGTTCTGGAATTCATTATCTGTTAGCTCCTGCAATTGCTGAGGGGGAGCTTCACATGAAAAAATTCTGAATTGCCTTGCATGTCATGATCATAATTTCCATGGAAATTGATCCTATCTAGTTCTCTCAGAAAATTAAGCATCTTTGATGACTACTAAAGTTTCTTTTGGCCGTCTTAGTTTCTTTGAAAAAGTCACCCTGAAATTATTTCAAGTTAGCTACATGCTTGGATTTTATTGCTATCTCCTTGAATTGGTTTCACCCTGAAAATTCAATATTCCTACTGACTGCTCAGTGCCCATGAATCTCATTGAAAATCATGTCTTGTTTGCTGCATCTGTGACTGCTTCTGCCATACCTTGTGCCAATATCTCTCGTCGAATCAAAATTGTGACAATTTTCTGAAATTACTTTCTGCTTGTTACTTGCTCGGATTTTATTGCTACATTCTTGAGCTAGTCACTCACTACAAGAAAAGGGGAAGTTTGTGATGACCGATTTTTTTCACTACTACGTCGAAAATACGTCAGAACTTGATCTTTTGACGTATTTACGACGTATTTGCGACGGAATATGGTCGTCAACACGATTAGGTCGCTAATTTCTGACGTCATGTAATTACGTCACTAATTCATCCGAAATTACCGATGAAAATATGTCGTCGAAATTATTGTCGATATTTATGTTGGTAATTTAAATAAGGAAATTAGTTAATATTTACGACAGAATATAATTTAGTCTAAAATACATCTAAAAGTTTCGACGTATTTCAGACTGAAACCTAGTCTGTCAGAAAACTTTGGGCCAAAAATATTTCCGACGACCTGAAAATTACATACGTATTTGCGATTAAAAAATTAATACATTGGAAATACGTCGGTCTATGGTTTCTGAATTAGTTTCGACGAAATATATATTTGTTGAAACATTAGTCGAAACTTACTGACGTATTTGTGACAGAAACATTAATTTTTCGAAAACTTTGGATTAAATTAGTTCCGATGAAAGTTTATTCGGTCGGAAATACATCGTTAATTTTTGACCTATTTGAGGCGGATAATTAATACGTTCGAAACCTGTGGGTCAAATTACTTCCGATGAATAGTTATTGGGTCGAAACTATGTCGTGAATTTTCATCATATTAGAGACAGATAAGTAATACGTCGAAAGTAATGTGGCTCAAATTAGATCCGACGACCTTTTCTTTATCGAAAATACGTCTGAAACTTTCGACGTATTTGTAGCGAAAAATTAATACGTCAAAAGTAAGTGTGTCAAATTAGTTCCGACGAATTGTTTATTGGTCGAAATTCCGTCGAAAACTTTGTCCACATTTTTTTATATATTTTGAAATTTTAAAAACATGTTTAAAGCTATAATTATACACCACAATCGACATAACTTAACTGAACATAAACACGCAATAGGATAAAATGAGTCGAACATTACAATAAAGAACGTCCACAACACATAACTCAATGAATAAAATAAGTTACAGTTACATTAATTGAAATGTTTCATTTTTTCACAATATCATTAAAAAATAAGAGATATCTGCTGCATCATCCTCATTCGTCATTCATAGCATCTCCACCATCATCGGCTGCTGGAGGATCCTACATCATAAAAAATTAATAATAAATAGATTTTAAAAATATAATTATTAATAAATCTAGTTAAACATCTTTTTGATTTTCTAAATTCGAAAGTAGATGACATGAAGATGATTTCTTTGACTCTCAAAGCTGAATTCTTTGAACTAAGTAGTAATGTTATTGTTGTGCCCTGTGGTTTTGATGATGTCTAAAACTATGAATCATATTATAATCATAATTTTTTATATCATGAATTTGATGTGTGCTGGCTAATGTCCATATGTTTTCTAATGCCTTGAACAACATTTTCATATGATAGCTTGAAAAGTTATAATGTCAATGCTATGAATGCTTGAACTGTTATGTTTGTATGCTTGAAGAATGTTTGTTTGAAGAACTGTAATATCTGAAGAATTCAGGTAAGCATAAGCATGGTAGTGTCACAGCAGCTCTAGAAGTAACTCTGTAGAATCCTCCAATCGTTGAAGAAACAAGTTGATATATCACCTTAAGATAGACTTTGTACCCGCTGAAGAATAAGGGTGAAAAATATCCCTTAAGGCTGACAAATGGGCATTATGAGTGATAGATACTACCTTAAGGGTAACAAATAGATGGACTAGGTGAATAATAGGCAAGAAGGGTGACAAATAGTAGTGCAAAGGTGAATAATAGGCTGTAGGTGTGAAACAGCTGAAAACCAAGAACGTCAAGCCGACTCGGAAGGGCTTACAAGTCAACTTCTGACAAAAGAATTCACAGAATGAAAGAAGACTTTTTAGCTGCGGATTAAGGGTGAAAATAGGTGGACAAAGTAGACAATTGGTTGTATAGTAGTGTCAAATGACTGTTCAGTGGTGTAAAGTGGCTCATGGCTATGACATTTGAAGAATGATCAAACTGGTAGAAGAGAATGGTTGTCCATGAGGTTCCCAGCTTCTCCATGATGATTATGGAGAATCATTGAGCATCAAATGACCTTGATGATCATTTTTTAAAGTCAATAAATTGACTTGGACTTCAGTTCTGCCGGCCTTCAACGGTGAAATCATTGAACATGGTACCGTGTTCTTGTCTAAAGGCTACGAAATTAAAAGTTAAATTAAATACTCACATGAGAGGTCTGTGCTGTGCTCGAGGGTGCTCCCTGAGTCAAAATCTCCGCCTGGGCCAGGAGGGTAGCAAGGGCCCGAGTAAAGCGTGACTTCATGCGTTCCTCGATGCTGTCTATCGCATGTTGAACGATGGATGTAATCTGGCTCCTAGAAGCGCCGATGGAGGGAGTAGAGAAGGAACTGCTACCGGGGTAGGGCAAAGCTGAGGCCAAAGAAGATGCTAGAATCGGGCTGGTGTCCAAGCTCTGCCCAAAACCGTATACTCGTCCTTTCTTCAGTGGGCCGGCTACTGCTACCCATGCCTCAGGATCTAGTTGCGGCTGATGCGTCTCCTTCTCCCCGTACTTTTCAGTCATATGTCTGTCATATGACTCCTACAAATTGAATAAAAAATATTGTAAATTTCATATTAATCAATCATATTAAAAAATTGAAATAGAAAAGAAATGTGTATGTATATAATCTTACCACTACTGAGCGAGCACTCTCGCTCACATACTGATCGGTCCCCTTCTTCTGGTGAACTGTAGCAAATAAATCGCGGAACGAGACTGTACCACCCCTCTTCTTTTTCTGTTATACATGTTATAGAGAATACATAAGGACATATAAGAAATAAAATATAATAAAATTAAGATTATTACTTACCAATCTCTCCTTTTGGGTCACGAAGGAAACGGATCCAGAAGTATGAAGATGCATGTCTGGATGTGTCGCACGTGTAGCTTTGGCTTTTGCAGATTTGGCCATCCAATTAGGCTCGGCCCATCTATCACAGAGGTCCTCCTAGTGCTCCCTCCTCATCCATGCAGGTTTATGTGCCTTCCAAAGGCCACGCTCCTCGCTCCCCCTGGCTCGAGCCTTTGCACAGTCCCGATAGCTGTGTAATTGATGCTTATAATTTACAGTTGTTGTGGCCTCCCATGCACGTCGAGCTCGTTCGGCGTCAGCTCGCCTCACAAACTGATATGCTTACTGTGAAGAATTCAAATTTTATGAGTTGTCAATTGAAATTGCGGAGTTTGGAAATATGTAATTTAAAAGATTAAATTGTATACCAGGAACTCGTCGTACAATCGATCGCGGATATCTTGAGGAAACTTTCGAAATGACTTATATGGGCCGGTCACATGTTGCTCAATAATGTTGGTAATAAAACGAGAAGCATCACTGGGCTCTACTTTATCCCTACAATTACATATGCTAACATGATGGCCAACAATTATATAGTTGCTGGATAGATAACGAACATAATTCATGAGTTTAAATATTTACCCAGATACCCAACATGGCTTGCGTCCCTCTTGTAACACCACCTGCTCGCCCTCATGATGGCTAACAGCATCGTTTGCCGGTTGTGTGCCCGGGTGGGCAGACGAGCCAACTATCGCAGGTGGTGTGCCCGGTGTGCCTGTTACAAGTAAAATAGAAGTAGTTAATCAGAATTTAGCTCATTATTAAAAAATGAATTTATTCAACAAGTAAACATAAATAATTTTCATCATTTAACTAAGAATTTAAATAAACATAGCAGTAGAATGTGATAGATGGAAGCGGTGTACCCTGTAGACATGATGTAGAGGCACTCAAACCTGTAAACATAAAATATCATGAGCAAAACAAAGTGCATATTCACTACTCATTTATGTAAGAATTTAAATAAACATACCAGCAGCAAGTGGTGGGGCCGGTGCACTCTGTGTACCTGGTGCTGAGAGATAAAATATCGTGAGCAAAACAAAGTGCATATTCACTACTCATTTATCTAAGTGATGTGTGGGAGGATAGGATATAGGGGGGGTGAATATATCTCCTGATTAAAAACTGTGCCCAAATTAAAATAACAAATCTGGCACTACCCAATCTTAAGATAGAATGATCAATATGTTAACAAGAGTTTGCATATAATAAACGACGAACACTTAAGCACTCAACACGCACTAGAGGGAAATGAAATGAAAGTTAAGTAGCACTCTTGCTAACAGATCTAACGACAATATAAGAGTAATGCTTTGCACAGAACATACGTTGAGACCTATTTGTCACCCTTAAGAGGGTATATGTCACCCATAGAATTAAGTCTATTTGTTTGCCTTAGCTTCTTCTGCTGGGGGATAAACACAAGTAGACTTCCCCTTCATGCAGCTTCAACACTTTACACATATTCAGTGCTACAACCTATTTTTCACCTGTAGAGAACTATTTGTCAGCCTTACTTGCCTATTTGTCACCACCAACGAGTCATTTGTCTGCCTTATCTTCCTGTCTTCCCTTGTATGAATCTTAACAGATTTGTGACCCATTTGTAAAGAACTAAGACTTTGACTGCACTGACTTGGGTTGACCACTGTCTTAGCTCCATTGACTATGTGTTGACCATGTTGACTTTCCTTCACTTCTTCAGAAAATTACTGGCTTTCAGCCTGTTCTATGTGCAACTGTCAACCTGTTCTTTGTGAAATTTAGAAGTAAACTACACACACAAAATTATTATAGCTCCATGCATGATTCTGCATCAACAAAACACATTGAAGATCCACATAAAGAGTACACATGACTCATGATTTTGGCAGCATCAAAACATAGGGACACAACACTAAGAATTTAAATAAACATACCTGCAGCAGTTGGTGGGGGCGATGATGCACTCTCTGTAGCTGGTGCGGAGACATAAAATATCGTGAGCAAAATAAAGTGTAAATTCACTACTCATTTATCTAAGAATTTAAATAAACATACCCAGAGCAAAAGCTGGGGCCAGTGCACTCTATGTATCTGGTGCAGAGACATAAAATATCCATTACTAAAATAAAGTGCAAATTCACTACTCATTTATCTAAGATTTTAAATAAACATACCCGCAGTTGTTGGTGGGGGCGGTGCATTCTATGTAACTAGTGCGGAGACATAAAATATCGTGAACAAAAAAAAGTGCATATTCACTACTCATTTATCTAAGAATTTAAATAAACATACCTACAACACGTGGTGGAGGCGGTGTACTCTGTGTACCTGGTGCAGAGACATAAAATATCATTACTAAAACAAAGTGCACATTCACTACTTATTTATCTAAGAATTTAAATAAACATACTCGGAGCAATTGGTGGGGGCGATGATGCACTCTCTGTAGCTGGTGCGGAGACATAAAATATCGTATCAAAAGGTCTGACCAGTAAGGCAATTCCCAGAAGATACTTTTCTTCACCCAGTTGTGATCTTGTCCAAATCCACGAAGATGTCATGTACTACCCGACAGTTGCACTATATCTGGTAAGTCTTGCACCTGTGCCGTCATTTGTCGACCAGACATGCATTCCCAGTCTGCTTCATCCATTTCAACTGTCTTCTTAATGAATGAGTCATTTTGCCTTCGGAAAGGATGGTCAATTGGTAGAAACCGTCGATGACAATCGAACCAGCATAATTTCTTACCATATTTCAGGACAAATGATTTGGTATCAGCCATACACTAAGGACATGCCAACCTCCTGTGTGTGCTCCAGCCAGATAGCATTCCATATGTAGGGAAGTCACTTATTGTCCACATCAATACAGCCTTCATGGTGAAATTTTGTTTTGTATACGCATCATAAGTAACAACTCCATCATTCCATAATCTTCTCAACTCATCAATCAGTGGCCTGAGATATATGTCCAAATGTTTTCCTGGATTTTTTGGACCTGGAATCACCAAAGTTAAGAAAAGGTTTTCTCGCTTCATGCACAAGCCTGGCGGAAGGTTGTATGGCGACAGGAACACTGGCCAACATGAGTAAGACGCCACTGAACCTCCAAAAGGGTTGAAGCCATATGTGCATAAACCCAACCTAACATTCCGTGGCTCGTGAGCAAAAGCAGCATAAGTACGATTGAAATGAGCCCAAGCTTCACCATCAGCGGGATGACTCATTATATCATCTGCACGATGTGCTCTTTCTATGTGCCATATCATATGCCGAGCTATCTTTGACGACATATACATCTACTACAATCTGGGCGTGAGAGGGAAGTATCGTAGTGACTTGTAAGGCACATCCTTCTGCTTTGAATTGTCCCCTCTCTTAGGTTTAAATCTATCATGATGACAAATATCACATGATCATTTATCTACCTTATCTTGATAATATAGCATACAGTGATTAGGGCATGCATCTATTTTTTAGTATCCAAGCCCTAACACATTGACCATCTTCTTTGCACAGTAAAAATTTTCAGGCAACTTCTCATCTCGAGATAGCATACTCTTGATAAGGAGGAGCATACGGTCAAAAAAACTCTCACTAAGGTGAAATTCGGATATCAAATTCAACAACTGTGAGACAGCAGACAACCGAGTGTGATTTTCACAGCTATCCCACAGCGGCTCATCAGCATCCCGAAGTAACTGATAAAATTGTTCAGCCGACTTGTTTGGTGGTTCTTCATTGTACACATGTTCCCCTTGTACATTAAAGTTAGGGCTAGCAGCATCGATTATCATGTCTGCATAGGTACTTGTGCATGCAACATTGTCAGCCTCATACGACCAGAACTCCACACCATGACACACCCAATTCATATAACCTTTCGTGAACCCTTTCCTGTATAAATGAACTTGCACATCCCATAGCGAAAGAAATCTCTTATTTTTACAAAGTAAACAAGGACATCGAAGGTTACCACGCTGGCCCACTGCTGTTGGATGCCCCGATACAAACTAAATAAAACTATCAACTCCATCCTTAAACTCCTCTGACACCACTCCGTCAACTACTCTGCGATTCATCTATGAAAGATCCATTCTAGCCATATTTACCTAACAAATTAAAAAAATCATATCAATATATCTTATCACTACTTCTAAGAAAAATATGGACAACATCTCCCCTAAATATTGATTATGGTCCACATTTGTACATCCTATTTGGTCACATATACATCCATATCCACATCCACTTTAACTTCCATATTCACACACCCACGTTGCCATCGACATCATCTTCAGGAAAAAAAATCATTATCATACTCGCATTCACATACACATTTTCTCACATATCGGCATCCACACATGTCTACAAATTTAATTCACATCCAAGCATACTAATCACATATATCTATCCAAAAGTCTTGAACGGACAAAAATGAAAAAAAGGGTCATATCCACATTTACGCACACACATTTATATCCACATCCCTCTTCCCACCTTCCTAATAAAAATAGGGGCTTGGAATTTCATCTCCTTTTCTAAGAGTACACCAGGTGATAAGGAGAAAAGGTTCGTCTTGGATATCAGGCATGAGGATTAAAATTCTCAAAGGAGCAGTTGGCTTTCTTAAAACTAATCTCTATGCAACTCTTGAGTACATATTACTTGGGGGGAAATATGAGTTGCATAGAGATCACTTTTAAGAAAACCAACTGTTCCTTTGAGAATTTTAACCTTCATGCTTGATGTCCAAGACGAACCATTTCTTCTTATCACCAGGTGTACTCTTACAAAAGGAGATGAAATTCCAAGCCCCTATTTTTAGTGGATGGACAATCAACAAGGACAGGTTCGTCCTCACCGCCATCTATTTATTCATCTTATAACTCATGCATTTGCATAGCCCACTCTAGGTATGGCCTTTCGAGTTGCACAATGTTTACTAGTTTTCCGTCCTCAAATATTGCAACAATTGCATCGGTCTCTCTTTAACGAGCCTTATCTCCAAAATCCGCCATCGCCACAGTAAAAGGGTCATGATGTTGCAACTCAGTCGTGATGGATAACAGAATCTGCCAAAGTATCTACGAGAACAGGATTGTCAGGTGGTGAATCCAAAAGGGAAGGACCCATTAGCTAGAAACTGAGAATGTAAAATCTTTACATCAGAATATTCTGTACCAATTGGTTTTAGTTTTGCTGGCTACCGAGCCCCTCCCCCTCCCTGTGTCTGTGTCTGTGAGAATGAGCGTGAGAGAGGGGAATACGTGTGGTGGGGGGGTGTCCGTCGGAAAGAGTTTGACTATCGTCGCTGCCGGAGCTTACCGCCACTGATGCGCCCTCCCTGTCGATGTTGCCTCTGCTAGCCCCTCACCAGTGTCCCGCGGTAGCCCCCCCACGCTCGCTTGCCCTCGCCACTCCGCCGCCCGCTGGTGAGAGATTGAGAGGGGGGGTGCGATCGTGAGAGAGGAAAGGGAGATCGAGAGGAGGAGGAAGGGGGAAGGAGGAGAGGAGAGGGGACGCTTTTTCTAATTCATGTCTCTTTTTATTTGCCGCCATATTTTAATTTGGCGCCATGTTTTCATTCATTCATTCATGATGATTTTTCATTCATTCATTTCTTCTAATAGGATAAAATCTCTCTCAATATAAAATATCATTACATCTTAAAAAATATTATTTATTATTTAGAGATCTGAAGATCTATAATTTTGAAATTTTCAAGTTTTTTTATGAAACGAAACACGGGACCCATGCCCAGAAACCCGTGAAATGATCTGAAGAGGTGTAAGCAAATGATGGTGGGCATTGGGTCGGGACGTACTGGAGACCCATCGTGCCATAAAGGTCGATCACGGCCATAAGAGGGGAAAATGTTTGATTAATCGGCAAGCAAGGCTGCATGGCCAATAAGTTGATTCCTATAAAAAGAAGAGAGAGCATTTTCAAAAGCCTTGAAAGCCCTAGGTCGGGGTGCGAAAAGGTATTCAAAGCCATATCGGTCACATGTTGACCATTTCCTTATTGTTCCATGCCCCCTCAAACTCATGTGTTGTGATTTTACCGACACGTCTATAATGATTTTTCGGGAGCTAAGGCATCTCGCGAGGAATGCCACGTGGAAGCACTCAAGAAAATTATAAAATATCATTGTATCTTTTATCGATTTTACTCACGATACAGTGTGCCAGTCACGTGTATGACAATGTGTTCAGGTTCCAAGACTGGGATGGTCTAGACTAACCCAAGGTGCGCTGTAACGACCCGAGATCCGAGTACCGGAAAGGAATCGGTGAGACTCGCCTCGGCCCGCCACCCAGGAGCCCGAATACTTGGAAGAGTTAAGGGATGGTGTGAGGGCACAAGAGAAGCTAAAATAATTGCTGAGCTAGCACAATAATAAAAAAAATAATGCAAAAATTGAGATAAATAACCACTAAACAGCTACAAGGTCCAAAGTATCTCATGTCTAAACAAAGTACAGTCAACGGAAAGCAAAGTACAAGTACACAGGCATATCCCGGCTCTAGCAACTGGCGACTAACCCTGGCGATTGGAACCACGCTGACACTCCCCTGCGCCTCTCGATGGTCATGGGTTGGCCGCTACCTAATGGGTAGCGATCAGTCGCATGACCGCTTACGAGGCCTAGCGGCCCCCTGGGGGCCGCTAAGCCCAATCGACACACCAAAATGCCTAGCAGTCCCTTGCGGACCGCCAAAGGGGCCATAGCAGTCACTAGAAGGACCGCAACCCCAACCCAAGCATGGGAATGGTGGGAACGGCACAAAATTCCATTCCACACCCCGATCATCCCCCGATGATAGGGGAATCCATCCCCAACCCTCCTAGCATGATTCTACACCCATAGATCGGTCAAAAACCCCGATAATCGAGAGATCCGGCGCTCAAACCCCAAACATGTGATTCCTCTTCCCGGCATGAAACAAGCCCCTCTCGACCTCCCCACGGCCTATAAATCCCGGGGAAAGTGAGAAACGAGGTAACGATCCATCCCCCTACCTCAAGGAAGCTCGAAAGCCGCCGAATCACCGCCGATCTCAAAATCTTGGCCGAACATAAACTCCACACCCCACGCCGCGAGAGTGCCACCTCCACGATCCTTGCCTTGAAAATTTTCACCATTGTTTCCACATTTGTCACCCTTATGCCGCTAATTGTGTTGTCTTGTTGCAGTTGTTCATCATGATTGGATAGATAGGTCGATGCACCTACCTAATGCATCGACGCATCTGAATAGTTTAATGTATTCATTCACACCTTTTTGCTTGTCCTCATGAATATGCATGAGTCTGCATTCTTTGAGTACCTATTGCAATATCTCATGAAGCATATTTTATATAGGTTAACTCTTAAGGAAGGACATTTTGATAATTTAGCCTATTAAATTGGTAAATAAAGTGGACCATGATTTCTTAACTATCTCTCACTTCCGTCCCTTTGCTAACCAAGCACGGAGGGTTGAGCACGCTAACCGAGGGCAGGGGTCGAGCACGCTAACCTCCCCCGGTTAGTAGTCTTGTGTGTGCGGGGGGAGGTGGGGACCCACTGTGCCCTTCTCTCTTATCAGTTATGCCATCCCCCGACAACTCCGATAACAAATAGGCCTCGTCTACTTATTTCAACCTCGGCCAAGCTCTCTCTGCCTCGGTGCATCATCATCCTTCTCCGTAACTTCCTGAAAACTCTAAGTCTGAGCATCACCTTCATACCTCGATGCACCACAGGTTTCCCTCCATCTCTCCATCATCCTGTTAAAGTCAAAAACCCACCTCTCCTTGCTTTATTGTTATCCTATCTCCTACAGTATCTCTCTCCGGTCTCTCATCTACTTCAATTACTTTGCCAACTACAAGAAGTAGAGGAAAGCAGATAGTCTCAGAGAAACAGCATGTGGCTGATGTATCCGGACGAAAGGAACCTCGGTCCAAGCGATCTCATGACCGAGATGCATCTGCCAGTGGATCTCATCAGCCGGAGTCAACGAAGGTGATAAAAAGGAAGGACCGAGAGTCAGATTCACCTGTCAGAAAAAGAGGGGCCACTCAGAAAAGAGTTAAGAAGAGTTTAATAAGGATAGGGCTTATAGATGAAGGTGACGAACCAAGTGAGAATTTTGTGAGAATTTTGTTTCCAAGGTACATTGATACACATGACCACTAACTACTTCAAAATTTTCCTGAATTAATGGAGATGATTGAATTTCAAGGATGGAAGAAGTTTGTCAGTAAGCATCAAATCTATTATCCCAAGTTGGTGACTGAATTCTATGGAAACCTGAAATATAATGCTAGCATTCCAAAGTTTTGGACTCATGTTAGAGGAGTTGAAATTGAGATCACCAAGCGTCTATTGCATGAAGCTCTTAGAATTCCAGAGGGTGGAGTTGAAGAAGTTGGTTTTATCTATGATAAATTTAAAGCATATTCAATTATGACTGGTTTACCGAGCAATCCTCAGGATGAAAATCAGACCTACATCACCAGCTTCAACACCAATCGGTGTCCTCCCCTACAAAGGCTGCTACACCACATTTTTACTACAATCATAACACCTCAAGGTGGTGGTCGGGGTCGGCTAACTGTGACCTAAAGATTCCTATTCTACTGCATGTTTAGGAACATCAAGGTCTGTTTGCCAGACATGATGATTCAGATAATGGGTTTCTATAAGAATGCTTGAAGATATTTACCATATGCAGCGCAGTTGACTGCAATATTCAAGAGAATAAATATTCCATTGAAAAATGAAAAATTCAAGGAAATCCCCACGTCAAATATCAATATAATGGATTTTGTTGAAAAGTATATGAAATTTAAAAAGGACAGAGGTAAGATTTTAAGGCAATTACCTGGGGATAATCCACCACAAGTGGTTGAGCAGTCTCAACATCAGCCTGAGCAGCCAGAACAATAACTTGATCAACCTGAAGAACAAGTTCAATAGATGGAGCAGGAGGTTGAGCAAATGCAACAGCCGCAGCAAGAACAAGAACAGCAATAGCAAGTAGAACAGCAGCATCAATTACAGTTTTCACTACAGCAGCAAGCGTTAGAAGAGCAACAGCAGCAGCAGCCAGAATAGGAGCATCAACGACAAATTCAACAAGAAATGGCTAAGGTTCAACTGGATCATGAAGAACCTCAAGCATCACCAGGAGACCAATCGCAAAACATCCCTCCTACTAGACAAGCTGTAGCTGCAGATCCTCAAATCTCTCGAGCTTCTACATCATCTGTTCAAGAGACAGGCACTCTCTTTCGTTTCATATCTGCACAATTTGGGATGCTACATTCTGCATTGAAAGAACAGTCAAACTACTTTGAGCATCAGATGATTCAGTTTACAGGAGAAGTAAATTCTGGAATGAGAGAAATGTCAAAAAAATTTGATCAAAAATTGACTCATCTTAGGATGGAAGTGAACAGCAGAATTGCTGAAATCAACCATGACAGGACACGTGCCAACAGGAATTTTCACAAACTAGTCCAAGATATTGAAGGAGTCCTTGGAGTTGCTGGAAATCAGATTGGCAGGTCGACTGACAGATTCAACCATTACGATGACAAGTTATTCACTGCTGCAGAGTATTTTCATGAAACCAGAGAATAGCACAATCATCTTGTCAGGAATTATGATCATATGACAGACAAATTACAGATGACATTAAATACATGGTTGAAGTATTCAAGGATCATTACCCTCAGCCAGCTTTTGAAGACCAAGGAGACAGATGGTCGCCTGGGATGGCTCCAGAGTCATCCTCCCAACTTCCTATCGAGGCTACTCAGTATGATGCACAGCTAACCAATATTGCTAATATGATCCATCATCAAACAACTGTGCTCAGCGCTACAAAGGAGTTGTTTCATGAAGCTCTACTTGAAAGGCATTTCTCCACTGACAGAAACATCAGAACAGTTGCTCAAAGGGTCAATCAGAATGCAGAAGAACTACTGGCCTCACTTCAGCATGCTACACTCCCTCCTCACTGTCCTCCTATACAAGATGCGTCCACTCAGACTGATGACACACTTGGAAAGTGATAATCAGGGATGCTATCACAGAACCCCTCATTTTTTTTGCTGATGGCCAAGGGGGAGAAGAAAATGAGTCAGAGTCATACAGATCAGTGAAAGAGGAAGTCAAAGAAAAAGTCAAAGCTCTTAGAGCTGAAACAGTCAAACAGGCAGAGTCAGAGAAGACCAATCATAGGAGTTTGTAGACAAGAGTCATGCATGTCATGTAGTTATGTAGTTATGCAAAGTCATGCATAGCATTTCTCAGCCTTGATGTTCTATTTATCGGCCTTAACTCATATTTGTCAATCCTATGAAGATATTTGTTTGTCTTATTTTCTTTGGTATGGCCTTTCGAAGCTTGAAGGGTTTTACCGTAATGCCATTTGTCACCCTTATATATCTCTTTGTCGCCGTTGAAGCTTCATTTGTCACCCTTAGGAGAGTATTTGTTACCTTTAGTTTTCTTCTGTTGTTCACTACCAGAAAAGGCAGGATTTCAGACGGCCAATTTTCATCTGAAATCCGTCTGAAATTCCGTGGGAAGACACTTTTGTAACGGATTTCAGACGAATATCGGATAGAAATAGGCCGTCTCATATTCTTGGTTACAAATTTCGGACATATTTCATTTCAGTCACAAATTTCGTCTGAAATTTCACACTGAAATATTTCTGTGTGAAATATCGTCTGAAAATATAATTTTCGGACATATTTAATTTCAGTCACAAATATCGTCTGAAATTTCACACGGAAAGTTTTCCGTGTGAAATAGCGTCTGAAATTATCTCCGTCTGAAATTTCCTACGGAAGATTATCCGTGTGAAATAGACGTCTGAAATTTCAGATGTACGATCTCAGACGGCTTATTACCGTCCCTATTTCCGTTTCACAATTCAGATGTCTATTTATGAAATCCGTCTGAAATTTCAGACGGACAAGGTATGTTCAGACGAATATGCAACGGTATTTGGGATTGTACGTTCAGACGGCTAATTGGTCGTCTATAATTCCGTCTGACATTTCAGAAGTGGAGAGGGGGATTTCTGTAGCCTAATTAAGAGCAGCCAACCTAGGCCCATTAGGACCGAATGAGGCTCAGCTCATCCAAGTGACAGCCCTCTAGGGCCCACTTCGGCAGAAAAGCCCAATAAAGATCACTCGGGATCCCATCCTTCCTCGGCGGCCCTGAGGCTCGAAAGGCCCGAACGTCAGAACGGAGGAAGACCCACGCCTGAGCCATCCCTCTATCAGGATGAAGGGCGAGCGCTCCACGCCCACTCCGATCCGACTGCCTCCGAGCTACACCTATCACCCAGACAGGGCTGGCACTTCTCATGCTTGGATCGACTGACAAATACTTCTCCATGCAGCCATTGACAGTCCTTTATGAGTAGGAGTTCAGCGGGATAAGGGAGCCACGATCCCCCAAGGTCATGAAGAGCCCACGATAAGGACGTAATGATCCCATGATGAGGACGTAACTCTCGCCTGAAACTCCTCAACTTATGGGACTCATCAGGGGAACTCGCTATATAAATCAGGGACTCTCTCCGGCGGCAGGTAAGGCAGATATAGGCCTAACACTCCCTGAGCAGGAACCACTTCACCATCTTGGTGTTGGGTAATCTCACGCATCTCTTTCTACCTCCCTCAATACCTTCCACCATTGCTCTACTAACTTAAGCATCAAAGGGTTTCCCCAGGGAACCATCCCTGGGCCTCCTAATTCGTTTCCCTTTCTCTGTAGTTCACTATCCGGTGATCATCCTCCCAGCTCAGGACCAGTGCGAGATCACGCCCCTTCATCTGGCGCCGTCTGTGAGAAACAACCAAAGAGCCAGTATGGTGAGAAGAAGTTCAGGGAGGAGGTCCGCCGGCAACAGGGGAAAGGCCATGGCGGCGGCGGGGGAAGGCCCATCACAAGCCTCCTAAAACCCCCCCTCCAGTGCCAGCACTCCCGCCAACGGACCGCCCCCTCCGCCTGCGGCCAGGCTGCCACCCCCGCCTCCCACGACGGTAGGGCTGCCACTCAACGGTGGCACCGACGCCTTCCAAGCCCTCAACGCGAAACTGGACATCCTAGTGGAACTCATGAGGACCCAGGCGGCCAGAGATGGAAGGTCACGCGCCCCTCCGGAGAGCCCTCCCCGTGAGAATGTGTCACAGCACACCACCGGAGGTCGCTTCACCCTCCGAGGATAGCAGCTCATCGGCAATAAAGTAGGAGGACCCTCGGAAGCTCCCCCTCCGGAGCAGGGGCTTCCTCCACGCCGAAGCGGGGCAGGCATGGAGCACGCCGTCCCCTCCCAGAGATTGAAGTCCCAGTGAGCGCCAAGATGGCCTGCCTTTACGCCCCCTCAGCCCTACGACGCAGCGGCAGCCGGAGCTATCCCTCCGACTGCAGAAATTCGAGAGGTGTTTCGCAGAGCAGGAGCGCGCCCTGTGAGCCCTGCAGAAGACCTCTCCACCAGAGGACGAGGAGAGATCCCCATTCTCCGATCATATCTTGAAGGCAGAGATATCTCCCCGAACCTCTATCCCGACCTTCAAGCCCTACGACGGCCAGGGCGACCCGGCCGACCACTTTGACAGCTTCGACGCTCTGATGACCCTTCACGGAGCATCCGATGCCATCAAGTGCCGAGCCTTTGCGACCACCTTGGTCCAAGGCGCCCAAGCATGGTTCCGGGTAGGCCTGTCAACGGATACGGATATTATCCGGATCCGCTTCGATTCGTATTCGTTTTTTCGGATACGGATAATATCCGAATTCGAATCGGAGCGGATACGGATATTATAATATTCGCTTCGAAAAATATCCGTTCGAAATATTATATATCATATAATACATATTTTTAAATAATGTATTATAAAATAAATGATATTATGGAGAAATTTAGATATTTCATAGTTGTATTTTAATTTAAAATTTATTTTATATATTTTTGACATTTTATAATTATATTTTATATACTTTTAATATTTTCTAATTATATTTATATACTTTTAAATTTGAATCGGATAATTCGGATTTTAAAACGGAGCGGATACGGATAGTGAAATATTCGCTTAGTATCCGAGTCAAATCGGAGCGGATCAAAATCGGATAATTCGAATCGGAAAACGGAGCGGATACGGATAGTCATATATTCGCTTCGTATCCGCTCCGTTGACAGGCCTAGTTCCGGGCCCTCGCCCCCGGATCCATCTGAGACTTCAAGCAGTTCGGGCGAGTATTCAAGGAGAGTTTCACCGGTAGCGGCCCCCCAAGGTCGGTAGCGGGGCTTTTGGCCCTCAAACAGGCGCAAGGGTAAAAACTTCGGGCCTACATCCTCCGATTAAAATCGGAAGCCCTGAGGATCCCCCGCCTAGACGTCGCCTTGGCCATAACCGCTCTGACTGGGGGCACCCGCGATGAGAACCTCCGCCGCGAGCTTGTCCTCCACCCTCCCTCGACCCTTGCTGCGCTAGTGACTCTGACATTGCGCCACGCCGAGTGCGAGGAAGTGCTCAGTGCCTGTCGAGACGCAACCGGCTCTGGTCGGGACGGGGAAAAGAAGCGGGCACCCGAGCCAAACTCGGGCCCAGAAAAAAGGCGGAACCGAGACGGGGAACGCAAGGAACCGTCGCGGAAGTACGAGCGGTACACTCCCCTAACCGCTCCAGTATACGAGATTTATGAAGACATCAAAGGATCGGGCCTCCTCCGCTAACCCGAGCCAATGAAGTCAAAGAACCGCAGTCGCAGAAAGCATTGCCTGTTCCACAGCGACCATGGACATCCTACCGACGACTGCCACCAGCTCCAAGACGAGATCGAGTGTCTCATTTGTCAGGGGCACCTCTCCCAGTTCATGGCTGGGCACCAGGAAGATCGAGGCACCCCAGAGGAGATCGACAACGCCCCTAGAGGGGTCCACATCAACGTCATCGCCGGAGGATCTGCATCAGGAGGAGACAGCGGCCGAGGAAGGAAGCGTCACGCTGAGCGGGCGAGCCGAGCCATCGAGCCTCTCAGGGCCCCGCCAAGCGAACCCCAGGTTATAATCTTCTCCGACCAAGACCTGGAGGGGCTGAGCGCCCCGCACGATGATGCCCTGGTGATATCGGCCACAATAAACCATTGTAACGTAGACAGGATTCTGGTTGACAATGGAAGTGCCCCTGATGTATTATCCTACGAATGTTTTTTTAAGATGGGAGATGATCCGTCTAAACTTCGCCCGATCCGGACCCCCTGTATGGGTTCAATGGCCAGACCACATATCCCGAGGGAGCCCTAAGCCTATCGGTTACTCTTGGCACCCCACCCAAGACCATTACAGTCATGGTGGACTTCATAGTGATCAAAAGGTATGATAGCATACAACGCAATCTTCGGCCGAGGAATCCTCAGCCGAACGAAAGCAGTGCCTTCTACCTATCACCAAAAGATGAAGTTCTCCACCAAAAATGGATTGGGGGAAGTCCGAGGTAACCAGGCAATGGCCCGAAGGTGCTACAATATCTCGGTCGAAGCCACAAGGCTAGACGGGAAAAATAAGGGCCCCCGGGAAGTCGAGGAAAAATCCGCAACCGTCGAACCTGGAGGCGAATTGCTAGCGTTTTTTCTAAACGACGACCCAACCCTAGGAGTAAAGATCGGAGCCGACCTAACATCTGAGGTTCACCAGCAATACAAAGAGTTCCTTTCCGCGTACATCCAAGTCTTTGCATGGTCTGATGATCAACTCCCCGGGATACCGGAGGAGACGGTGGTGCACAAGCTCAACCTCGACCCAACCATGAAGCCCGTGCAACAGCGCAGAAGGAAGCATGCGCCAGAGAAGCAGACGATTATCAAGGAGCAGGTCACCAAGGGGCAGAAGACTGGCCTCTTTAGACCGGTCATGTATCCGACGTGGCTAGCTAACGTCGTCCTAGTGCCGAAAGCTTCGGGAAAGTGGCGGATGTGCGTGGACTTCACCGACTTGAACAAGGCTACTCCAAAGGATTGCTATCCCTTACCGAGCATCGACCAACTGGTTGATTCAACCTCGGGCAATGAGATACTCAGCTTCCTGGATGCCTACTCAGGTTACCACCAGATCAGAATGCACCCCGAAGACATCGAGAAGACCACCTTTGTCACCGACTTCGGCGTACACTGCTACACCCGGATGCCTTTCGGGTTAAAGAATGCCGGAGCCATGTACCAAAGGCTAGTCAACCATATGTTCGAGGGATAGCTTGGTCGAAACGTCGAGGCCTATATTGACGACATGCTCGTGAAGACCCCCAAGACCGAGGACCACTTCGCCGACCTAGAAGAAACTTTCAACACCCTCCTGAAGTACAACATGAAGCTCAACCCCACCAAGTGCGCCTTCGGAGTAATGTCCGAGAAATTCTTGGGCTTCTTAGTCACTCAGCGTGGGATTGAGGCCAACCCTGACAAGGTCCAGGCCATCCTGGACATGCGCCCACCCACCTGCATCAAAGACGTTCAACGCCTTACCGGGCACATTACTGCGCTCAGTAGATTCCTGTCCCGCGCGGCAGAACGATGTCTACCCTTCTTCAAACTATTGAGGGGGCCCAAAATGGCATCTGCCACATTCGCGTGGGATGAGGAATGCCAAAGAGTGTTCGCTGAGCTTAAGGGGTTCCTGGCTTCACCCCCAGTGCTTTCCAAGCCCATCCCAGGGGAAGACTTGTATCTCTATCTCTCGGCAACTCCATCCACAGTTAGCTTGGTCCTAGTCCAAAATGACTCGGGAATAGAGAGACCGGTCTACTACACAAGCAAGGTGCTCAATGAGGCTGAGAAAAGGTACCCTGCAACCGAGAAACTCGTGCTAGCGTTGGTTACCTCGGCCAAGCGCCTCCGACCCTATTTCCAAGGGCACTCCATCACCGTGCTGACCGGCGAACCATTGAAGAAGATCCTCGCTCACCCTGAAGCCTCAGGATGCCTCGTCAAGTGGGCCATCATGCTCGGGGCTTACAATATATCGTATCGGCCTTGCTCGGCTATCAAAGGCCAGGCGCTCGCCGACTTCATCGCCGAGAGCACCATCCCGACTGAAGAAAGATCTCCGTCCGCACCCGACCCGACCTGGGAACTGTTCGTTGATGGATCTTCCAATTCAGTTGGAAGCGGTGCCGGCATCCTCCTGAAGTCCCCCGAAGGGGCAGAGCTACAGTACGCCCTAAAGTTCAACTTCCAAGCATCCAACAACGCTTCCGAGTATGAGGCCCTCATATCGGGAGCCCGCATGGCCCGGTGGTTAGGGGCTGAGCGAGTCAGGATTCACACTGACTCCAAGTAGTCGCTAGCCAGGTCAACGACGATTATGAAGCTCGGGAGGCACCGATGATCAAATACCTCCAACTGGTCAAGACTGTGGCACAACAGTTCGAGAGTTTTGAGGTAGTCCGGAAAGCTCGGGAGGAAAACTCTCGAGCGGACGCCCTCTCTGGGCTGGCCTCCTCTCTTGACCCCGAGGGTACTCGATCGGCCCTTCTCGAAGAGCTAGAGCGCTCGAGCATTGATTCGGAACTCCTAGCTGTTGACTCAGCCTCCCCAGGCGACTGGCGTACCCCCTACCTGTCGTGGCTCCAAGACTCCCAGGGGCCACCCGACCCTCGGGAAGCCCGAAGGTTGAAATACCAAGCTCGGTGATTTGTCACTCTGGATGGCGCACTTTATCAGAGATCCTTCTCTAACCCTCTTTTGAAGTGCCTCGGCACCGATGAAGCCAACCGAGCGATCGAAGAAGTTCACGCAGGTCTGTGTGGGGCGCATTTGGGGGGAAGGTCACTCGCTAGGATCTTACTACGGCCAGGTTATTGGTGGCCCACCCTACAGCGTGACTGCTCGACCTACACACAACGTTGTGACCGTTGCCAGTGATTCGACCACTTGGTCCATTAGCCTGCAACGGAGCTCGTCACCCTAGCCAAGCCTTATCCTTTTGCTCGTTGGGGAATCGACATCCTCGGGCCGTTCCCCACGGCCCAGGCCCAGAAGAAGTTCATTATCATCGCCATCGACTACTTTACTAAGTGGATTGAGGCCGAAGCCACTGCAAGGATCACCGAGACAGTCGTCTGGAATTTCATCTGGAAGTCGATCATCTGTCGCTACGGCATCCCCCGGGTGATAGTGAGCGATAATGGTCGGCAATTTGATTCTCGGTACTTCCAAGAGAGATGCGCCGACCTCAATATTCATAATCACTTCACTTCGGTCACCCACCCTCAGGCTAACGGGCTGGTTGAAAATACCCACAAGGCTATCTTAAAAGGCATCAAGACTAGGCTCGGCAAAGCCAAGGGCAGCTGGCTCGAGGAAATGCCGAACATACTCTGGTCGCACAGAATGACTCCCAGAACGGCAACCGGTGAAAGCCCTTTTCAGCTGGTATACGGTACCGAGGCCGTGATCCCATTGGAAATTGGCAGCCCCTCCCTCCGAGTCATCTGCTTCTCGTCCGAGGCAAACGACCAGAAACTGCTCGAAAATCTTGACATAGCAGATGAAATCCGGGAGATTGCCAGCATCAGAGCAACGGAGTACCAATGCCGCCTCACTCGATACTACAACGCCAAAGTCTGAGACAGACACTTCCAGTCGGGAGACTTCGTCCTCAGGAAAGTCGAAGCCTCTCGACTACTTGAGGCGGCGGGCAAGTTATCTCCTAACTGGGAACCCCATACCGAGTGGTCGAGACGCTCGAAAAAGGAGCATACCGTCTGTCTACGATGGAAGGAGAGCCAGTCCCTCGGACCTGGAACGCAACTACATTACGCAAGTTCTACTTCTGAGTACTGAGTATTGTGCAAACGACATGAGATAAGACAAAAGGCTTCTTTCTTTTTATTCAAACAACCCATTTGTACATCAGGAAGGCCGAAGCCAATAGAATACATGTCAAAAAAGCAAAAGATCCACCTAGCGCCGTCGTATGAGCCCATCGCTCGGCTGACTCGGATGACCTTCCTGCTTCCAGCCACTGACTCTGCCTAGTGCAGAAACTGGCTCGGATAAAGGATAGTTGACCCCGCTAGCTCGGGCAGCTCGAGACAAAGGTGACAGAGGGATTAAGAAAGAGAAGGCTACCTTCCAAGTTGAACTTGGAAGAGAAGGGGGAGAGAGAATGCATATGAAAGCATCTTCCCCGCCAAACTGCCAACTCTTTGGAAGAAAGAGAGTGCAGGCACCCTCCGAAGAGTGAAATAAAGGAGGAGTAGAGCAGAAGAGGGAAAAAGAGGCTGCAAGAAAGAAAAATAAACCAGCAGAGCTGGATGAGGAGGCAGGGGAAGGCCCGGAAGGGATGGAGCTTAGTTGGCTTCCTCCTCCCATCCGTGAAGCGAGCAGGAAGGGACGGGCAGTAGGGATGTCTGATGCCCCCATCCGTCCTCCATCTCGCCCCCCTCCAAGTGCCGCCGGAACTGATAAAGGGAAAACAACGTGCCTTTGCGCGTCGGCCCCTTTTCAAGTCTGCCCACCGGCCGTCGTCTCCTTTTCAAGTCCAGAGCAGCAGGAACTCCATGCCCCCCGTCGTCGGTAGCCTCCTCATCTGGAGCTTCCTCCATGCTCCGAATACAACGGCACAACGCTACGTGAAGAAGGAATGAGGAAAGACTATCAGAGAAAACCCTAAGCGGCAGAGAGGAAGGGACGCCATTCAGTCCTTCTTATAGGCGAAGGGAGACTACTTGCCTTAAATGATTTCCCCCCCTCGAAAACACGCTAGAAGGATTTCTCCCTACGAACGGTCACCTCAAACTTCTCGTCTTCTGCCCCAGCGGGACACACGAAGCGGCCTGGCATTTAAAGCATGGGAAAATGGAAAGACACCCTGTCAGACGCTCACCTAACCATTATGCGAGATTCACGTAGAAAATATCGATTCTTTCCAACCACCGCAGATACGCTGGACAGAATACGGCAATGGCGATATGGAACAGATAAGTCTTCATCACAACGCCACTGCCTTATTTATATCTACACAAAAAGGGAATCTTTTCCTTCAAAAAGGGAAAAGGTATGCAAAAAGAAGAAGCGAAACAGATGCATCAGGCCTCTGGCCCACCTTGAAGATCGGAAGTAGAGAGCTCGAGCGGTCTGCCCCCGGCAACCTCGGCGACGGTCGACCCTGGCACCGACCCCACCGGCGTGGGAACTGCCTCAATTGCGTGCCCTCCCGAGGCATCCGGAGTTGGCGACCCCTCGGGTGATGAGCCCTCGGGATCGTCTTCATCCTTCGCCGAAACAGAGGAACTAGAGGATGACAAGTCCGAGTCATAACATTGACCAGACGGAAAGTCAACCACTCCGGACGCCTGCTCCTCGGCGTAAGAAATGGCCCGGTCGTAGCCCTGCTGGAACCCCTTACGCATGCCCCGGCGAAGTCCTAGCTCGTAGTAGGGGAGGGCAGCCTCCTTAAGGTCGAACCGGTAAGCCTCTGAGCTCTTGTATTGCTCGAGAGCCTCCGCCCCGGCCGATCCCACCCTACCGACGAGCTCGGCCTCCCTCAGCTCCGCCTCGGCTACCTTCCGCTCGGCCTCAGCAGTCCGCCCTTCGGCCGCCGCCACCTACTTCTCCGCCTCATCTCGATCAGCCTCGGCCTCCCGTCGAAGACGCTCGGCTTCCTCCGCGCGGTCTACTAGCTCGGCACGCTCGGTCTCCCACCAGCCGTCCAGCTCAAAGCGTGCTAAGCACTCCTCTTTGAGAAGCCGGTTCTTCC
The DNA here is from genome assembly GCA_022559845.1 of Amorphophallus konjac. Lineage (NCBI taxonomy): Eukaryota > Viridiplantae > Streptophyta > Magnoliopsida > Alismatales > Araceae > Amorphophallus > Amorphophallus konjac. The sequence continues at coordinate 56,193,479 of CM040125.1, forward strand.
TCTAGAGCGATTCACGGGCCTTGGCCAACTGCTCGGCTAGCGCCGGGGTCTCCACTTGGCTCGATTGTACCAGCTCCCTGATTGACGAGAGCTCCTACCGAAGCCCTTCACGCTCCTCGACGAGCCGAGTCAACCTCCTATCCGACCCACCGAGGGTCCAGGCCAGGTTAGCTCGCTCCCACTCCGATCGAGAGTATGCTTCTTCCAGAACCGCCCCCATCTGGGCCAGGGCCAAGCCGCCCTCCATAACCCCGGTGAGAGCCGTGGACGGGTAGTGCTGCCTACCTCCCCCCCTCACCTTCGTGGATATACCACGACACACCTGGTGCAGGGGGCCCGAGATACCCAGCCTCTCCAAGGCCACCGAAACGGAGAACCCCCCATCGCCCGGCGCCCCACCGTATGGCCCGGATCGAGCCCCAGCCTCGACCGCCCCTCGCGTCCCGGACGGATTTTCCTGCGGCCTCTCCACACGGATCGGCTCGACACTGGCATCGCCACGTGGAGCGCCAGCCTTGTCCGCGATCACAGCACCCCCACTTCGGCCATAGCCCCCTCGGCTCCGGCCGAGGGGAGAGCCGAGTCGGCCCCGCTGCCGGTTGCAGGAGCACCCTCCGCCCCCTCGGTCCAGGCCAAAAGAGGAACCGAGCCCGCATCATCGCCGCCCGCGGGGGCAGCCCCGAACTGCTCGGCCCCCTCTGGTTTGGCTGGTGGGAGAGCCCGCCCGGTAGGGTCGGCCCCACTATGCTCGGCGGGGGGGGTGAGCCGCGGTAGGTTCACCTTCGACCGTGGGTATGACCCCGGCCTTCTTGGTCCGCTTTCTGGCCCTCGCAGCGGCCCGGATCATACCCTCCACGGGGTCCCTGCGCTTAGGTCCCCGCGATCCGGAGGATTCACCTTGGGCCACTCCCTTGCCCTTATCTTTGGTTCGGGAGCGACCCACAGGAGCAGTCGGTTCGTCGGCAGCCGAGTCATCTCCAAGCTCGATCACCTCTGCGGCCTCCTTCAGAGGCTCCCGCCTGGTGTCTGCACAAAGAAGAAGACGTATTCAGGAAAAGAAAGGCGACCCCCGCATCCGAAGGAAAATCTAAGTTGTGGCACCTGAGCCTGACGTGTGCAGCCGCGTGAGAAGACACCGCTCGATATTCTCTGGTGTCACCAGTTCCTCGGTGGACTGGCAATTTTTCAGCAGGGCGGCTGCGTACTTCTCCACGTGAGGGGGGGAACTCATCCTGCCTAAGAGGGATATTAGGGTGGAAATTGGGGATTACCAGCCACCTCCAGATTTCCTCCACTAAACAAATCTTCACCCAGAAGAATTGGATATTCCACCCTTTATGCGAAGAATCCTTCGCCGCCAAAGAGATACAACTCCTATTCCGCCTCGCCTGGATGAAATAAAAGCCCTTCCCCGCCGAAGGATGTGCTTTCAACTCAAAGAAATAGTGGAAGAGGTCCATGGAAGGAGGAACTCCGCACTAACGACAGAGAATACGGAAGGCGGAAAGGAGGAGATAGGAGTTGGCTACCAACTGAATGGGCGCCAACCGAAAAAAATTAAGAAGCTGAAGGATGAATGGTTTGAAAGGAAGGCGGAATCCACCCTTCCACGATAGAAGAAACATACAGATGTGGCATGTACGAGAGTCCAGTCTTGTCTCGTATGGGGTAGCAGCGGCAAAACCGAACTTATGGGGCAGGTGATACTGATGCTCCAGCCTCCTCACATCCCCCCCCAGTTCGCTGCAGTTGGGGACCGGCGCCCTCGCCACCGGTTCACCCTCCCACTCCTCAACATCGGGGCGCTGGCCCGCCATGGAGTCAGAAGAAGACTCTGAGGGAAGACGGTCCCGAGACCCTGAAGATTCCGGGGGAGGAGGAAGTTGTCGGACGCCCTCCGCGATTATCGTCGCCAACTCCTCAAATGCCGCAGCACGCCTCTGCTCCTCCGTCGTGTCCTCACGGCACATCGAAGAGCCCCAAAAATAAGAATGAAGGAAAGCCAAAACCCTAAGAGACGGAGGGAGTCTGGAATGACAACAAGCGCCCAACGCCTATAAACCCACGCGGAAGGCGGCGCGTCATTCCGACCTCCAAGGAAAGGGGGCCCCTTTAGTTCAAATCCGTCAGGATCATCATTAACACGGGCACAGGTGACCACGACACTTGGCTTCCTAAACACCGGCAGATCTCCACCCACCTGAGCCACGCTGGTCCGAAACCCCAAGCGGCTACTCGTCCGAGCTTACTAAAGCTCGGGAGTAGGAGGGGGACAAGTGGAGAGGGGGATTTCTGTAGCCCAATTAAGAGCAGCCAAACTAGGCCCATCAGGACCGAACGAGGCTCAGCTCATCCAAGTGACAGCCCTCTAGGGCCGACTTCGGCAGAAAAACCCAATAAAGATCACTCGGGATCTCATCCTTCCTCGGCGGCCCTGAGGCTCGGAAGGCCCGAACGTCAAAACGGAGGAAGACCAACGCCCGAGCCATCCCTCCATCAGGATGATGGGAGAGCGCTCCGCGCCCACTCCGATCCGACTGCCTCCGAGCTACGCCTATCGCCCGGACAGGGCCGGCACTTCTCATGCTTGGATCGACTGACAAATACTTATCCATGCACCCGTTGATAGTCCTTTATGAGCAGGAGTTCAGCGGGATAAGGGAGCCACGATCCCCCAAGGTCATGAAGAGCACACGATGAGGACGTAACGATCCCATGATGAGGACGTAACTCCCGCCTGAAACTCCTCAACTTATGGGACTCATCAGGGGAACTCACTATATAAACCAGGGACTCCCTCCGGCGGCAGGTAAGGCAGATATAGGCCTAACACTCCTTGAGCAGGAACCACTTCACCATCTTGGTGTTGGGGAATCTCGCGCATCTCTTTCTACCTCCCTCAATACCTTCCACCATTGCTCTACTGACTTAAGTATCGGAGGGTTTCCCCAGGGAACCATCTCTGGGCCTCCTGATTCGTTTCCCTTTCTCTGCAGTTCACTATCCGGTGATCATCCTCCCAGCTCAGGACCAGCGCGAGATCATGCCCCTTCAAGACGGATCCGTCTAAAAATCCGTTTGAAAATTTTTCATTGACTTTTTTAAAAAATACAAAATTGTTTTAAAAAATCGGTTAAAATTACATCAAATATTAATCAAACTAATGTACTGAAAACAAAACACATAATAAGAAACTCAGCACGAATTCCCTGCTGATCAAATATCCTCCACATCGTCCATATCCTCCTCCCTGCCCTACTCATCTCCTCTGTCGTCGCCCACAGAAGGATCCTCCCACATTAAAAAAATAATAACATTCATTCATAGATAAAAAAATTAGTGCGAAGATAAATTAAATATTTTATTACATTATATAAATTGAAATCAAAAATAATATCAAAGCGATAACTGCATAGATTTTATACACCCCAACTAACCTAGTTGTCATCAGTATTTTAAATTAATTACATTTAGAGACTGCACTTTTGAGCGTTGGGCCCAAACCGGGTATCCGATTTGGATTCCGTCAGTTCTCACAAGTCACTTTTATCTCCTAAACCATGTTGGAACAATCGGCATGCCGATCAGATGAGTATTTCAGAGACCCCCGGACCCCGACTTCTTTAATTTTAAACTAAGTGTATTTACAAAATACACTTTTGAGCGTTGGACCCAAAACAGATATCCGATTTAGATTCCGTCAATTCTGACAAGTCACTTTCATCTCTCAGGTCCTGTTGGAACGATCGACATGCCGATCAGACATGTATTTTGTTGTACCCCTTGTGCTTTGATGATTATGTGGTGTTTTAATGATAGCAACATGAATAAGTCACCATATTATTTTGCTCACATGATTGCATATGACTGATCTGTTCTGTGAAGAATGCATGAGTGTGATATGTCTGATCTGTTCTGTGGAGTTTACATAACTTTATACATTGTATATGTTTGTGCACACTCAAGTCTATATAATGCATGCTCGTTCATTTAAAGTCTGCACATCACAGTCGTTGCTGCATAGTCTGCATCACTCCTTTGTTAAGTCCATACACTTGTTGCTGGCTAGTCTATACATCACTACATAATTTGTTTGAAGTCTGTACATTCTTCAGATGCATCATCTCAGCAAGTCTATACATTGGACTTGAGCATATAAGAAGTCTGTACATCATCCAGTTGCTGCATGCGTTCAGAGTCAGTACATTGCTTAAGTCTGTATAGGGTATTTCATGCATGCTATCAAGCCAGCACAAGTCCATACATCCACTTGCTGTCAAGTCCACACAGTCTATACACTCAAATAGCATGTCTGCACGCTATAGAGTCTTTGTAGTGTCTGGCTAGCAAGTCCATACGTTGCTCATGCATACATGGCAAGTCTGTACATTGCTTCTTAGCAAGTTTGTACACTGCATTGTCTTGCACAGCATGCACTAGCAAGTCTATACATTCACCACCATGCATTAAGTCTCAAAGTCTGTACAGCCTTTTACATTGGACTAAAAGTCTATACATTGGTAAGTCTGTACGTCGGCATGTTCATGCAGCGTCTTATGTGAAGTCTATACATTGCATCTTTACCTACGTTCTGAACTGAGCAAGTCTATACACTTCTTATCTTCACCTACGTTCAGTTCAGCAAGTCTGTACATTGGGCTATCACTTAAAGGCTATACATCGCTACATTGGCCAAGTCTATACATCGCTACTTGTTCATGCATGTTAGCAAGTCTATACATTGACTGTGCATTCATTTGTCTGGCTGCAGAACACTAAGTCTACACATTGTACTGTAGCATGCACGAACTTCAAGTCTATACATCGTCCGTCTCATTCAGCGTCTCAAGTGGACTTGAAGTCTGTACATCGTTCGTCTCATTTAGCGTCTCAGGCATATGCTAAGTGTATACATTGCATCTCTATTGTTGAAGTCTGTGCAGCCTATCTGTGTCTCATGTAGCGTCTCAAGTGGACTTGAAGTCTATACATTGGACCGTCTCTCTTAGCGTCTATGTGCATGGTCTATACATTGCAGCATGCATCGGCTAAGTCTGTACAGGGTCCAGCGTCTCACTTAGCGTCTATATGCAGACAAGTCTATACATTACATGATGTCTAAAGTCTGTACATCATATGCATAGTCTGTACATCCACCGTCTCATCAAAGTCTACAGATTGTGGCACGTTGAGTCTGCACTTTGGTTGTATAGACTTAGAGCTGAAGTCTGCATACTGTCTGGTCGCACACACTTATAAGTCTATACATTACACTATATGCATATTATAGTGCATCCAGCAAGTCTGTACATTGAGGTGCATGCATCATCTACCAAGTCCACACAATGCATCGTGTGCTTCATCATTTAAAGTCTGTACAGCCCTTGCTCAGGCTAAGTCTGTACAGAGTCTTGTTGCATCGCATGGACATTTCGTCAAGTCTATACATTTTCTGCTTGCCTGCACATCAGTCAAGTCTATGCATTGATTTGTGCATTACTATACTCAAGAGACTAATTCTGTACAGAGCTCGCAAAGTCTGTACATTCCTTAGCGTCTTGTGCATGCATTGTTTAGCAAGTCTGTACATCGCTCACTTGCATGTTCACGAAGTCTGCACATGCCATAGCACTGAACATGAAGTCTGTACACGCTTTAAGGGGTAAGTATGTACATTGTTCAGAATGCAAGTCCATACAGCCATTGTGCATTCATTCATACAGCCATTGTGCATTCGTTCTTGATGTACATACTTTGCTTTGCATTCACAACGTGAAGTCTGTACATGCTTTGTCTTCGCATTGCAAAGTCTACACATTGCACATTATATACTATAGAGTCTGTACAAGGTGTCGACATTAAATTGATAATCCTATTCGACTGTCTGACAGGGACTCCTTGCAGAGCTTAAGGAGGGCACGTGATCCGAGGATAAGGGGACTGCCAGGATCGTGACACGTGTGATCAGCTGGCTGAGAGGCTACCACGTGTTTAAGGCTTTTGGGCGGGAGATGTGGAGAGCACACGCCCTAATCTGCTGCTGCTATATAAGGAAGACTCCTTTGTCTGAAGAAGATGGATCGAAGCAGAAGGATCGAAGCAGAAGGATAGAAGCAGAAGAGCAGAAGCAGAGGAGAGCCTGCACGATCCAGTGTGAAGAGAAGAAAAAGAGAAAGAGAAGAAGAGCAGAAGAGAAAGAGAGAGTTAGAGAGCTGGAGCAGAGAAAGAGAGAGAGATAGTGGTTGTCTGGCATTTGGATCAAATCCAAGTCAGATCTGCTCCTTCGAGAGCTATATTGTTTGTGTTTTATTTATAGCTTTCAGTCGATGTTGTTACATATTTTCATTTTCCATTTTATACCTTTCTTCAAGCTGTTAGTCAGCGTTTGCAGAGGTGCTGCCTCTGGACGGGTCAAGTTGTAATCCCCAACGGTTGCAGTGGTGAATTCCACTATACTGCAAGCTGTGTTGCTCAGTGGGCGAGGTGGATACCTCGGACAGCAAGCTGTGAGGCTCAGCGGTCTGTAGGCAAGCTGTGATGCCCAGCGGTTCAAGCTGTGAGTCAGCAGTAAGCCACACTCGGGTTGAGTGTGGGGTGGACGTAGGTCTGGAGGACCGAACCACCTAAAAACCCTTTGCATACTATGGTTTGATTTCTTCTACTTGATTGGCGCTAGATGAATGTTTAGGTGCGCTTTGGTTTGATTGCACACTGTGTGTTTGTTTAATTTCGTAATTGCTTATTAGCCTTCAGTTTTGTCTAGTTAGCGAACTAGAATTTTTAATTGGGCGAAAGTTTTTAAGGGGAGATTCATTCACCCCCCCTCTGAATCGAACGCACCGAACCCAACATATTTCAGATTTTAGACCCCCCAACCCCTACTTATCTGTCTTTTAAATTAATTACATTTAAAGAATGCACTTTTAAGCGTCGGGCCCAAACCAGATGTCCGATTTGGATTCCGTCAGTTCTGACAATTCACTTTCATCTCCCAGGTCCTGTTGGAATGATCGGCACGCCGATCAGACAGGTATTTCAGATTTAAGACCCCCGAACCTGACTTCTTTAAATTTAAACTAAGTGCATTTACAAAATGCACTTTTGAGCGCTGGGCCCAAACCGGTTATCCGATTTGGATTCCGCCAGTTCTCACAAGTCACTTTTATCTCCCAGGTCCTGTTGGAACAATCGGCACGCCGATTAGATCGGTATTTCAGATTTTAGACCCCCGGACCTCGACTTCTTTAATTTTAAACTAAGTGTATTTACAAAATGCACTTTTGAGCATCGGGCCCAAACCAGATATCCGATTTGGATTCCGTCAGTTCTCACAAGTCACTTTCATCTCCCATGTCCTATTGGAATGATTGACACGCCGATCAGACATGTATTTTAGATTTTAGACACCCAACCCTTACTTATCTATCTTTTAAATTAATTACATTTAGAGAATACACTTTTGAGCGTCGGGTCCAAACCAGATATCCGATTTGGATTCCGTCAGTTCTGACAAGTCACTTTCATCTCCCAGGTCCTGTTGGAATGATCAGCATGTCGATCAAATTGGTATTTCAGATTTTAGACCTCTGAACCTGACTTCTTTAAATTTAAACTAAGTGCATTTACAAAATACACTTTTGAGCGTCGGGCCCAAACCAGATATCCGATTTGGATTCCATCAGTTCTGACAAGTCACTTTCATCTCCCAAGTCATATTGGAACAATCGACATGCCGATCAGACTTGTATTTCAGATTTTAGACCCCCCAACCCCTACTTATCTATCTTTTAAATTAATTACATTTAGAGAATGCACTTTTGAGCGTCGGACCCAAATCAGATATCTGATTTGGATTTCATCAGTTCTGACAAGTCACTTTCATCTCGCAAGTCCTGTTGGAATGATCGACACGCCGATCAGACCGGTATTTTAGATTTTAGACCCCCGAAACCCTGAATTAAATGAATTCTTCTAAACTAAGTTAATTTTGAAAACACACTTAGTTTTGAATTGAGTTATTTAAGCGTCAGGGTATAACCGGATATCCGATTTGGAATCCGTCAGCTCTCACAACTCACGTCTACCTCGATTGTCATGTTAGAACGATTGGCACACCGATCAGGCCAGTATTTTACATTTTGGACCCCCGAACCCTGAATTTTCCCAATTCTTCTAAACTAAGTTACTTTTGAAAACTAACTTAGTTTTGAAATTAATTATGAATATAATTGAATAATTCTGTCAAAATAAAAACATAATAAGCACGAACCTGATGGGCATGTGCCGTGGTGGTGGTGGATCCATGAGGGAGAGTTCCCGCTTGGGAGGGGAGGCCACTGATTGCCTGCAACATGGTGGCCTGCTCGCTAGACATCTTCTCTCGGATCTGCCACATCTGCTGCTGCAAATCAGAAATCTCTAATCGGAGGATGTCTCTGACATCGCTGGCAGGAGTACTGGGGTGTGTGTAGGTATACTGAAGGCACTGCTACTGGTTTGGGCAGAGCCTGAACTCGCACATGATGATATCACCGTGCTAGAGTCCAGGCTCTCCCCAAAACCATATAGCCGGCCTTTCTTCGGTACGTCAGCTGCTGCCACCCATTCCGCCGGATCGAACTTCGGCAGCTGCGTGTCTCCCTCCCCGTACTTCTCTGTCACAGCTCTGCTATATGTTTCTTACAAATTGAATAGCTTGACTAGTCAATTTCATATGAATCAATCCGATTTAAATAAATCGGTAGAAGTTGCATATGTAGATAAACCTACCGCTACTGAGTGAGCTCTCTCACTCACAAATTGATCTGTCCCCTTCTTTTTGTGTGTTCTATCGAACATCTCGAGGAACGACGGAGCTCGATTAAGCTCCACAGCATGTTATACAATTCATAGTAAAAAAATGTCATATATATTAACAAAATGTAAGAAGATAAATTGAAAAATTACTTACCATTTTTGCTTTATGAGCCGCGAAAGAGATGTACCCACTTGTATGCAAATTTGCGCCCGATTTTGACGCCCTGTTTGCTTTGGCTTTTCGGGACTTTTCTATCCAGTTGGGGTCGGCAAATTTGTCACATGCTATGTCCCAATCCTCCTTCCTCATCCATAGAGGGCGGTGCTCCTTCCACAGCTGTCGGTCTTCACTCTCACCAACCTTATTTTTAGCGTGTTCTCGGGCCTCATGTACTTTCCTTCAGAAATTTGACTTCATACTCTTCTCCCAAGCGGAACGACATCTCGCCGCGTCATGTCCACACGTGAATTGATAAGTCGCTATAAATAAATTAAGTTTCACACTTAGTATACTGTTGGGAATTGAGTTTGAAAAATACTTGAATTAAATGATGTAATTACGTACTGAGAACATGTCCCATAAGTTGTCGCAGACTTCCACTGGAAATTCTTTGAAAGATGTTACTGGGCCGGGCACATGTGCCATTACTAGAGAGTTGGAATGATGGACAGCATCATGAGGTTCAAATTTCTTACTGCAATTGTAAATGTCAAAATATTCATATTAGATAGTTGAAGGCTAAATAATGAATGTAATAACCTTATAAATTTACCCGGAGATCCAGCACAGGCGACGTCCATCATGGGCCGTGCCTCTCTCGTGACGACTGTCGACATCGTCAAGTGGCTGAGTGGTGGGGGTGTGCCGTGTACAAGTGGGAGGTGGTGGGAGGGCACTAGGACCTATAAGAATTATTTTTCACAAGCAAAATAAATATGTTGCTGAAATTTAAAATATACATACCTGCAGCGGGAGGTGGTGGGGGTGGCGCATGTGGTCGTGCTGGGAGGGGACTGTGAACTATAAAAATTAAATATCATAAGTAAAACGGATATTTTGCTAAAAATTAAAATATACACAATTAGGAAAATACTGGGAACTGTAAGAATTAATTTTCACAAGTAAAATTAATATATTACAGAAAAGTAAAACATACATACCTGCAGCAGGAGGTGGTGGGGGTGGCGTCTATACAATAGGTGGGAGGGTATTGAGACCTGTAAGAATTAAATTTCATAAGTAAAATAAATATTTTGCTGAAAATTAAAACATACATACCTGCAGCAGGAGGTGGTGGGGGTGGCGTATGTATAACAGGTGGGAGGGCACTGGGACCTATATGAATTAATAAACATAAGTAAAATGAATATTTTGCTAAAAATTAAAACATACATACCTGTAGCGGGAGCTGGTGGGGATGGCGTCTGTACAACAGGTGAGAGGGCACTGGGACCTGTAAGAATTAATAAACATAAGTAAAATGAATATTTTGCTGAAAATTAAAACATACATACCTGTAGCGGGAGCTGGTGGGGATGGCGCATATACAAGTGGTCGTGAGCTGACACTTGGACCTATAAGGACATTCTTTTAAGCTAGTAAATGACTATAACATTTATATAGCTAACTATTTTAATAGATATATCTGTACCCGAAGAAGATGCAAAAGAGGATGGAGTAGAGCCCCAGTCACTGCCCTGTCTCCTCCCACACCCAGTACGACCTCCTTGGACCATTTCTTTATTACTAACAAAACAATTAATACATATTAATACTCAATTAGATAAGGCTAGACCAATGTTATTAAAAATTATGCAACAATTAATACATTTATCTTACTAAATTATCAAAATGTGCCTCCCTCGATCATGCTAATGATATATCTAACTCATCATCATCTTCGTCATCCATAGTAGCCTCTTCCTCTTCATCTGATTCCTCCTCCCCTCTAACATCAACATTTAGCTCCGGCGGATCGACTTCTTCCACTTCATCTCAGTTATGTAATGACATTGGCTCATCAGATTCGTCAAGATTAATATGTGTGCAACCGACAACGCCAACTTCGTCTGATTGAAAATATTCAGCACTGGCAACTTCTGAGGGATTTTCACTCATATTTAACTCATAAGTGAGAAACATTTTTTATTTAACCCTGCAAACTGCCCACCAATCTTTATTCTTAGATGATGGATAGCTTGAATAATACACTTGCTGGGCTTATGCAGCTAAAATGAACGGTTCATAGGTATTAAGTTTAAACCTATGTTTGACATTAATAATCCCATAAGTTGTGTAATGTCGGACAGAATTAGGATCAAACCAATGACACTTAAATATGTATACATGATTGTCTCGTCCCAAATACTGAAGTTCTAAGACTTCGTCAAGAAGACCGTAGTAGTCCAATTCCACTTCATTGTATAAACTTCCCTTAATAGATACGCTGCTGTTCATTGTAGACTTGCTTCGTCCATAATCCCTCGAATGAAATCTGTATCCATTCACAATATATCATGGATAGGCACGTGCAACCGTCGAGGGGCCATAACTTATCTGTTGTACTCTTTGATCAGTAATGAGACCTTGTTCAACCTATATGTAAATTTGAGTAGTTATAGTAAGGTTCAATCTCCTCAACATACTTAAATACAAACATATATATTCAACGATCGACACTAACTCGATGTCTCAATCATTTGGTAAAAAATTTCTCGCATTCTTTTTCAATCTCCACATCCTGGATATTTGGACATTTTTGTGCTAATTCTAAATCAAATTGTCTGTAATATAAATGTACTACTACTTTAAATGAACTGCAGAACAAGGATGAACAACTTATGGACATCACTGGAAATGTGAGTTAAGAAGTTACTCAACAAAAGGTTCAATCTCGATACTATTCAGAAGAATATATATCTCAGCGGCATACTACTCTCTATCTTCGAGCGTACGCGTCGAGCAACGTCCGAATGCACGTCCAGGATGCTTAAATATAGAGAGCCGATCGGACAAATCATCAACTCCCCCATCATCATTATGTGGAGGTCGAGTATGTAGAGTTACAATCTCTGGCTCAAAGTACATGGACCAGAAGTTCGATATTTCTTCAAGAATATATGCCTCAGCAATCGAACCCTCCACCTTCGCCTTGTTGCGAACTTTCATTTTTAATTCATGCATGCACCTACAACAACAAGTTAGATGGCAATGACATGTACCGACCATGGACGACATGTAACTTAACAAAAATTCGGTTATACCTCTCAAATAGATACATCCATCAAAATTATACTGGTCCTCCGACAATAGCCTCGTATGGCAAATGGACGCCCAGGTGCTCCATCGAATCAAAGAATGCCAGAGGAAATATCTTCTCGAGCTTGCAAACGGTTGTGACCACATTTTTTTCGATAGTTTGTACATCCCTCAGTCTGAGTTCTAATGCACATAAAATCTTGAAAAACTGACTCAGCTCGGTCAGTGCTCCCCATATAGGGTTTGGCAACAAATCACAAAATACAATGGGCACTAGTCTCTCCATGAACACATGACAGTCGTGACTTTTCAGACCATATATTTTTCCCTCATTAACATTCACGCAACGGGCTATGTTGGATGCATATCCATCTGGGAATCTCAACTGTTTCAATCACTGGCACACTTCCTTGATCTGTGTATCATTAAGCGCGTAAGTTGCTTTAGGCTGCACAGTTTTTCCATTTACATTCTGTAATTCTAGTTCTGGATGTTTACAAAGCATCTTTAAGTCCATACGCACTTTGGCGTTATCCTTTGTTTTACATTTAACATTCATGATCGTATTAAACACATTATCAAAAAAATTCTTCTCGGTATGCATAACATCCAGATTGTGTCGTACAAGAAGAGTTGACTAATAAGGCAATTTCCAGAAAATACTTTTCTTGTTCCAGTTGTGATCATTTCTAAAGCTAGAGAGTTGACGAGTGCTACCAGACAGTTGTACTACATCTGGTAAATTTTGCACTCGTGTCGCCATATATCGACCTGACACCCTTTGCAAGTCTGCTTCATCCATTTCAATTGTATTTTTTTTAAACGAGCCTTTTTACCTTCGAAAAGGATGGTCACTTGATAGCAACCGCCGATGGCAATCAAACCAGCATGCTTTCCTACCATGTTTCAATACAAATGATTCGATATCTTCCATATAGAAAGGACATGCTAACCTCCCATGTGTGCTCTAACCAGATAGTATTCCATATGCAGGGAAGTCACTTATTGTCCACATCAATGCAGCCTTCATAATAAAATTTTGCTTCCTACATACATCATAAGTAACAACTCCATCAGTCCATATTAAATTGAGCTCATCAATCAACGGCCTGAGATATATGTCCAATTTTTTTCAGGACTTTTTGGACCAGGAATTACTAAGGATAAAAATATATTTTCTCGCTTCATGCACATGTCCGGCGGAAGGTTGTACGGTGTCATGAACAATGGCCAACAAGAATAAGATGCCACTGAACCACCGAATAGATTAAAACCATCTGTGCATAAACCCAATCGAACATTACGTGGCTCCTTTGAGAAAGCAAGATGAGTACGACTGAAGTGTGTCCAAGCTTCTCCATCGGTAGGATGACTGATTATATCATCGGCACGGCGTACTCTTTAGGTGTGCCATGTCATATGTCGAGCGGTCTTTGAGGAAATATACAGCCGCTGCAACCTAGGCACAAGAGGGAAGTATCGCAATGCTTTATAAGGTACATCTTTTTGCTTTGAATTGTCCCCTCTCTTAGGTTTGAATCTGTCATGGTGACAAATAGAATATGATATCTTATCTGCATCATCTTTGTAATATAACATACAATGATTCGGGCATGCATCTATTTTCACATATCCAAGCCCTAGCTCATTGACCATCTATTTAATGGTAATAAGTTTCTAGCAACTTCTCGTCTCGAGGTAACATACTCTTGATCAAGAGGAGAAGACGGTCAAAATAAGTCTCACTGATGTGAAATTTAGATTTCAAATTCAACAATTGTGACACTGCAGACAACCGAGTGTCCTTTTCACAACCATCCCACAGCGGCTCATCAGCATCCCTAAGTAGTTGATAAAATTTTCCGGCTATCTTATTCGGTGCTTCTTCCATGTATGCATATTCCTCATCAACATTAAAACTAGGACCAGCAGCATCTACAACCATATCCACGTACCCACTTGTGCCTGCAATATTGTCGGGCTCATACCTGAAGTAATCCTCACCATGACACGTCCAATTCGTATAACCATCCACGAACCCTTTCGTGTATAAATGATGTTCCACATCCCATGGTGAATGTAAGGGCATCGAATGTGACCGTCACGATCTGTTGTTGCATTGGGATTCCCCAATGCAAATTCAATGAAACTCTCAACTCCATGCTTAAAGTCATCCGACATCACCCGATCAACTATTCTATGATACATCCATGAACGATCTGTCAATATTTTGCCTACACCCAATAAATGTTAATACACATCCTAACTTTGAAATCAATACTCCTGAAAATATTCACAACTGTTTCCTCACATCGTTCGCCATAGACCATTTGAAGTTGGAAGAGGACTATTAATTAGATTATCACTTTTAAACCCATCCATGAAGGTTTGATCGCACAATCACTTACTATATGTGTTGCACGATTTGCTGAAAATTTCGGCAGCATCTCCCCACACTTCTCCGATATACCAAAAATATTTATTGATTTTAAAATTTTCTTAAACACTTATAAGTAAGTGGTTAAGAAAACACTCAAAATCAATAATGGTATAGCAGAGAAGAGTGAGGAGACACAATCGAAATTCTCAACAAACCATACAATCACATATAGTAAATGACTGCCTAAGTGCGATCAAATATTCACATACTGTCCAAACGGGACAATTCAAGACTTTGAGGTAGATATATACATTCTCGTAAACAAATGAGAACATACACATTAATCCCAAAGTCTTGAACGGGAAGGCTCAATGACACGGTTTTAACACGTTTTCCTGAGGTGCGTGTAATGTTAAGTCGCACCGACGCACCTCAGCTCATAGGGAATACCCCATGTATTTATATAACATAAAATTAAATAACAATGTAATTATCATTATGCATATAACAAATTAAATAACATCTAATTTACAAAAACTTTCAAATGAAGAACATCAAAGCTAAATAAACCACAATTTTTAGTCAGATCAACATCAAAGATAAATAAGATAAATAAGATAAAATAAACAAATGAAGCCACATCAGATAGAAGGCTTCAATTTCTTGGTGAGATACCTAGTGGGTGATAATCTTGGAGGCTATGTTCTGGCACATGCACCAGGGTTAGGAAATACGTTCATTCTCATTAACTTTATTCAGAGTTTTTTGGCTAAATATCCTTCTGCAAGGCCGATAATCATTCTTCCTAAAGGAATTCTGCCAACGTGAAAGAGAGTTCCATCTTTGGCAAGTAGAAGAACTTCCTCTGTATGACTTCTACTCTGTTAAGGCTGACAATAGATCTCAGCAGCTTGATGTTCTCCAAAAATAGGAGGAGAACAGGAGTATTCTTTTCTTGGGCTATAAGTAATTTTCTAGAATTGTGTGCGATGTAAGAGACGAGATAGGGGCTGCATGTCAGGAAAGGTTACTAAAGGTCCCTAGCCTTTTCATTTTAGATGAAGGCCATACTCCCAGAAATGAAGACACAAATATTCTTTCTACGCTAGAAAAGGTGCAAACTCCCCGTAAGGTCGTCCATTCAGGGATAGTATTTCATAATCATGTCAAAGAAGTTTTTAATATATTGAATCTAGTGCATCGTAAGTTTGAGAACATGGACTCGGCACGTGCATGTCATGATCAGTCCATGCTTAGGAAAACTTACGACGCACTAGATTCAATATATTAAAAACTTCGTTGACATGATTCTGAAATAGTGTCCCTGAAAGGACCACCTTACGGAGAGTTTGCACCTTTTCTAGCGTAGAAAGAATATTTGTGTCTTCTTTTCTGGGAGTATGGCCTTCATCTAAAATGAGAAGGCTAGGGACCTTTAGTAACCTCTCTTGACATGCAGCCCCTATCTCGTCTCCTACATCGCACACAATTCTAGAAAACTGCTTATAGCCCAAGAAAAGAATACTCCTATTATCCTCCCATTTTTGAAGAACATCAAGCTCCTGAGATCTATTGTCAGCCTTAACAGAGTAGAAGTCATATAGAGGAAGTTATTCTACTTGCCAATGTGTAGCTCCCAAGAGATACCATCACGAGATGCCATGAGACGAAATTATCCTGAGTAGAGCATGTGTATCAGGTGGCAGTAGGAGGCACCTGAAAGTTGATGCAGAGGCAGCTTTCTTTGATATAGTGGAAGAAACATTGCAAAATGAAGATCATTGTAAACTGAGAATTTCTATCATAAAGGACCTTCGGGAGATGACTAGAGATGTCTTGTATTACTACAAAGGCGATTTCTTGGATGAGTTGCTAGAACACAATGATTTCACTATGCTATTGTGTCTGAGTCCCAGACAGAAAAAACTTCTAGGAGAGTTCGGGAATATGAGAAGTTTAAGAGAATTGATGTTGGTAGTGTAGTGTACCTGCATCCATGTTTGAAAGATTGTGCTGATTATGCTTCTGGAGACCAGAGTGTCATGAAAGTGAAAGATCAAGAGATTGATAATCTTTTGGACTCCATACACTTGAAAGATGGAGTGAAGATAAAATTCTTTCTGAATATTTTGTCAATGGCAGACTCTGCTGGAGAGAAAGTGACTGTATTCAGCCAGTACATTCTTCCACTTAGATTTTTGGAGAGGCTAATAATCAGGATTAAGGGATGGCGTCTCGGAAAGGAAATTTTCATGATTTCTGGTGACACAAATACTGAGTAGAGGGAATTGACAATGAAGCAATTCCTCCACTCACCTGATGCTAAGGTTTTATTTGGTTCAATTAAG
Organism: Amorphophallus konjac; assembly: GCA_022559845.1. Classification (NCBI taxonomy): domain Eukaryota; kingdom Viridiplantae; phylum Streptophyta; class Magnoliopsida; order Alismatales; family Araceae; genus Amorphophallus; species Amorphophallus konjac. The sequence continues at coordinate 56,210,262 of CM040125.1, forward strand.
GCATGCGGAGAGGGCATCTCTCTTATAGGAGCATCAGGAGTGGTAATCTTAGATGTCCATCTCATCACTCCTACCCAGGAGGATATTTTTACTCTTGATGTTTTTTTCCCTATTGACATTAAAACAGCCCTTATTGCATGTCATTTGATTTAGTTGAATATTTTTATTCTTGATATTTTTTTCTCTATTGCATGTCATTTTTTTGGAAAAATCAGGTTTTCAAAGAGGGTCATAAGGCCTTTGATTTGGTTGAATGGCATTGGGTGATTTTTCTACACATGAAAACCTCCCATAAATACATACCTCGTCTTACATCTAACTTATATATTAAATAACATTCAAAGAAAAAAATTTAACACTCTTCTTTCCCTACCTATAGAAGGGTGGGGAACCTTCTCTCATCACATCAATGAACTAGAGAGAGAGAGAGTATAATTCAGGCAAGTATATATATAAATATATATAGAAAGAGAGAGAGACTTGAGTGTGTGTAATTAAGGTATTTATAAAAAAGAGACTGAGTAAGTGAGATAGAGGATGGGACGTCAGTGAAGGGGGGAAAGGGAGAAAGATAAAAACTTGTTGAGGATATATCTAGAAGGCAGATATATACTCCACAGACATTGGATCTTAACTACATTTGAGAAATACTCGCTACATATATCATCGTGTGTACTTGTACCGTGTCCTCTTTCAGACTCCCCTTTTATTAATCTACGGTTGTACGAATTCGATGAACGTAGTATGTACTATAATTAATCTCGGTTCGTACAATTAGAAGTATGTGTTATGTATTAAGCGGAGTTAAAAAATCACACCTATACTAAGATTTGAACTTGTTGAGCATTGCAGAAAGTATTAGTACTCGAATATGAAAGTTCATTGAATCGGTCCGCCCACTAGCTATCCTCCCTAGAGCCACCGTTATTCATCGCCCAACTACTCCGCTAGATTTCTCGTCATAAAAAAATCTTCCTTTTCCCGAATCCAAAGAATACCTACATTTGATTAACATTGATGTAACACTACCAGAAAATCTAATTAATAAATTAATTTACATGCTTTATTTGCCCCTCCCATCACCCTAACAATAAATCTATTTAAGATTACAGAAATTAAAATAAATTGAAACAACATATAAAAATAAAATCAAATTTTTACTTACTATTTATTCATAAAAAAACTCTGATTCTTTCGTTCCCGTCCTCTCGACTGATTATCCTACCATGAATAAAAAATATATTAACTAAAATAAAAGTAATTTAATTTATCTAATTCACACAGTGAGGGTGAAAGAGGGTGGGAGCAGGGAGGGGGAGGGAGGCCAACGGGAGAGGGAGAGAGGGCGGGAGCAGGGAGGGGGAGGGGGACCAACGGTGCGTGTGTCTGTGTGTGCGTGTGTCTGTGAGGGGGAGGGGGGCCAACTGGAGAGGGAGAGAGGGCGAGGGAGGGGGGCGGCCAACATAGAGAGGGAGAGGGACCGGACCGTGAGAGGGGGAGGGAGGGGGTCGACAACCCTCGGCCGGCACCTCCTCTGCTGGGTGAGCGCCTCCTCTACCAAGTGTGTGTGTGAGAGGAAGTGATCGAGCGGGAGAGGGACAGGGAGTGAGGGAGACTATGAGGGGGAGAGGGAGAGGGAGAGTGTTGTAGAGAGAGGGAGAGGGAGAGGGATCGAGTGGGTTTAACCTACCGAAGTGAGGAGCGGCGAGTTTCGGCTGGCGATTGAGGACGGCGAGGACGACCACGATCGGCGGTGACGGGGAGGACAGCGACGGCGGCAGCGGCGACGACGGCTCCGACGGTGACAGTGGTAGGGAGACGGAGGAAACAGAGAATGAGAGGGAGAGTGGGGGGAAGTGAGTGACAGGGAGTGGCGGGGAGGGGCCGATTTGGGCGGAGGATTTCATGATTTTCAGATGGCATTTCAGACGGCATTTCAGACGAACAATATTTTCATCTGAAATTTTAATAAATTTCAGACGGAATAGCTTCCGTCTGAATATAAGTCTCAAATTGAGACGGATAGTGCGACAAATAATTATCTGTCTGAAATAGAGATGGAATTTCAGATGGAATCTATCCATCTAAAATTCAGACAGATATTGAGACTCAAATAATTTCGTCTGAAATTCCCGTCGCGAACAGCGCCTTTTCTTGTAGTGGTTCTTCCTCTTTTGTCATTTTATGTGCCCATTGTCTCTGGCCGAAGCTTGATCGGGCTTTGGCTGGACTTCAGAAGTTGCAAAAGCTTGACTTTGAGTATTGACTTTGCCTGGAGTATTGGTGCATTGGGTCAACATAAACTTGAAGTTGATTAGAGCCTTCCTTATCCTAGCGTTGACTTTGACGACTGGGGTCAGCCCTCGCTTGTTCTTCAGATTGCTTTAATTAGAGCCCTTGGGTTCACTATTCACATTTGTCTTGTTGTGAGCACTGTAGGTCCTTTGTCTTCTAGTGAGCACGTCTCTCTCTCTCTCTCCTCCAACTCCTCTTTCTTCTGTTCTTCTTCACCTTCACCTACCTTTTCATTTGTTACCAATGTGAAGCTATTTGTTACTCCAGTTGAGCATTTGTCACCCATACTCACCTAATTGTCACCACTAAAGTCCAGAATCTGTCGCCTTACTCTTACATTGCCTTGAAAGCTACGCGTTCGGGGATACTTCTATTGAGCCCTATTTGTCACCATTAGCAGGGTATTATTTACCGTTGCTAACCCATTTGTCACCCGTGTAGGCACATTTGTCACCCTTAAGCTTTAATTGGTCCACGTGGGAAACGGGACACGTCGGCCACGCATGGGTGATGTTCGCGGAATGCTGCCCATGCAACGCCACATCAACAGAAATGATGACGTCGAACTGGACCTCGAAATTAAAAATCACTAATTCCTTATTTACCCTTCCCGCCTCTTAACAAACCTACCAAAAGGCGGTTCGTCTCTCCATCGTGCTCAATGTCTCCTCTTCCTCGCGGTGCTATTCGTCTCCCTTGGAAGCCATTTGCGAGCTCTCCGTCATTTGCTGTGCGGTCATCCTCAATTGTCACTACTCTTTCATCACTGACAGCCATGGAGCTGAAGGATACACCCATGCAACGCTTCGTCCGTCGTAAACTGGATGTCCCCCATGCATCACAGGAAGCTACGATTCCTACGGCCGAAGAAGAAACGTCTGAGGAACCTAGGGTTTCTAAGGGCTCCACTTCAGACGACAAGTTAAAGGTAGGGGGGTTCCTTATCTCCCTTATGTACATAGCTATTTGCCCCCATCAAAGACCTACATTTGTCACCCATAAACACCTATTTGCCACACCTAAACTTCATTCTCTATACATTTGTCACCCTTATCTTAAACTACTAATTTTTTATATTTTTTAATATTAATATTTTTGGTATTTCTTGATTTGTCAATTAACTGAATATCTTGTTTACATATTTTTTTGAATTTAGTGAACACAAGGGTCATCTCGGCTTGGTGTTCTATGGACATTTACATGAAGGATAGGGATCAGATGGCATTCCGAGAATGCCACAAGTCATTGATGAGGACCACACCCTTTGGTCCATATATTGACAATGCTTCTCCCGTCACCTTCACCATGACACTATTGGATGAGATTATTTGCGCCCATAGTGGAGAAAATTACTTCTGTATAGGTAGTAAGAAGGTCGCATTCAGTGTGGAAGATGTGGCCATAATTTTAGGATTACCTTGCTCCGGTCAGCCAGTTTAACATTATGGATCCGCAAAATAGAAGTCGAAGTTGCAGTATCGATTTCGATTTGCAGCAATATTTGACCAAAAGAAAGTGTGCTCTCTCATCCAGCAAATTGTTGGGTCTGATGAAGAACAGGATGTTGCCGACACTGTCCGGGTGTGGATTGTACTCCTACTATCCACTTTCCTTTGCTCATGGTCGACGCATTCTTGTCCACAACAGATGCTGTCATGCTTAGATCACATTGACAGAGTTTTAGATTACAATTGGGCAGCCGCCGTGCAATAGGTAATGATGCACTAGTTTGAGTAATTAGTGACGACGGTCCAGAAATGACGGTCAGGTACAATTGACCGTGCTAAGAGAAGAGCCGGGGAGGCATCCCAGGCCCATACATTTATATTTGGTTGTTCTGCCACACTTGCTGTAAGTGTTTTATTTTGGTTGTGTAATAATTAATGTGTTAATCAATAATTCTATTGCATTGTAAAATAACTTCATATATTTCATATTACAGGTCTGGTTTTTTGAGCACACGCGGGTGCGGCAAAAGGCAGGTGGCATTTCCCCGACTATTTAGGTGGGGGCCATTTCTAGATAGGAAATTAAAATTCTTCATTGGATCCCTGCGAGGCCAACAGGTATTATGAGTACTAGAAACTTCTCATTTGTCATTCAACATTAATGAATAACCGAAGGGATGTGGTTGAAATGCAGGTGATCGAAGACATCCTTGTTGAGCCAAGTGAAAGGAAGATGGTGTACGGTGGTCAGATGATGACCCGACCTAGTGATAAGGAGACGTCCTCATCAGCTCCATAAATTCCCGTGCTACTGGATATTGCCGCCACAATGAAGATCCATTTGCGGCTACTTGAGGAAATGAGGGCCTCCTTTCTAACTGGGGTGCAAGGGGATCACATTGCCACTGATGCAGCACCTCCTAGGCCCGTCGAAAAGGAGACGGATGATGTCATGCCACCGGAGGCAGAACGAGGAGAGGAAGTGCAGGGGGGTGAAAATGTTGAGGAAAGTACCTGCCAAACTTTGGTGGACATTGCCGACACTGATGTTCTTCCAATATTGCCCCTTCAACAAAGCACGGATTTTACTGTGCCATCTAAGGCAGCCCCTGAAGAGGATGTGCAAGGTGACATCCAAGCTCAGGTGGAGCCGACCAATGGCCATGGTGACCATCATCCAGGTGTCTTTTCTCAGTCCCTTCATCAACGGCACAAGAAGTCCGTGAGGAAATGGCGGGCACCTGCAAAGAAAACTGCAGGACGGGGGAAGAAGAAGGTGAGTCTGCGTTGTTCCTACTTCTTACAGTATAGAATCTAAGATTGGCATATTGCCATAAATGTAGAAGGGAGATGAAGCTGACCCTTACAGAAAGCTCATACAGAGTACTGATTGGATCTGCAAAGGCCAGCTAATGACGACAGATAACAAGACCGTGAATGAATTCATTGATGCTTGTGTCTCGAGGGATATTGAGTAAGTTGTCCTCTTATAGTTTCTATAATTATCTGGATTCACCTTGCTCTGACTACCATGAAATTTTTTGTCCAATATAGTGGCCCCATATTTAAATTAGAGAACGAGATTGTTTTGAGGTGTCGTCATGTCATTGAATTATTATACGGCCAGATGATTGATGATACGGTACTTTCTTTCACTGATTGTGCAATTTTACACCTCGCCCTACCTTGAACTTGTGTTTCTACTGCTAATAGAATCGTGATTGTTTGCAGGTGATCGACGCCATGATGTTCCTCCTCCACTCAAGAACCGATAAATTTGGCATCTTTCATCGATGGGTTTGTTTTCCCACCATTGTAATGAATCATATCAATGACAGCACAATGTCTAACGACAACAAAAAGATGCAATTGTTGCGGTGTGTATTTGGGAATGAAGAATTATCAGAATTACAATAGAACAAATATATATTCTTCGTGTTACACTCAAGTAATCACTGGCTTCTATGTGCTGTTGACACGGAGAATCGTCGCTTTGTCTCATACAATTCCATGAGAGGCACGGCCATCCATGAAGCCACTATAAGAAAATGGGTACTTTTTCTTATCCATGTACCTGTATTAAAGATATTTATAATGTGCCTATTAATTATTCCTTAATAATGTCAAATATTTCATTTGCAGGACCCAGTTGTACGGGGGTTACTCAAGGAATATAGGACATTCAAGGGAGTTGATGAATGGGAACTTGTTCGCAACAATGAATGTCCCCAATAGGAAGCTGGGAGCCTCAACTATGCCATTTATGTACTGAAATATGTTGATGAATTGTCAAGGAAGATGGAGATAAAATGGACATTTAATGAGGATGATTGTAATATGGTTAGAGCCCTGTTTGGGGCCAAACTCATTACCTTTGGAAATACAACATCTTAAACAATTTCACATCTCAAACCTCAGAATGTGGCATACCTATCTTGATTGATATTATTTTTGTCATACATTTTGATCTTCAAAGTTTCATGATGGGGGCATCTCTCGCCCTTCACATTTTTCCACAGCTTTGATTGCTCGCCAACATAGCTCCATTGTGTCCGTCATATTTTTCTGAGTCGAGTCATGTAATTTTCATATTTTATTTGAGTCATGTCATTGTAATTTTCCTTTTATTTGAGTCATGTACCTAGGTTAATGAGTCATCTACCTAGGTTAAGTGTCATTAGATTGTTTAGAATGGTTATTGGGCCCAATTCTTTGGGCTAGGTCCAGGGGCACCCCTACCCCCTTGGTCTTTGGTCATTGTAGTAAGAGTCAGGGACTTTTGTAGAAATGTGGGTTGCCTATATATAGGACCCCATTTCCTCCATTTGAGTTAATGAATCAATCAATCAAAATTATCATTTGAGAGTTCAAATTTCCTATTGGAGAGATTCCATTAGTTGGGTGAGAAACCCTTGGAGTGATTCCCCCTATCCCCCCTCTCTCTCTCTCTACCTCTCTCTCTAATAAGTCATTTTCTCTCTCCTCCACTTTCTCTCTCTAAAACCTGCGCCCCTTTCTCTCTCCTCCCCTCCCAACCACCTTTCTCTCTCTTCCCCCCCTCCAATAACTCATCCCCAACTCCCCACCAACCCACCTTAACTCCACCCCAGCCCCAAGGGAGATTCCACCACTCCCCACTCCACCCTCCAACCACCAACCACCCACTTCCCTTCCCCAAGCACCCTCTCATCTCCCAAGGGAGAATTCCCACTCCCCAAGCCCCCTTTTACCTTCCCCACACATCTCTTCCCATCCCCCAAGACTAAAATTTAATCCCACCCTTAAACCCATTTTCAAATACCCTTTCCCTCTCACCCACCTTTCCAAATTCGTAGCTCCTCTTCCCACCACCTGTTAGACCCCCTTTCAGACCTCATTCTTCCCTTCCCCCACCTTGGAACACCCCCTCCTAGACCCCCTCACATCCCGGGCTTTCCCCACACTCATCCACCCCCATTTCCCCTCCCATATACTCATTCCCCCCATCATCTTCAACCTACAGTTCCCAGTTGCAGATCTGTAGAAGAGTAGCAGCTTGCAGAGGCGACCACGGTTTCCACCGGATGTTTCTGAAGGATCAAGAGACATCGTTGAAGGCGTCTCCCAGTCCTCTTCGCAACGGCTGTGGTCCCATCCCGTTCTGACTTCATGATCATCCAGGGGAGTCATTCTTCCCCGACTGCGCAAAGCCTCCCTGGCAGGAGATCAGATCCGGAGTGGAAGCCCGACTGCGACGGTCCTGCTTAGAATCTGATAGAGAGTTCTTCTTCAAAAAGCTTCTAATACGAGTCTTCTTTCTTCTCCAAAAAGCAGAGCTCGGTTTGGCATCCGAAACCAGGAGTTATCAATTTTCTCCCCTGGGTACGCGGTTCTGCTTTCCCACTGTATGCACCGACCTCTCATCAGAGTTCAGAGCCCACTGGTCCTCTCCAACAACGTTTGGCTTCCCCGCCAGTTTTTATTTGAATAGGACCCGTCAACGGTTCCAACAGCTCTGGTGGCACCTGATTCTGAGTTCGGGAGCGGTCGTGGCATCCTCTTCTTCCTGCTGTTGGAAACCTGAAGCTGTCAGAACCGAGGGTCTGCCACCCTGTTCAAGGCCCTACCCCGACCAGCAGCGGTGCCCAAAGAAATCAAAAAAATTCAAGCATCATCCCGATCCAGCTACAAAGAATCTCCAAGTGGTCTCGTCATCGGCAAAATTATGGAGTGGCCACAGCATTGTGATAACCATCAGTCAGTCCTGAAGCACAGACAGCGGATAGAACCGACGTCGGCTTCCTTGTTGATCGCTAGTTTGGTTTCACCCCTCCCCGCTTGGCCGGCTGAAGTCCCCTCCCTATGTGGAGGCAGTTTTGGATGTAATATCAGTTGACCCCCACCCCTAGATCCCCCCCCTTGCATGGGGTGTAGTGTTGTAACAATTTGAGCAGGTCAAGCTACCCCGGCGCGGCGTGTGGGGAACCCACGCTTCCCCGCTCACCCACGTCTCCGAGCGGGACCGATTTCTTCAAACCGGTCGAGTAAGTGCTCCACTCCTAGCTCCATTTATTGTTTGTTCTTTCTAATATTAGTTCATAAACTCCGCTGGAGAGTGAGAGCCCGATCCTTGAGCTCCTTGCTTCAAGAGATCACCGTGGGGTGAGGAGTGTAACCTGTGCCTTGGCACCTCGTCGGCTCCCTTGAATTGGGCTGCCATTACCCTAGGGAATTAACCTAGGCCTTTCTGGCCCTCTACCAGCAAGGGCCCAGCCCTCACAACCTCTCCTTGGCATTTCCAAGCTACCCCGGGTCTTGGGTGAGCATCGGGTGAGCGGTCGCCATTATCGGTCCGTTTGAATTACAAATTGTGCTTGTTCATTTTGGTCCAAGGGTGTGTCACATCAATTGGTATCAGAGCAAGTCATTGACTTATCTCTACAAGTCAAGTCCTAGGGCATGCTTGCATTGGAGTCATCATCAATCCGACCCTTGCATTGATCCCCCCGATCATCATGGCCACCTACTACTTAGCCTACTCACCACCCAAGGACTTCATCCTAGATAGGGATATTACCTTTGACGGATCACGTTCTAGTGACTATCTTAGGTGGGAGGCTACCATAGAAAAGTACTTTGAAAAGACTTGGGTATATGGATCCGCGAGAGTCTGAAAGGCCAAGGGACGATTTCGGGGTCAAGCCAAGAGTAAGTTGGAACACATAGAGAGATTAAGAAGGGTTAGGAGGCAAGAGCCCATTTCCTCATGGGATGATATGAAAGTAGAACTTAGAATGATCTACATCCCCAAACATTCCCACCCCTCCTACTCAAGCACCCCTAACCCGAGGAGCACTACCACTCCTCCATCCCCACCCGGCCAACTTGAGACCGACCTTTGGTCTCCACCCCCACTACCCCCAACAAATCACCTCTCAACCATCATAACTACACTTCGCAACCAAGTCCTCTCCCTTTAGACCCAAATAAACCAAGCATCCACCTCTCCACCAAATCCCCTAAGGGTCCCCACAATCCAACCAAAACCCCCTTCCGCAAACCTCACTATCCAAACTCAATTGGCCCCCACTTCCCCCCTCCACAATCGGCCGATCCCAAGGGAAAGAGACCCCTAACCGACCCGATTTCCCCAATAAGGACCACCACTCGCCCTATTCTCACCATTCAAACCCAAGTGGACCCCGTGTCCATCTCTCCACCTAGACCCATGACGGTCACCACCACCCAACCCACAATCCCTCACCAAACCCATACCCCACAATTCCCCTTGGTCCCCACCACTATCCCTCCATCGTCCCCTAAAAAGGGTACACCCCCCCAATCAACCCAAACTGAACCAAGCCACCTTCCACTTCCAACCCCAACCCTACCCCAACCTAGGCCACCACTACTTCCACTCCCAACCCAAGTTCGACCTCACTCACCACCCCGGGTACACCATGCCCCAACCATTATCACCCCATCTCCAAAATACCTTCCCATTCCCTTGAGAAAGAAGGCCACACCCACTCACATAGGAATAGTTGATAGCCCAGACCCTCTCCCCGCCCATAAGGAAGTCCGAGTTCACACTAATGGTGAGGAAGAGCCTCAACCCTTCACCACTTCAAATAATCTTGATCTTCAAGAGCCACAAACCATCACAAAAGGCACTATAATCATAGATGGGCCCCTAGCTAGATGGCTAAAAGAGAGACTAATTCACCCCATCATGTTCTATGTTTGCCCTCCCATAGAGCAAAACCTTCCCATTATACCATTCTCATCCTATCACACCATAATCCAAACATCCTACCAAGTGGAAACCTTAGAGGACCTTCTTAAGGGCTTAGCATGGCAATTAGAGTTGACTGGCATGTTGACTCCCATGACCCAACAACCTAGGAGCCTAGACCTCCTACACCTATGTATTGGGTCCATCACCTCAATGTGCACCATGGGTTGCTACACTAGTGACCGCCTATTATTCCTCCCTATACCCGATGAGCCCGATGCTATCCACGAATTAGAGTTGCTTATCTCGGGTAGAACGTCGAGCCCTCCACTCATGGCCGACCCACTCACAAAGAACTTCGGCCCAATTATCTCATTAGAGGAGGATGACCCACCATCACTTGAGGATCTTGAGGACATAGGGACCCTCCCCCTCGATAACCCTTTTTATGATCCCTTCCAATGGGGGTCAAAAAACCCATGGGACTCAACGACCTTATCCACCACCCACCTTTCCCTATCCCAACCCACCATGTTTGACCCAATCCACCCCATCCTAGACCCGGGTTACACCTTGAGAGCCATGACCTTGGGCCACATATCCCTAGGTAATAAGGTTGTGCCCCACCCCATGATGACCATCTTCTTAGATCCATTCGATTCCCTCCAATGGAAGTTTAAAGGTTGTCCCACACCTATACACATGGAAGTCACACTTGGGAAAAGCATGCATGTGTCTAGGCTTACCACACCCCTTGGCATGAACACTATGTTAGGTCCATTCATTCATATCACCCACATGTCAAGTAGAAAGTATGAGTGGTCCATATTCGGATGTCATGGTCCACCTTCATTCATCATGGGTCTTAAGCATGTCAAAGGCATCTACGGATGTCCGGGTCCCCTGATATTTATCACCAATTTGCATGATAGGGCCACCTACGGATGCCCCGGCCCACCTAGGCTGACCAAAGTCTACACTGCATCATTACATGATAGGTCTACTTTTGGTTGCCCAGGTCCACCCATCACCCCTAGAATGTCTGCATTCACAACATTGCATAAAGAGATCTGCAAGCACATTAGCAAGAAGAATGTGACTTATAAAAGGTTGGCCGACTCTCATCGACGTCACCAAAATTTCCACGTGGGTAACTTTGTGATGGTGAGGACGGAGAAGCTCTCCCCAGGAGACATCTCCAAATTGAGGCCTAGTGGGGCTGGTCCCTTCCAAGTTATGAGGTACATTGGCGCTGAGTTATATCTTCCCGAGGAATATGGGGTAAGTCCCACATTCAATGTCGCCGACCTAGTGCCATATAAGGGACCCACGGTGGTACCCAGTGAGGATATTGAGCCTATTCCTTCCCTTGAGAGAGCACCCACCTGTGAGGAGAGACCACCAGCCAAGAGAGCCCAGCGTGAGCAAATTGAGCAAATATTGGATGAACATGTCACTGCCATCAGGAGCAAGGTGTATGAGCGCTATCTCATCGGGTGGACGGATCGGTCTCCTTCGGATGACTTATGGGCGATATCACTTCTACACCCTCCAAGGAGGGAAGGACTCTTACTAGACGGAGTCGAGTTCTCTGCACCCCGGGAGTATGATGGGGGCATCTCTCGCCCTTCACATTTTTCCACAGCTTCAATTGCTCGCCAGCATAGCTCCATTGTGTCCGTCATATTTTTCTGAGTCGAGTCATGTAATTTTCATATTTTATTTGAGTCATGTCATTGTAATTTTACTTTTATTTGAGTCATGTACCTAGGTTAATTAGTCATCTACCTAGGTTAAGTGTCATTAGATTCTTTAGAATAGTTATTGGGCCCAATTATTTGGGCTAGGCCAAGGGGCGCCCCCACCCCCTTGGTCTTTGGTCATTGTAGTAAGAGTCAGGGACTTTTGTAGAAATGTGGGTGGCCTATATATATGACCCCATTTCCTCCATTTGAGTTAATGAATCAATCAATGAAAATTGCATTTAAGAGTTCAAATTTCTATTGGAGATATTCCATTAGTTGGGTGAGAAACCCTTGGGAGTGATTCCCCCTATCCCCCCTCTCTCTCTACCTCTCTCTCTAATAAGTCATTTTCTCTCTCCTTCACTTTCTCTCTCTAAAACCTGCTCCTCTTTCTCTCTCCTCCCATCCCAACCACCTTTCTCTCTCTTCCCCCTCCAATAACTCATCCCCAACTCCCCACCAACCCACCCTTAGTCCACCCCAGCCCCAAGGGAGATTCCACCACTCCCCACTCCACCCTCCAATCACCAACCACCCACTCCCCTTCCCCAAGCACCCTCTCATCTCCCAAGGGAGAATTTCCACTCCCCAAGCCCCCTTTTACCTTCCCCACACACCTCTTCCTATCCCCCAAGACCAAAATTTAATCCCACCCTTAAACCCATTTTCAAATACCCTTTCCCTCTCACCCACCTTCCCAAATTCGTAGCTCCTCCTCCCACCACCTGTTAGACCCCCTTCCAGACCCCATTCTTCCCTTCCCCCACCTTGGAACACCCCCTCCTAGACCCCCTCACAGCCCGTGTTGTGCCCCTTGTGCTTTGTTGATGACGTGGTGTTTTAATGATAGCAACATGAATGAGTCACCACATTGTTTTGAATATATCTGATCTATTCTGTGGAAGAATGCATGAGTGTGTTCTATCTGGTCTGTTATGTGCATGAGTGTGCCAGCTCTGTGGGTCGACCCCCCTCTTAGATGGGTCGACCCCCTCAGATTCGCATGTCTATACATTCATTGCATTTGAGCATCTGTATAGTGTTTGGCTAGCAAGTCTATACATCGTCAGGGCTCTTCATGCATGTGCATAGTATATACATTGTGCATCTTGTTGACAAGTCTGCATATTCATGAAGTCTGTACAGCCATCCACTTGAAGCATTTCTTCAAGTCTACACAGCCTTTTGCATTGGACTGAAAGTCCATACATTGGCAAGTCTGTACATCGGCCCTGTAGCATGCACGAAGTAAAGTCTATACAGTGGACCGTCTCATTCAGCGTCTCACACCTTGAAGTCCACACATCGTTTATCAAGCCTAGACATTGCACTGTAGCATGTAGAGCACTAAGTCCATACATTGGACTGTAGCACGCATCTCTGATGTCTATACATTCTCACTCACATCCTCCAAGTCTGTACAGAGTTGTCTTTGCATTGCACGTGTTCTAAGTCTATACACTTCCTGTGCAATGTCTACACATTCAATTGATGTGTCTTGCTTAAGTCTGTACAGCCCTTTGGTTGTCAAGTCTATACATTACTTTCAAATGAAGTCTGTACACTGGTCTTCACTTGAAGTCTGTACAGCGCCATGTTCATATTCTTCAAAGTCCATACATTGCACTATAGATGCTCGAGGTGAAGTCTATACATCCATCAGTGAACTTCCAAGTCTGTACATCTGTTTGCCTAATTTCATATTCAAAGTCTGTACATCCTTCTGTTGAAATTCCAAGTCTATTCATCGGACTGTTTGAGCAAGTCTGTACAGAGTTTGCCCAGTCTGCTTTTTCAAGTCTATACATTCTTACCTTTCCCTACGCTCTAGCCAAGTCTACACATCGTTTGCCTGGCTTCTGCCTCAAAGTCTATACATTCGTTTCTAAGGCAAAGTCTATACATTCCCAGTCTTTACCTACGTTCAGAACTCCAAGTCTATACACTGGTAAAGTCTGCACATTGTGCCTTGAAGCTGTTCAAGTCTATACATTGTCTTGAGCATTCAAAGTCTATACAACGCTGTTGAGTGGAAGTTTGTACAGCCGTTGGGTTGCCAAAGTCCATACATTGTGAATCTCAAAGTCTGTATAGACTTTGCCTTGTTCAAGTCTGTACATCGCCCCTTTGGCAAGACTATACATTGAAAGTCTATACACTCGATTGCCTTGCCTTGATCAAGTCTGTACAGAGCTTCCTTGTTCAAGTCTGTACATCGCTCAGTTGGCAAGTCTATACATTGGAAGTATATACATTCCTTTGCCTTGCATCGCTCATCAAGTCTGTACAGCCTTTCTCTTTGCATGTCTGTACATCGTCCATGAAGTCTGAACAACGAGCAAGTATGTACATCGCTCATTTGTCTTGGCAAGTCTGCACATCATTAAGTCTATACTTTGTCCAGTGCATTGCATTCATCAGTCGTGAAGTCTATACATTGAGTTGAAGCCTGCCTAAGTCCATACACTGGTTGCTGTTCTTCAGAGTCTGTACATTGCATACTTTGAAGTCTATACATTGGCTTTGAGCTGAAGTCTATACATTGCTTCAGGCTGAGCAAGTCTATACATTGCATGCTCGTTCATTCAAGTCCATACTTTGTCCTGAAGCATGTACAAGTATGTACATTGTCTGCCTGTCGATTGAAATGTCTATACATTACTGTTTGCATTGTAAAGTCCATACATTGAACAATGTCTGCACATTGCATTACACTTCAGTAACTCTATACACTGCTTCAGCTCTGATTCATGAAGTCTATACATCGCTACAGCTTTGTCTTCACATAGTCTGTACAACGCAATTGTCCTGCTTCATGAAGTCTATATATTGCTTCGTCTTCACAAGTCTATACAGCGAAGGCTATACACTGCAATGCATATACTTAAACTGATAATGTGATTCTCTGTCTGACAGGCACCCTTCGTGAAGCCTAATGAAGGCACGTGATCCAAGGAAGGACGAGGTGCCTAGATGAGGACACGTGGATGTAGCCCAGCCAGGATGCTACGAGGTGGTCGAAATGCCTCGGTTCAGGCGAAACTCCTTAGGGCGAGAAATGTGGAGGTCACACGCCCAACCTGCTGCTGTATATATACTAAGCTTCGTCCTTAGATGAAAGTGATCGAGTGTGGGAAAGTATATACAGAGAGTGAGAGATCCACAGAGAAGAAGAAGAAAAGGAAAGCAGCAGAGAGCCACGATCCACAGAGAGAAGAAAAGGAGAAAAGAGCAGAGTAGAAAAAGAGAAAGAAGAGAAAGAGAGAGATAGAGAGTTCTAGCAGAGTGTGAAGAGAGGAAGAAGAAAGAGAGAGAGAAGAGAAGATCAGAGAAGACCGATCCTGCTGGAAGTTGGATCAGATCCACTCTAGTCAGCTCTTAGGAGCCACATTTGTGCTTTCATTATTTACAGCTTTCAGTTGCTGTTGCTACTTGTTTTCATTTTCATTTTATACTTTCCTTCAAGCTGTTAGTCAGCGATTGCAGTGGTGGACTCCACTGGATGGCTAAGCTGTATTGCCCAGCGGTTTGCAGAGGTGTTACCTCTGGTCGGGTAAGCTGTAATCCCCAGCGTTGCAGTGGTGGATTCCACTAGACAGCAAGCTGTGTTACTTAGCGGTTGTATGGCAAGCTGTGATGCCCAGCTGTTCAAGCTGTGAGTCAGCGGAATCCACACTCTGGTTTGAGTGTGGGGTGGATGTAGGTCTGCTGGACCGAACCACCTAAAAACCCATTGAGCAGTGGTTTGAATTCTTTGTGTGTTTGGCGCTAGATGAATGCATAGGGTCGAGATAGGTTGATCTTCTATATGTGTTCATTTCATTGATGCGCACACTATATGCTTGACAGTGGTATTGTGTGTTTGTTTGATCTGTCTAATTGCTGCCCACATTAGATGTTTGCTTAGGAGCACTCTTCATATTTGTCTACAGGTTCAATAGATAACTGGAGTAGTTTTTCTTAGTTAATCTTAGTGCTTTTATTCCGCAGTTCTGAGCACTAGAATTTTAATTGGACGAAAGTTTTTTTAAAGGGTATTCATTCACCCCCCCCCCTCTAAATACATAGCACCGAACCCAACACTTGGTATCAGAGTGGGTTACTGTGCATAGGATCTAACAATCCGCAGCATATCCTGCTAGCTGTTGGTGCATTTCAGAGTGGGTCTTTTAAGATCGTGTTTTGTTTCACTGAATTAGTGCTTTACTTTGCTCATCTGTTTTAGTGCATTTCTTGTCAATAGCTTTGTGCATTGAATCTGTCTATTATCTGTTTTGATGGCTCATCCTCCGATATTCAGAGGTGATAACTTTGATTCTTGGTTAGAAAATTTCCATCGGTATGTAAAATCTACTGATCCAAAACTTTGGAAGGTAATGACTCACGGTCCATACAACTTATCAAAAGATAAATCTAGATGGACTGAGAAGGATAAATTGAAAGATTCTGTCAATACTAGAGCAGTAGTTTTACTAAAAGAATCAATTGACAGAACTCTAATCTCATGTATTTCCTCTTGCAGGTCAGCCAAAGAGATGTTGGAAAAACTAAAGCTCACCATGAATCACAACAAATGCTTGATGGCTGATCGGAGAAATGATGATGATGAGACCTCATCTCAGGTAAGCTCCGAATCAGATGGATACTCTTTTGATGAATTGATAGTGATGTATGAAGATTTGTTAACTGTATCCAAGAAATTAAAATCTGAGAATAAAAGGTTGAAAAATAAAATTGAGAAATGTGATTCTAATTCATCATGTGAAAAGTGCCCGAAGATAAATGAATTATATGATAAATGTCTTTCAGAGAATCACATGAATATGAAACAAATGTGCCTATTGAAAAAGGAAAACCAAGAAGGTTTCAATAAAATCTGTGAATTAGAAAGTCAGCTGAAACTGAAAACTAATGAACATTTGATGAATCTGGAAGAGCTGGAAAGGATTAAAGTTGATCTGAAGAAATCAAAAGCTGAGAATGTAGAAATTCAGTGGAAGAATAAAAATCTTGAAGCTGAAATAGAGAAAATCAATAAGGAAGCCATGCATATCTCTTCTGTAGAGTCAAACTGTGATGAAGAAGTTAAGAAACTGACCAAAGAAAACACTGAACTGAAGGATAAAGTTGAAAAACTAAAGCTATTAAACACTGGCTTGTCTAAAAGACTTCTCACCATAGAAAAAGGAAAAATTGCTTGTGATGAAGAATATGAAAAGTTAAGCAACTTGGAACAAGAAATTGAGAAGTATAAAACTGCAAACAAAGTTCTAAGTGAATGTGTCAACAGCAGTGAATAGGAGATTGCTAGCTATGAGCTTCACATAACATCTTTGGAAAATAAGATTCAGGATGTAGAAAAATTAGCATCCAATTCTGCTAAGAATGAAAGAAAAATAAAAGCTGTTGTGAAAAGGAAGGATGATAATTCAAAAGGGGGAACAAATTGCACTTCTGATGTGAAGGAAATCTCTAAAAAATAGCTATATGCCACCTTTGTGCAAAGTTCTGATGTAGCTGGTACCTCAAAGCAATCCTCAAAACAAAAAGAAAATCAGAAATCACTTTCAAAATCTATTTTTCAGTTCAAAGCCCAGAAAATTGAAAAGCAAACAAAACCTGCTGAGAATAATCAGAAATTGAAAAGAAAGAGTCAAACAAAGAAGGCAAAGAATATTTCTGATCATACCCTGAAATCTGTTAGATCTGTTGAATCTGATAGATCAATGGAAAATGCTCATGTTTCATGTACTCATTCTCATGCATCTAGTCAGTCTGTTAGTAATCATGTCGTCAGGAAAACTCAAGTGTCATGTCATTATTGTGGCAAGATAGGGCATGTAATGGATGATTGCAGACTATTGATTGAAGATGAGCATGCTAATGAAGAAATGCATTCTAGGAAATCAACTGATAGAAACTATGCCACTAAGAAATTTGATGCATCTTGTTATTACTGTGGTAGGCATGGTCATCTAATGAATGCATGTTTTAAACTGAAGGAAGAAAATAATGTGAATCTTAGATCTTTCACACATGCTCATGACCCACATAGATATAGATCTACTTCAGGCCAGCATATCATTTGTTTCACTTGCAACAAGCATGGGCATAAGGCTAATGAGTGCTGGTCAGGAAATCATTGGGGTAAAAATGAATCAAGAAGTAAGCATTTTAAATGCTTTGAATGTGGTAAGTATGGGCATGCAGTCAAAGACTGCTGGCATGCTCAGAGAAATAGATTGAACTCTAAATCTGTAAAATTCCCTACTTTCTATGATTCTGCTAGAAATAACTTGAGTGATAAAAGGAAAAACTCTGCATGTTTTGAATGTGGTAAGCTAGGCCACAAAGCTGCCAACTGTCGGCTGGCTGAGTATGAAAAGAAAAATTTTCATGTTAATAAAAGAAATACTCATGCTCATACACATAATTTTCATACTCATGTGCATGCACATGGGCATCATGTTTCTGCTAACATGAATAATAAAAACAAAAATTATGTGGCTTCATGTTACTACTGCGGAAAATTTGGACATTCCATGTTTGACTGTTATCTGATGGAATTTGATGATCATACTGCTAAAAGACTGTTTAGAACACCTGATAGGGGTAATTCAGGACCCAAGACTTCTTGGGTTCCTGCAAGATCAAAATGATTGTCTTGCTGCAGGTGTGCCTTGGAAATGAATAAAAGGGGTTGAATTTAGCCAAGGCACTCAAAAAGGGAAAACCCCAGGATTCTACTTATCAGGTCAGTTCTGAACACTGCTTATGTTTCATTATCTGAAAATTACTTGTTTGAAATGACTGTATATCATAATGATCTGTCTATGCTAAATTGATTTATCTTGAAAAGTTGATTGCTCTCCCATGATGCTATTTGAATAAAGAATGCTCTGATGTTTGAGTAAACATTCTGCATAGCATGTTAAATCTGATTTTTGAATCTGAGTTTTGCACATTCTTACATGTTCAGCATTGTCAGGTTTAGATTTTCTGAATTCTCCTCATACATGATTTGCATATTGATGATTGTCTGAAATTGCATATGCATACATATAGTGAATGCATTGCACATCATTATACTGAAAACTCCAAAAAGAAGTAACTGACTACATACAGCATTGCATTGTCATGCATGACCATCATGGTATATTAAATGGAACAGTGCTGAAGGGCATATGGAGTATGTCTGGATGCTACTGCCATGTCTGAGATGGTCCTTGAGACCAGGTTCTCCGCCAAGTACCAAGGGTCTAGTCTTCATATAGGGCAGTGTAATGCATATCATAAAATTTGAAAAATCTAAAAATTTGGAATGAAATTGATGCATTTGATAAATTCTCTCTCTGATTGAACAAAGCATGAATTCTTCTTGAGCATATTCTAAAATCATGAGTAGTTCATTAATTATATTTCATGCACTCTGTCAGGGGGAGTTTGACTGATGTTGCATATGAAGTGTAGTGCAGTTGAAAAACCTAAAAAGAAAACTCATTGCATCTAGACATGGGGAGTATTTAGAATTGGTGTTTTGATTGTCACATCTTGAACACCTCTTGTCTAATAATTGATCAACTCTCATCTGATGTCATATTTCTCTCTCTTGAAAAAGGATTATGCCTTCTATTTGTTGAGCTGTTAAAGAAGAGTTTCTTTCAACTCCCTTCATGGTACTATCTGTCAGCTGATCTGTCTGAATTCCAGACTCAGCTACTGTGTGTTGATGTTCAGTCTTCTGAAATTTTTCTCTATTGGTGATTTACTCTTCCACCAGCTTATACTCACCTTTCACATTCTTCTCAGCTGGTGTGACTGATTTGTTTCTACTGTTGATTGTTGGGTGCTGAATTTATTGTTCTGATCTGAAGAACTTATGCTGCATGTCATGCAATTCAGTCTGAGAAATTGGTAGAAACTCCTATCATATAGGTTTAAGAATTATCACTGAATCAGACTGATATAAGATTAATGTATTCTCAGATTTGTAGTTAAATGAATTGAAAATATATGAATGATAATGTTTAATAAACTTTAACCACTTGTGTCATGTAAACCTTAGACTCTCTCATCAGATATCTGAAAATTTGAATTCAGGGCTACTTTGGTTAAGATGCATATAGTGTGTATTGTTGTTAAATATTAACTTGAAAAATGTTGACTAAATGAAAAATTGTGAATTCAGAGCAATGACTCGGTCACTGAGAAACTGAGTCTTTATCAATGAAATAAAGTAACTCATGTCATGAGGTGCCATAGTTATCTCTGATAAAAATTTAGTGAAACAAAACCTGACAAAGCAATGGCTTATTTATGTTGAGTAACTGGAGAGTCTGGCCTCTGATCAAGGTGTCTTCTCATGTAAAAAGACACTCATATTACTAACTCTGTTCTCAAAGTGAGAGGCAATGACAGTTATCACACTGAGTAACTGGGTCACTTCACTTGAGACGTGTTGTGCCTCATGTAAAAAGGTGTTGATCAACCTAAATTGCTCAGGAAAAATATAATGTGCTTCAAATGAAATTATCTTGAAAAATCTGTCAACTCATGTTCTTGAAAATGTGTTTAACTTCAGTACTAATCTGTGTATCTTTCAAAGGTGCTATTGAGATCATATGTGTAAGATAAAAGATGATTGATTTTGAATGTTATCTGAATATTTGGTTCACCTTTATTAAAACTTGGATTCAGATATGAGTATTGAGTTTAATTTGACAAATTTGGTATACATCAAAATTAAATCAGATTGGTTAAGTTGTCACTTCATAACCCTTTATGATAGAAGAGTCTACACCTTTTAAGACTTATTGAAGTGATGCATGCATTAAAATCCCTCATGATCAGATTTTCCAGATAGCCTGATCAGATTCAGTCTGATTATTCATTGAGATGTCTTGTGATGATTATTGTCTATTGTTGCCCTTCTATCATCAATCACTTTACTCTCCACACTGTTGGAATCTTTCATCTTGTTCTGCAATAAGTTCTGATTCTGCGGTTTTTTTACCTATTTCATTCTGTTCATGCATATGTGACTTATTGCATATGTGGTCTTTTCACCAGAATTCAGATTCTTTGTAATGGCTGATTTCATATTGATTTATTGGATAACTAGAGTCCATTCCTGTGCTTCAGGGGGAGTTATGGTTTATTTGTATCTAAGGGGAGAGTAGTCAATCATGCATGTTGATAGGGGGAGAGCTGTTTCTTTATCATAAGGCAGATCTTCATTTTAATGAACCATGATTCATTCTCTGAATTTATGTGTTATCTTTGTGTGCTACATTTGACTCTCAAACCATTTCCCTTCTTTTTGCTTATGTTAAAGGGGGAGAATAGTTTGATGAGTCACTGTGACTCATTATGTTGCCATCATCAAAAAGGGGGAGATTGTTGTGCCCCTTGTGCTTTGTTGATGATGTGGTGTTTTAATGATAGCAACATGAATGAGTCACCACATTGTTTTAAATATATATGATCTATTCTGTGGAAGAATGCATGAGTGTGTTCTATCTGATCTGTTATGTGCATGAGTGTGTGCATGAGTGTGCCAGCTCTGTGGGTCGACCCCCCTCTTAGATTGGTCGACCCCCTCAGATTCGCATGTCTATACATTCATTGCATTTGAGCATCTGTATAGTGTTTGGCTAGCAAGTCTATACATCATCAGGGCTCTTCACGCATGTGCATAGTCTATACATTGTGCATCTCGTTGACAAGTCTGCATATTCATGAAGTCTGTACAGCCATCCACTTGAAGCATTTCTTCAAGTCTACATAGCCTTTTGCATTGGACTGAAAGTCCATACATTGGCAAGTCTGTACATCGGCCCTGTAGCATGCACGAAGTAAAGTCTATATAGTGGACCGTCTCATTCAACGTCTCACGCCTTGAAGTCCACACATCGTTTATCAAGCCTAGACATTACACTGTAGCATGTAGAGCACTAAGTCCATACATTGGACTGTAGCATGCATCTCTGATGTCTATACATTCTCACTCACATCCTCCAAGTCTGTACAGAGTTGTCTTTGCATTGCACGTGTTCTAAGTCTATACACTCTCCGGTGCAATGTCTACACATTCAATTGCTGTGTCTTGCTTAAGTCTGTACAGCCCTTTGGTTGTCAAGTCTATACATTGCTTTCGAATGAAGTCTGTACACTGGTCTTCACTTGAAGTCTGTACAGCGCCATGTTCATATTCTTCAAAGTCCATACATTGCACTGTAGATGCTCGAGGTGAAGTCTATACATCCATCAGTGAACTTCCAAGTCTGTACATCCGTTTGCCTGATTTCATATTCAAAGTCTGTACATCCTTCTGTTGAAATTCCAAGTCTATACATCGGACTGTTTGAGCAAGTCTGTACAGAGTTTGCCCAGTCTGCTTTTTCAAGTCTATACTTTCTTACCTTTCCCTACGTTCTGGTCAAGTCTACACATCGTTTGCCTGGCTTCTGCCTCAAAGTCTATACATTCGTTTCCAAGGCAAAGTCTATACATTCCCAGTCTTTACCTACGTTCAGAACTCCAATTCTATACACTGGTAAAGTCTGCACATTGTGCCTTGAAGCTGTTCAAGTCTATACATTGTCTCGAGCATTCAAAGTCTATACAACGCTGTTGAGTGGAAGTCTGTACAGCCGTTGGGTTGCCAAAGTCCATACATTGTGAATCTCAAAGTCTGTACAGACTTTGCCTTGTTCAAGTCTGTACATCGCCCCTTTGGCAAGGATATACATTGAAAGTCTATACACTCGATTGCCTTGCCTTGATCAAGTCTGTACAGAGCTTCCTTGTTCAAGTCTGTACATCGCTCAGTTGGCAAGTCTATACATTGGAAGTATATACATTCCTTTGCCTTGCATCGCTCATCAAGTCTGTACAGCCTTTCTCTTTGCATGTCTGTACATCATCCATGAAGTCTGAACAACGAGCAAGTATATACATCGCTCATTTGTCTTGGCAAGTCTGCACATCGTTAAGTCTATACTTTATCCAGTGCATTACATTTATCAGTCGTGAAGTCTATACATTGAGTTGAAGCCTGCCTAAGTCCATACACTGGCTGCTGTTCTTCAGAGTCTGTACATTGCATACTTTGAAGTCTATACATTGGCTTTGAGCTGAAGTCTATACATTACTTCAGGCTGAGCAAGTCTATACATTGCATGCTCGTTCATTCAAGTCCATACTTTATCCTGAAGCATGTACAAGTCTGTACATTGTCTGCCTGTCGATTGAAATGTCTATACATTGCTGTTTGCAATGTAAAGTCCATACATTGAACAATGTCTGCACATTGCATTACACTTCAGCAACTCTATACACTGCTTCATCTCTGATTCATGAAGTCTATACATCGCTACAGCTTTGTCTTCACATAGTCTGTACAACGCAATTGTCCAGCTTCATGAAGTCTATACATTGCTTCGTCTTCACAAGTCTATACAGTGAAGTCTATACACTGCAATGCATATACTTAAACTGATAATGTGATTCTCTGTCTGACAGGCACCCTTCGTGAAGCCTAATGAAGGCACGTGATCCAAGGGAGGATGAGGTGCCCAGATGAGGACACGTGGATGCAGCCCAGCCAGGATGCTGCCAGGTGGTCGAAATGCCTCGGTTCTGGTGAAACTCCTTAGGGCGGGAAATGTGGAGGTCACACGCCCAACCTGCTGCTGTATATATACTAAGCTTCGTCTTCAGATGAAAGTGATCGAGTGTGGGAAAGTATATACAGAGAGTGAGAGATCCACAGAGAAGAAGAAGAAAAGGAAAGCAGTAGAGAGCCACGATCCACAGAGAGAAGAAAAGGAGAAAAGAGCAGAGAAGAAAAAGAGAAAGAAGAGAAAGAGAGAGATAGAGAGTTCTAGCAGAGTGTGAAGAGAAGAAGAAGAAAGAGAGAGAGAAGAGAAGATCAGAGAAGACCGATCCTGCTGGAAGTTGGATCAGATCCACTCCAGTCAGCTCTTAGGAGCCACATTTGTGCTTTCATTATTTACAGCTTTCAGTTGCTGTTGCTACTTGTTTTCGTTTTCATTTTATACTTTCCTTCAAGCTGTTAGTCAGCGATTGCAGTGGTGGACTCCACTGGACGGCTAAGCTGTATTGCCCAGCAGTTTGCAGAGGTGTTGCCTCTGGTCGGGTAAGCTGTAATCCCCAGCGTTGCAGTGGTGGATTCCACTGGGCAGCAAGCTGTGTTGCTCAGCGGTTGTATGGCAAGCTGTGATGCCCAGCTGTTCAAGCTGTGAGTCAGCGGAATCCACACTCTGGTTTGAGTGTGGGGTGGATGTAGGTCTGCTGGACCGAACCACCTAAAAACCCATTGAGCAGTGATTTGAATTCTTTGTGTGTTTGGCGCTAGATGAATGCATAGGGTCGAGATAGGTTGATCTTCTATATGTGTTCATTTCATTGATGCGCACACTATATGCTTGACAGTGGTATTGTGTGTTTGTTTGATCTATCTAATTGCTGCCCACATTAGATGTTTGCTTAGGAGCACTCTTCATATTTGTCTACAGGTTCAATAGATAACTGGAGTAGTTTTTCTTAGTTAGTCTTAGTGCTTTTATTCCGTAGTTCTGAGCACTAGAATTTTAATTGGGCGAAAGTTTTTTTAAAGGGTATTCATTCACCCCCCCTCTGAATACATAGCACCGAACCCAACAGCCCGGGCTTTCCCCACACTCATCCACCCCCATTTCCCCTCCCATATACCCCATTCCCCCTGTCATCTTCAACCTACAGTTCCCAGTTGCAGATCTTCTGAAGAGTAGAAGCTTGCAAAGGTGACCACGGTTTCCTCTGGACGTTTCTGAAAGATCAAGAGCCATCGTTGGAAGCGTCTCCCAGTCCTCTTCGCAACGGCGGTCGTTCCATCTCGTTCTGAGTTCATGATCGCCCAGGGGAGTCATTCTTCCCCGACTGTGTAAAGCCTCCATGGCAGGAGACCAGATCCAGAGTAGAAGCCCGACTACGACAGTCCTGCTTGGAATCTGATCGAGAGTTCTTCTTCAAAAAGCTTCAACTATGAGTCTTCTTTCTTCTCAAAAAAGCAGAGCTCAGTTTTGCATCCGAAATCAGGAGTTATCAATTTTCTCACCCGGGTGCGCGGTTCTGCTTCCCCACAGTCTGCACCGACCTCTCATCAGAGTTCAGAGCCCACTGGTCTTCTCTGACAACGCTTGGCTTCCCCGCTAGTTTTTCTTTGAAGAGGACCCGTCAACGGTTCCAACGGCTCTAGCGGCACCTGATTCTGAGTTCGGGAGCGGTCGTGGCATCCTCTTCTTCCTGCTATTGGAAACCTGAAGCTGTCAGAACCGAGGGTCTGCCACCCTGTTCAAGCCCCTACCCCGACCAGCAGCGGGGCCCAAAGAAATCAAAAAACTTCAAGCATCATCCCAATCCATCTACGAAGAATCTCCAAGTGGTCTCGTCATCGGAAAAATTCTGGAGTGGCCACAGCATCGTGATAACCATCAATTAGTCCTGAAGCACAGACAGCGGACAGAACCGACGTCGGCTTCCTTGTTGATCGCTAGTTCGGTGTCACCCCTCCCCGCTTGGCCGGCTGAAGGCCCCTCCCTGTGTGGAGGTAGTTTTGGATGTAATATCAGTTGACCCTCACCCCTAGATCCCCCCCCTTGCATGGGGTGTAGTGTTGTAACAATTTGAGCAGGTCAAGCTACCCCGGCGCGGCGTGTGGGGAACCCACGCTTCCCCGCTCGCCCACGTCTCCGAGCGGGACCGGTTTCTTCAAACCGATCGAGTAAGTGCTCCACTCCTAGCTCCATTTAGTGCTTGTTCTTTCTAATTTTAGTTCATAAACTCCGCTGGCCGTGAGAGTGAGAGCCCGATCCTTGAGCTCCTTGCTTCAAGAGATCACCGTGGGGTGAGGAGTGTAACCCGTGCCTTGGCACTTCGTCGGCTCCCTTGAATTGAGCTGCCATTACCCTTGGGAATTATCCTAGGCCTTGCTGGCCCTCTACCAGCAAGGGCCCAGCCCTTACAAGCTCTCCTTGGCATTTCCAAGCTACCCCGGGTCTTGGGTGAGCATCGGGTGAGCGGTCGCCATTATCGGTCCGTTTGAATTGTAAATTGTGCTTGTTCATTTTTGTCCAAGGGTGTGTCACATCATTTCATATATTTTAATGCTGTTAATGTGTGCTTGATAATGTTAATTCATGAATATCAATGAGTTTTCTGAAGACATATTCAAGTTTGGTGAAGAACTGGGCTTAAGTGTGAAACGATGAAGGCTTTACTTGCACAAGTGTCGACTAGAGTCGACCGTGGAGCCGACTCCAGTTCAGACTGCTGAAGAGAAAAACCCAAGTCACCCGTTAGACTACTGAAGAGAAAAACCCAAGTCACCCGCTGGGTTTGAAGTTTTGATGATGTCAACTGTTATGTTTCATTATATATATAACCTTAATGATATAACCTTGATGCATTTATTAATGATCTCATCATATATATAGAAATATGAATTCTGTCAGAACATGTTCTGAATATGACTCAAACAGTCATGAAAAGACAGTCATTAGTGCTAAGATGAAGTGTCAACAGGTAAACGCAACTGTTCAACTGTGAGTCAGAAATTACTTTGAAAGGTCAGTGAATATACCTTTTCTTCATCAGGTAAGGTTGATGCACATTTCAGTTTGAAGCATATAGGTCGATGCACATTCAGACTACTACATATATACGTCGATGCACATTCAGACCACTTCATATAAAGGTCGATGCACATTTATCTTGTCGCATAGTTTAGATGGTCGATGCACATATGCACTTTAGTCTAAAGGGTCGATGCACATTTGTCTTTGTGCTTTAGAAGGTCGATGCATCTATTACTACAGATTTGCATATAGCATGACAAGTCGATGCATATTCAACCCTTCAAAGTTCAAACTAGGCCTGTCAACGGAGCGGATACAAAGCGAATATATGACTATCCGTATCCGATCTATTTTAAAATTTGAATTATCTGATTTTGATCCGCTATCCGATGAATTATAGTATTATTTATCCGTATTCGATTCGAATTAAAATTTTCAATTATCCGAATTATCCGCTCCGATTTCAGAATACTACAAAAATTAAAATTTTGGAAGTCAAATCATCAAAATGGGGTAGTTATTACTTATTAATACAGTTTTGGGAAGTGTAACAATCTGCCATCTTTTGATATTTTGATATTTTATATTTTATAATATATTATTTAAAGATATATATATTATATGATATATAATATTACTAACGGATATTTTATGAAACGAATATTATAATATATGTTATCTATTTATCACCCTTATAAGACATTTGTCAGTCTTGAAACCTATTTGTCACCACTTATGCTATTTGTCACCACTATGCGGTGTTAGGCGTTGCAGTATCTCTCTCCGGCCTCTCATCTAGTTCAATGTCTTTGCCAACTACAGGCTGATGTATCCAAACGAAAGGAACCTCGGTCCAAGCGATCTCATGATCGAGATGCATCTGCCAGTGGATCTCATCAGTAGGAGTCAACAAAGGCGACAAAAAGGAAGGACCGAGAGTCAGAAAAAGAGGGACAACTCAGAAAAGTTAGGGGAGACCGAAGTTGGCACGATCTTCGCGGTCCCGTGACTCCCGTCGCTTCGATTTCCACAAAGTTGGGGAGGCACGAAGTGTCTTTTGCCCCTTCTGGGAGTTTCGTCTCCTTCCTATAAATAGAGACTCTAGGGGGAACCCTAAGGACATCCTGAGTTCCTTTGGCTGTCAAAGACACTCTCATGAAGATGTCGTCTGAGAAGTCAGATTCTTCATCCTACAAATGGCTGTGCTTCTGAAAGGAAGCCCTATCGGTGTCGGAGCAGCCATCAGGGGAAAGCAGCGGCGGCGACGTTTCGGAGGAATACAAGCAGGGGTACCTGCAAGGGTGGCAGGACGCCTTGGCGAAGGTGGACCGCCTCTTTTGTAACAAGGGCGTGTCGAGCCTCAAACCTGACACGTTCCGTCCCAAAGAGGACGAGTAACCGCTTGTACCCCTCGTCCCCTATCAATAAAATTTCTTTTTCTGCAACCTTTATTTGCATGATGGATGCTTGAACTTTGTGTGATGTGGTTACCGTTAATGGATCCATACATTCCCTTGATGTGTGAGTCAAATGAAGGATACCATCCATCGCAGCTAGGGGTTACCTTTACGAAGGGGACTTCTTCCCCTATAAGTAGGAGGGTTTGTCGATGGTTCTAATATTAGTAGGGCTTATCTTCATGCTCATAGTTCATCGTTAGGATCCATTTGTCGCCCCTATTGATCTATTTGTCACCACTAATAGGCATTTTTCACTCCTGGGAGCCGTCGCCTTTGTGCATTTTTTTACTGTTAAGAGCCTTTTGTCACCCCTCATGCACATTTGTCGTCCCTGTCAACCTACTTGTCACCACTAATGTGCATTTGTTGCTTCTGTCAACTTATTTGTCACCAATAATATGCATTCATCACCCTTATCATTCATTTCACCCTACTGCTCTCACATACGGAAGGTGAACCTAAAAGAGAAAAAAATATAATAATAATAAAAAATCATAAAAAATGATAATCAATAAATATAATAATTTATTGGTTTGGGGGCGGGGTAGATAAAACGTCTACACCCATGTAGTGTTTTGATGATGTCAAAGGGGAAGAGAAAGTCATGTGCTGCATTGTCTTAAGTCAATTAGGGGTTGCTGCATAGGGTTGCTGCATATTCACTATGTCAATCTGCATCTGCATTTTAAGGTCATGGTCTGATGTGTAAGCTGCACGCTCCACATTGTAAATTCAAATTTTTTGAAATGAAATGAAGCTTATTGTTGAATGATTCTGTTTGTCAAAACATATGGTCGATGAAAAGACTTGAATGTGCTACTTGAAGCACAAAGACTCATAGTCGCCATCATAAAAAAGGGGGAGAATATTGTGTCCCTGGTTTTGATGGTGACAGTAGCTGATCACACAGGTTGCCCAACGGAGGAATAGTCTCCTCCCTTCCTGTGAGCACACCCCTGATTCTACCCCAGTAGAACTAGACCTACTGCACTAAGGCAGCACACGAGGACCCTTCCTCGCATCCTGGCACGCAGACCAGATCATGATCAATTTGAAGATTAATCACACCTCTGATTAGTGCAGTAATGCACTATCAGAGAACAATGACTCAACTGGATCGAAAAGGCAAACCGAGAAACTCAAAATGAAACAAGCTCTAAAATTATTTCAATAGCTTTCACAGAAATGGGTCTTCTCTCAATCTGGCAAAGTGCATATTCTCTCTTTTCTTCTTTTTTCTCTCGCCTTTTCTCTTGCTCACACAATGGCTTTTTCCTTCAGGAAGATCTACAGCTTGTTGATTCATCTTTCTGCCTTTTTTATGTTCTCCATTGAGCTGCGTTGACGTAGCTTGAGCGCTGCGTTGACATTCTCTATTGAGCTGCCAAAATGAAGGAATGTGAACTATTCAAGGTAGGACTTTAGCGACGGAATAGTGGTGACAAATAGCTTGTTAGAGCTGATAAATGCCGGATAGGAGTGACAAATAGCTCCTTAACACTAAAAAATAGCTCCTACATGTGGAAAGTGAATAGCAGTCAAGATTGCGAAAAGAAATCAACCTAGTATGGGTTCTCTAACCCTGTCATCTTGAATCTGGAGTTCTTTTAAGCCTTGGATGACTATGATTAACCCCTTTCAAGATCAAAGGAAGAAAGTACTCTCTGGTTCTAAGGGTTCTTCATTGTGATGGGTTTGAGCAGAAGCGGCAGCATCTATTTCTCTGAAGTGCAGGTCGTGTTGATCAGTAACTTATCAAGGTTCAGCAAGATTCAAGTGCGCCTACGATCAGCAAAATTCACACAAGCCAACAAGGATAACAAATGGGTCAGTAACGGTGATAAATAAAAGATAGCAGTGACAAATGGGGCAATAACGGTGACAAATAACTAAAGGCGACGGCCAGACAAAAGAGGAAAAGAACAACAGCGACAACGTTTGAACGTAAGTGTGAAAAATAGGTGTCTATGCCTGACAAATGTCCGATAGGGGTGTGAAATGCCTATTAAGTATGACAAATAGCTCGGTAGGCTGAAATGAGGGAAACTTGTATCTGCTAGACTGCCACACGCTTGAGCGCGAAAGCCAAAGGATTGGCACGTGACCCAATGATATCTAACAGAGAATATCATCTCTCCTGACACGTGGACCAATGGTTAAAAGAAGAAATCAATTCATTTTCATCCAGAAGTCTACGGAGCCCCTGTTCTATATATATGGGGTGTTCTTCTTCGTGAAGGTGTTGTACAAGAGAAAAGAAAAGAGAGGGCTACTGCGAAGCACTACAAGAAAAAAGAGAGAAGAGTGAGAAGCAGATCTGAGAGAGGGGAGTTCGTGAGAAGAAGAGGAAGAAGAGAAAAGGAGGGTTCATAAGAGAGAGCTGGTCTGAATAGAAAGTATTTTTCTTATAATAGCTAGCCATTTGTTACTCCTGATGTCTAATTGTCAGCCTTGTGACCCATTTGTCACTCTTATTCACCATTCTTCACCCTTGAGTAATATTCTTCACGTTAACACCCATTTGTCACCCTTAATGACCTTTTGTCAAGCATATGAAGTATTTTTCACCCTCGTGAAGACTTGCTGACAGGTCCCGACGTAAGTAGAACAGTTCCGACGTATTTATGACAGAATAATATTCTGTCAGAAACTATTGATAAATTTCTCTCTATTACTATTATTTACATATTTTCGACGGAAAAACATCAGTCGCAAATACGTCAAAACTGCCCGATGAAAATTAATTTAGTCAGAAATATGTCGAACTGTCCCAACATATTTCCAACTGAACAGTTATGTCGAAAATATGTGATGTATTTCCGACTGACAATTATTTCGTCGGAACCAAATGAAATAATTTTCAGACCTTCGTATAATTAAATAATCAAGAGTTTTCGACAGAAAAATGATTAGTCGGAAATATGTTGGAAATTTGCGACGGAATATAGTATAGTCAAAAATACGTCGCCACTTTCTGACATATTTCAGACCATATTCTTTTCTGTCAGAAACAGTTCATAAATTTATTGTCCTTCTTTAAGTCTTTCTAACAAAATTTAGTATGGTTGGAAATACGTCAGAACTTTGTGATGTATTTCCGACTAAATTTCATTCCGTCGAAAGGTGTCGACGTATTTCCGATCGAATTCGTATGTTGAAAATAGGTCCGTAATTACAGACGTTTTTCCAACATAATTTGTTCCGTCAGAAAGTAAAAAAACTTCTGACGTATGTCCGACGAAATTGCTTCCGTCGAAAATTGACATCGGTATTTCACATTTTTCTTGTAGTGACTCTAAAAATATTTCACATCCATTGATGTCATTAAAATCACCTTAGAAATCATTTCTGCTTGCTGAATTTTGAACACCTTTGTCATAACTTGAGCTAACTGTCTTCAAGGTACTCACATATCTGCTGTATGCTCATTGCTGCATTTTCTATTGAAAATCTCTGTTACTCTTGCTACTTATCTTGGCTGCCCCTTAAAAACTTTCTTGTTGACTGCCAATCTGAATGATTACACTTGAAAGTCACCTTCATGTTTGCTGCTTAAATTGACTGATTCTGTCATATCCTTGAGCTATATGAAATTTAAGAAGATTTCAATTTGTGTACCTTAATCATAACTCTGGAAACAATTTTAATAAGGAATCTTCTATTATACAGAATTATGAATGTCCAATACATTCAGCTGGTTTAAGTTTAATGTATTCTTTGAGTTTAGACATAAATATCTTGAAAATATCTATGTCAACTTTAATAGACTTTAACCAGCCTCTTCATGTTATGTCTTGAATGATCTGCTGAATTATAAAAGTTCTAAAATCATGGCTATATTTGGTTGAGATATATGTATTGAGTATTGTTTTTAAACATCTGGATGATCTGAAATTTTTCTAGGGTAAAAATTGTCAGAGCAATGACATTGGTCATTGAGAAACCATGTCTCTTTTCCATGAAGAGAAGAAGACTGTGTCATAAAGTGCCATAGTTATCTCTGCTGAAAAATCATTAAAAAACCAGGCAGAGCAATGGCTTGTTTACTGAGAAATACATGTCACTCATCAATGAAATGAGTTGAGGTATGTCATGAAGTGTCAATGCTATCTCTGTTCAATATGAAGCATGACAGTTAGTCATACCAAGTATCTAAGGGTACTGGCGACTAAACAACGTATACCCTCAAGGTATAAAGTGTGTACTGAACTCAATTGCTTCTGAAAAATTGATATGAAAATTTTTGTTGAACAAAAGAAAATATCTGAAAATGGTAGCAAAAGAAAAAGTGTTAAAATTCTGGAATAAAATCAGAATGTATCATGTTTGCTTAATATCAATACTAATTCTTGTAACTCCTAAAGGAGTCATTAAAATTTGAATGAGTGCGATGAAGGGAGGTTAAATAAGATTTCAATATGGGAAATTGGTTCATTTCTATTAAAATTTGAACTCAGATATGGACTTAGAAAATTTTATTGACAAACTCTGAAGGCAGCAGATTTAAACCATGTTGTCAAATAAGGGTTGTTTCATAAGGCCTTTATAATGGAAGAGTCTGCAAATTTACTACTTTATGATTTATGAAATTGGTATCTGATTGAAAACCTTCTTGAGTGATCCATTTGTTTAAAACCTCTGTTGAAGCTCATTTGCTTATAATTCATTACCTCTTAAATGTAATCTCAGAATCTGCTTGCTGAGTTTTATCACTTCTTGATCTGTCTTGCTTCATGACACGCATTATTGGCTCTTTCCATGCTTGAGAGTATCTCATCCCTGTGCTTTTGATGATACCTTCATTGCCTATGTTCTTAAGTTCTCCTAATCTTCATGCTAATGATAAACGGAGAAACTTCTTTGCTGATTGAAGCCTTCACTATTATTTTTCTCTCTTGCTATTCCATCATCTCCAGATTCTACACTTCTATCTAAACTATCTTCTTTTTGTCAAAGGGGGAGCTAGTTTGCTGAATTATCTTTTGGAGATGTATGTGTGTCCATTTCATACTATACTCATTCATCAAGGGGGAGAAAACTTTTCACATGTCACTGCTAGGCATTCACTGTCTAAGGGGGAGAATATTTTTTTAATGCCTCTATCAAACCATTTCTTCTCTTTGATAATGACAAAGCGGGAGAATAGTTTGATATGAGTTAGTATGTCAGCATGTATTCTTTTGTGTTAATTTGGTTATAATGGTCATAATGACTCATAGTGTTGTCATCATCAAAAAGAGGGAGATTGTTGTGTCCCTATAGTTTTGTTGATGTCAAACACTATGACTCATCACGAGTCAATGAATGGAATTCATGCCTTGATGACGTCATAGTGCATTGGTGAATTGATTTTGAAGCATTGGTTTTATGCTTGTTGAAGTCACATGTTAGATGCATTTGATCCTATCATAATCTAATCATATGCAGAAGTGAGTGTTTGAATACTAATAAGAACAGGTCTCAAAGGATCTCAAAGGTTAAGCCAATCAGCGGAATTCATGATTGTAGTGCAGCAATGGCAGTGGTACAAGCAGTGGAACAAGAGCGGTATAACATGCAGTTTAGTAGAAATCAGCAGTACAGAATTGAGCCTACTGCTAAGATTGGTCGACCGGTGTGATTATTTTGGTCAACCAAAATGTTCTGCCATAGTTCCCGCTTAAGGATGAAAAATAGCTACTTACGGGTGACAAATAAGCCACAAGGGTGACAAATGCCTCTACACAGGTGAAAAATAAGTGATGAGGTGAAGAATGAATGAAGGGGTTGAAGGCTAAAGAAAAGATGAAGCCAAGTCGACTTCGGATGAAGGTCAAGTCGACTTCGTTTAAGCTCAACTTCAAATTCAGTCAAATTGACTCAGTCAAGGACACCTATCATACAAGGGAAGTATGTTTCAAGTCCCAGAATCAACACAGTTGACCATGGAGTTGACTCTAGTTCAACCCTGCAAGGATGAAAGGCTGAAAGAAGAGGAAGAAAAATCACTTGTGATTGTCAAGGGAGCTGACTCAAGTCAAAGTTGACTTGTCAAAGTAAAGTCACTCAGCCAAAATAACTCAAGTCATGAAGACACAAGTCAAAGTCAGCCACAGTCATACAGTCGAGCTCAAGCCTCTGACCAGCTGAAGCACAAGAGTGAAACAGGCAGAAATAAGGTGACGGCTCTTTGGTGTTAAGGGTGACAAATGGGCAAGTATGACTGATAAATAGAAGATAAGGCTGACAAATAGCCTAACAAGGGTGGAAAATGAGCGATAGCGTTGAAAGCCTTCAAATGTGAAGAAGCTACGTCAACTCTAAAATGGTCTGGCGTCGACTCCAGAAGGTTGAAAAGATGAAGACAGTGAAGAAAGGCAGTGACGACGGCTTTATACAAATAATGGTGACAAATAGGTGCCTAGTGGTGAAAAATAGGCATTAAGGCTCACAAATACCTGTCTAAGGGTGAATAATAGATCGATAGAGATGACTTGTGAAGAAAAAGACTAAGGCAGCAGAAGGCAACGACTATCAGAGATAAGGGTGACGAATAGGTGCCTAAGGGTGTAAAATGGACGATAGGGGTGAATAATAGGTGGCTGATTCTGACAAATAGTTTAGAAGGGTGAAATCCAAGAAACCTATGTCGGCCACACCCTGGTTTCGAAGATCAAGCTCTTGGCACGTGATCCCAGGTCTGACATGCCACCTGGCATTTCTCTGACAGAAGAATATTCCCCTTGTCACGTGGTCAAATGGTAGAATTTCCTTATGGATAAGAGTCATATCAGAAATTGATATTTATGTTCTATAAAAGGAAGCCTTCTTCCTTTCGAAGAAATATTGCTGCAAAGGGTTGCTGTGACAGTAAGAAAGTTGTATGGGCTGCAAAAGAGAAAAGAGAGAGGCTGATAAGAAGAAAAAGAAAGAGAGCTACGAAGAGTTGATTGAGAGGGAGCTCGTGAGAATCTGAGAGAAGAAGAAGAAGGAAAGAGAGAGATTGAGAGCCCAGTTCCGAATCTGCAGACCCAATTCGTGAAAGAAACATTTAAGTGTAGCCAAGGTCGAATTGAAGATCTGTTCATATATTGACTCGTGGATGAAATTCAGAGTCATTGTGCTCTTCGCGACTAAATTTTTTTTGTTATTTTTCTTTGTTATCTTATTTTGGTTTCTCATTTCTTTTGGTTCTTCCGATACCCTATTTAGGGATCGAGTTCCTTCTGAGTGTTCAGAAGAAGGGAGAAGTATTTTTCCTCAGGTTCCCTCTGTGGTTTCAGAGGAAGAGAGGATTGAATCTTCTGAGTTTTGTGAGCAGTGGGTTGCTGTTCATGGTTCCTTTTGTGCCTACAGAAGAAGGGAGAAGTATTTTTCCTCGGGTTCCCTCTATGGTTTCAGAGGAAGAGTGGATTGAATCCTCTGGGTTTTGTGAGCAGTGGGTTCCTGTTCACGGTTCCTTCTGTGTCAACAGAAGAAGGAGGATTTGTTCCTCTGGTCACTACCAGTGGTAGTGGGACTGGTCTTGCCGGGTGTGAGATCATGGTGAAGGATTTGTCTCCCTCGAGTTTAAGCTGTTAGTCAGCATTTGTTGCAGGCTGAGTATGTAATCTTGTATTTGCAAGGGAAGCCTCACTCGGGTTTGAGTGAGGGGTGGACGTAGGTCTGTGGGTGGCAGACCGAACCACCTAAAAATCATGTTCATCGTAGTTTGACTTATGTGCAATTTCCTTATCTTCTATCTCTCTTCGCAGGTTGATCAATGAGCTGAGTATACCTCAGACTCAATTGCGTTTATGATTCATTTGTTCAGCATTGCATTTCGTTCATATGGTAAGTGTTCGGGTCTAATTCTGTGAGAGTTGCTGGAGTTGATTTGGCTTTGTTTACTCGTGAGCTTAGAACTGAATATTGAATAGATTGCTTAGTCCATAGTATTAGCTTTCATCATGATTGAATTGTGTGAACTTTTAATTGAGCATAATTTTTTTAGGGGATCTATTCACCCCCCTCTAGATCCCACATTGCACCCAACAATGTCATCATCCATTGGAGGGTAGTGGGAGGTTAGTGGGAGGCATTGGCTGGACCTCCCTCCCACCTCCACCCTGCCACCACCCCCTCCTCCCTCCCATCACCTCCCTCCGCCCTCCCATGGCCTCCCACTACCCATGGCCGCCTCCTCAGCCCTCCCACGGCCCCTCCACAGTCGTCCACCGCCCCCTCCGCCCACCTACCGGCCACCCCCTCTTTCCTCCTCTCTACAAAAACAAAAAAACAAAATACCTCGCCGGAGTCTCCGATCGCCGATCCCCACCGTTGGGACCCTCCTCGCCGCCCTGCACCGCCGCTACGTTCGACGCCTCCACCCCCGGCCCATCGCCAACTTTTAACGCCGAACCGACACAAGCCAGACGACCCGCACGTACCTAGCCAGTCCCACGACAAACCGGTCTAGTAGGCAGTGAGACGTAGGGCCCTGTGGGGTCTAGTGTGCACCAGCCACGTGCCATGCGTCGCTCGTCCCACCCGTCAACTGGCACGGTCTGATACGTGCGATTTATCATATACTAGATCGATTTGTGACACCCTGATTTAGACAATGACACAGTGGCCAAGGGTCGAGGGAGGAGGGCCCAAGAGGGAGAGAGTTCAAAACAAGAGGGGGATGCACCGAAATAGCCAGAGGCACTGCCCACATTGGCATGCACGGGCGTGCTCCCATGGGCCACTCTAGTGCTTACAACCAAAGCACCCAAAAATCGGGGTGTTGTGTCCCCCCCCCCCCTCCAGAGGGAGGGGGCGACGAAATCAGTTTTAAAATTAATTTTTTTTTTGAGATATTCAACACAATGGTCAGAGATGAGAAGAATCAGTGAGAATAGTAGGTGGAGGGGAGACCTAAACCGGGCAGGAGCGCCCTTCGAATGATCCCCGGCGCCCCCATAGTCGCCTTACACTCTCACCGCTGCGCGGATGGAGGAGCACCCAGCACGTTCGAAAACCCGCGACTAACGGGTGGGGTTCGAAACCCCCCCCCCCCCCCCCCCCCCCCCCCCCCCCCAGGGAGGAGGGTGTCCGCAGCGATAAAGCGCACGGACTCTAAGATTGAACCTAAACGGCGAAGACCCAAGTGCCATCTGATTGTAGTACAAAGGCCCGGGGGGGGGGGGCGCTACTACCATGGGATAACGTACTTGTTGAACGCGTTGTGCTCAATTAGTCACTAGGCAACATGTTTCAGGGCACAATAATAATATGCCCAATGTCCCACTGAACGACAAACCAACAGTGCTGCTCACCAATTTTGCCCACTCTTTTGTCACATCCACCCGCCTGGCATCCGTACGACAAGGGGCTATTCACGATAGTGTTCACACGATTCAGATGAATCTCTCGGGAACATCGATCAAAGTGTTGTTCATATTCTCACGTACTGTTCATTTAAGATCGAAGAATGGGTAGAAAGGGCAGAACGGTCATTTAAGATACATTGTCACTCGGATTCAAAACGACCGCAACGATCATTCAAATGAGATCATAATTGAGGTTTTGATATTAAAAAAATCTCTCCCTTATCTGACCGTTTAAATAAGGCTGGTGCAATTCTTGAAAATCTCTCGTCCCAACCGCGTTTCCAAACCCGACCTTTTAAGTACTGTCATGGTTATTTGACCAACTCGAGTCCACTGGGTCATCTAACTAATTAATTAATTGTGCTCATAGAAAGATGACACTTAACCAAGAGCTAGCAACTACAGCCTAGCTATATAGAGCACTATTGCGCGCAATATTGGGGGTAGTGGCATTTAATTCAAGGCATGCATCTTCAAACATCGGCACACAAGAAGGTGAAGATAACTTTGTTGATCAGTTGTACGTAGGTGAACACCAATTGTGTGGTTGAATAATTTGGGACTACTGTACATGCATGGCATCATGCTTGCATTAATCCTCTAAACCACCTGCAAAATAATCACAGATCAATCTTCACCAGGGCTGTTTATTTATCCGTCAGCACGTATGTAGATTTAACCCAATAATTAATGTGTAGCATCCATTTGTGTGAATATTTACCCAAATGCGTTCCATATAACAATTAATAAAAGCCAAACCGATGAGTCTGCAGCCGACAAGACATAGAGAGTGGAGGAGACGTTCCCTCTAGATCACATCAGACGGAATTTATTCTAAAGAAAAAACATGCATCAACGATATATATCCTTTTATTCTTAACAAGTTGCAAACTGATCAGTTAGACGATCCATTACATATACATATATTCTCAAACTTTTCTTTAACGCTTGTCCAATGTGTAAAACCGAATCTAAAATTTCCTACTCTTTTCACGATTCCGTCAAATTATAGGAACTAGCTAGCTACCCGTCATATATTGATATATATATATCCTTTACAAAAAAAATATATTGATATATATATATATATATATATATATATATGGAGATGTTCTAATGAAGTTGGCCCCATAGTAATTTATCATGGGATCGACATCTGAGCTCTCCATCTCATTGGAGACATCTGAACCCTCCATCTCATGGGGAGACGATCGCATGGGGTCAGCCCCCATGAGATGGAGAGCTCGGATGCCGGCCCCATGATAAATTGCCCTGGAACTATTTCTATTGGAACATGTATATCAAAAAGAGTAAAATTTGTTGCAATCTAGCTAGGGATTATAGATATTGGTGGCACTTTATTATCTGTAATCCCTCCTCCCATTAACTCACACTTTCTTACATTTCTGACATGGACCTCACGCTTAAGACTCCGTTCTTACACTTTTTTATCCTTCTTCCCACATCACGTCAGTCATATGTAAACGTATGTATGGAAAAGGCGAGTTTTAAATGCCTTTGCTCCACTTGAGTTAACCCGATTAATTTTATCCTAATTAACCCACTACCAAAACGCTACCACAAGAGCATGCTAGTTAAAGTAATTAGAACCAGTAGTTTCACACACAGACACACACACACACAGCAGATCTGAAGGAAGGATTCCGTGATGGCCCATGCATGCATTTTATTTTAGAAGAAACGATCGAGTTGGTATCAGAGATATAGTTAAAAAGTGGGTGGATGTTCGGACCAAGTAATTCTAGGGTTATAGCGGTAACGTGATTTGATCCCCGTGGGGGCCGAGGTGTCCGAAACAAAACAAGAGCAGAGGTGGTTAATTATAGAAACTAGCTTAGCTTAGCTAGATTCTTATAAAGCCGCCGGGCGGGAACCCCACAACGCACTCGCGCGAACACCACCCCCACAAAACAAGAAAAAAAAATAATCAAGACTTTCAAGCATGGGGGCCGGCAAAGTCCTGTTCGTCCATTAATCCGTAGCAGACAGAGGGGGGAAGAAGGCATATCGCCGGAAGGGAGGTACGTACGTGCCCCTTGGTGGAAAGTTTGGGATTGGCCGGAGGGGTAGGTATATAGTAAGACCTCCGATATGTTTAATTTGGAGGTTGCGCCACATATGATCAGGAGCACATGGGGCCGGGGATTCCGGAGGTACGTGAAGAAAGGGTGGATATACCCCGAATCTAGGTGCTGCATCCGGCTTCTTCTTCTTCGTTTAACCATCTCGCTAGCTAGCCTGGCTTTTGATCCATGGAAGACGTGGCTTGATTTTCCGTGAGAATCCGAGCACATACAGGCCGTGGAGGGAACAGCTGCATGGGCAAGCCAAGGAGTGACAAATGCTGGTATCGTCCAGAGAGAGATGCATCTACTGCGCTTGTCCACTCATACGTCTCTATCAAGAGTGTCTTTCTTGAATAAATTAATTAACAAAGCACATATCACAATGTACTTCATACGCATGCAGATGGGTGGCAAAATATATATCTTCCTTCATATTTCACTAATTAAGAGGCCTCTTCTCGGTCTTACCGAGTGCTCGGGAATAATTTTTTTTTAAAGTAATTTCTATCCAAAAAATTATGCTGTATCAATTTTTGACTTAAATTTTAGAATCGATGAAAGTTGACTTTCTGTTTGACAATAGTGTCATAATTTTTAAAATTTATGTAGACCTATTTTACAGACAACTCTCGTAATTTAAAAATTATTAAAGTAACAATTCAATAGAGATTGTTATCATTCATAAAAAGTAAAAATAACTCTAACATAATATTTTGAACATGATGTTTAAAAAAAGTATAATCATCAAGATCAGTGTCTCATGTTCACATGATCCTCTCACATTTCAAATACAATTCTATTCCGAAGTTGTTTACCAAGATGCGTTGTGCATTTTGTGTTTTATTCTTCAAATCTAATTCTTTCTTGACGTCTTCGTTCTACGTCTCTATCAATATCTGCATCATGTTCTCTTTCAATTTATATCCAAGTTTCATCTTTTCCTCCTTTATGATCATGAATAAAATTATGCAATGTATATGTAGCAATAATTATTTTTGTTTGTACATCGAGAGGATATTCTAACTGTTGACGAAAAATGTGAAATCGTTCTTTTAACACCCCGAACATGCGTTCAATAACATTTCGTAGTGAAGCATGTCGCAAATTGAATAACTCTTTTGGGTTCTGTGGAGCGGAGTGATTTAGACCAAATTCCTTCAAATGATATCTTACTCCTCGATGTGGCGCTATAAATTATGGTGTATTTGCATAACCCACATCAACGAGATGATATTTATCTATTCATGAAAATAAATGTCACTACATATATAAATAAATATAATTTAAGAGAAAATATTTACCTTCTAGGACATAAAATCCCGATGTTATAGCACCTTCTAAAACAGTAGCATCAGCAGCAAAACCTTTGTACCTGTAGCGGCAGGAAAATGGTTCCTAGGCCACGTACCACTTTCTCTATTTATTTGTTGGGAAAGTCGTCTCGCGCCCGTGGAAGCCTGCAAACACCAAGATGTTGAGTTATGGTTTTGATGATTGTTGACGTTATGGTTTTGATGATAACTAAACTTAATATGTGATGGAGTGATGATAACTAAACTTATGATTGATTGCACATGTTCTTGATGACTGTGTACATTCATGTTTAAATATGATTGAGATGACAAATGGCAACGGTACATGGTCTTGTTTCTTGCTTGATTGAATTGGTTTTACAAGAGGCAAGAGGTTTCATAACCTCTTTAATATGAACAAGGATGGTATTAACCCTGGCTATCTTGCTTGCAGGATCAAACTCAAATAGTCACCTGGTGAACCAAACGTGTGGATAAGCACCCTGCTCCTCAACAATCCAAAACATGTGGTATGTGTCATGTACTGTCAAGAATCATTGGTAAGGCTCTTACCCTGTTATACACTCCTTGTTATTAAGTGTTCCATGAGGTTATTTCATGAATAATTTACTTGGGATGATTGAGTTTTATCTCTTCATTCTTAGCACAAAACTTGATCCTTACCTCGGAACATGCGTGTTTCAAAGTGTTCATATGCACCTGGTTCATGAGGTTTCAAGCCCTTGCAAAACTCGCCATCGTGCGCCCTCGCACGCGGATCGACCTGCGCAGTCAGGTCGCGAGGGTCAAGGGGGTAGCGCCCCTTGCGGGGGTTTTCGGGGGCGGAGCCCCCGGAACAAAATTTTGATTATAAGGGCGACATTCCTTTAATGAGAATTGAACTTGTTTCATGAGATTTCATGTAATGAGAAATGCTCAAATGGTCTAATGCATAAATCAAGTTGAATCCAATCCCAAAATTCTGGCATTGATAAGAATATGAAGCTCTTGACTTATGGATGTGTTTCTTTGGGTTAACACTTTAATTTACAGGTATGGGTCATTTCGGTCGACCAACACAACTTGGCCGGTCGACCAGAATTGCCAGAACCTAAAAAATTCAGTTTCTGCAGGTTTTGGTCGACCACCACTATAGGGCCGGTCGACCGGTTTTGCCAGACCAAAAAGTTCTGTCTGCAGACAGTTCCGGTCGACCGCCCAGTGCCGCCGGTCGACCGCCAGTCCCGAGGCCCCCTTTGTTGACTTCATGTTTCAAGCTCGTGGAGAGATTCCCTTCCCCATTTCTTTAATCCCACTGGCCCCAATCATGCCAGGATTTGTGGATCTGGTCTGGGGCTTGTCATGGACCATTCAATGGCTATAAAACATCTCATTGGAGTCTTAAACCCTAACCATCCAAGAGATCCAAGGAGAGGCTATTCAAGGAGGAAGAAGGAGGAAGAAGGAGGTATTGTAGCTCCGTGAACAGTACTTCGTGCAGCAAGATCTTCATCTATCTCCTACCTTCATGGTACATCTGAAGCCAACAAGCATCTATGAAGTGAAGAAGCAAGCAACCAACAAAGAAAGATCAAGGGGGAGGCTGTCAAGAAGCAAGCAAGGGTTTCAAGAAGAGATCAAAGGAAGGTTGTCCAAGTGAAGAAGGAAGAGTATTGTAACCGTGAACAGTACCCCGTGCAGTAAACTCTACATCAACTCCAAGGCCATTCAAGCTTAATCTGAAGCAATTCAAGTGAAGAAGGAATCAACGTAAAGATCTGCAACATATTTTCAGGGGGAGCCAAATCAGGAGCTTTCTAAACTATGGTTTATTCATATTGGTGTCTTGTGCTTTAAAGTTTAAGATTTGTGTTCCATATAAACTGCAAACATTCGTGTGTGTGTGTGTGGATTGCTTTGGATCCGTGGCCATGTTTGGTCGTGTGTTCCATTCGTGTGTGTGTAGATCTTCTTAGATCTGTGTGTGTGTATGGTTTTTATCCAAGTCTTAGTGTTTGTGTGTGGAGAGTGATGCATCTGTCGCAGAAAGTGTGTGTTATTGATCCGGTTGTTGGATCATGTTGGAGACCTCATCTCCGTGTGTGTGTGTGTTGGGGCGCGTCCCCGTGTGTGTGGACAAGCGTCATCCTGCGTGTGTGTTTGGAGCGTCGTCTCCGTTTGGAGATTTATCCTCGAGTGAAGCCTCACTGGGTTTGGTGAGGAGTAGACGTAGGACTGCCGTTGTTGCATCCGAACCACCTTAAAAATCGCTATGCAGTGTGGTTTGAATTGTGTGGTTTGGTCCATTTCCACTACCTCCATTCTACATGAGTGTTAGTGTAAATTATTGTTCCGAATTTATCTACATATATCTTGCTTAATCCATATCATCATCAATTAAGTTTGATAAATCCGATTTGTGATCAAACAGTTTTGAACCTCTTGATTAGCATTATATCAGATATTTTAAAAAGGCCAAAAGTTTTCTTAAAATTGATAAACACCCAATTCACCCACCTCTTGGGTGTCATTGATCACGGGACTTCACAAGAAACCAAAGAGGCATCAGAAGGAGTCCCGGGTGTTACCCCAGGGGACAACCCTCTGATGCTTAAGTCATCAAGAGATCAATGAGCAATAGAGAAGAGTAAAGTGAGAGAGAAGTAGAGTTCACCGTAGATGATCAGAGAGGCGTGTAGGTCCTCTGCACACGTGCTCGCCGCTCCCAGTGGGTACTCAGAGAGTGCTCGTTGGGTGGTAAGACCGTGCAGGAGGAGGTTTCTCTCTAGGCGTAGTGGGGAGCCCCTCCATCATCGTAGTAGGTCTAATTGCTCTATTCTCAGTAGAAAGCTCTTGTGACAGAAGTATCCACCGTCCTCTTCTTCTCTGTCGATATCCCTTTTATATGGGTTGTCCTGAAGCGAGGGTCCTCATTCCCTGAGAGGGAAGGGTCCGCTTAGTAGAGTAACATTCCCCCGCTACATTGGCGGGAGTTTCCCATTGGGGGGCGATAGCCTCGGCGCCGGCCAGTCCTTGGGCGAGTCTTACGACGCTCATGGGGCGTGCTCGCCCGTTACGGGGTCAAGGCCGACGTCATGGGGGCAATGGTCGTTCGTCAGAGTGTTCTCCGGCGAGAACTGCGCTTGGGCCATAACCCTTACGCCTTGTAGAATCCGATGCTCTCTTGAGCTGGGCCTCACCTTAGTGGGCCACACCCATATGTCCACCTCTTGGGTGTGCTTATTGAGAGCTCTTTGGCATAGGCCGGTAGTTACTGGGCCGGATGTGGGCCCGACTAGTTTTACCCTCCTCACTTCCTCCCTACTCTCAGTTGCCGAGCACTCTGCAGGGGGTTGAGAGTAGTTCAGGAGAGGGTTTTCTGGAGTGTAGGATCCGAAGATGATTTCCCCGTACAACGGGAGTTGGTAGCTTCGAGAGTCGACTTGGCGCGCAAGGTGCCTCTGGCGGTGGCAGAAGCCACGTTGGTAATCATGACCCTGAGTCTTGTCTTGTTCTGGGAGCGTGGGCTCCGAACGGTCATCTGACATCGGTAGCCGTACCGCATTGGCGGCCGATGTCATTTCACCTGCCCTTCAGGGGGTAGCGTCGATCCGTAGTGAGTGGTTATAAAAATTGCTGCGAGGTCTCCCGCAAACTGTACCCATGTCTCGCCGGTTGTCGTACTTTGTTGTAGGCGTCTTCCTCCTTTTACCTGGTGATGATCCTTCTCCCCCTGCATCTTTCGTCTCCTGTA
Source organism: Amorphophallus konjac (assembly GCA_022559845.1). Lineage (NCBI taxonomy): Eukaryota > Viridiplantae > Streptophyta > Magnoliopsida > Alismatales > Araceae > Amorphophallus > Amorphophallus konjac. The sequence goes on from CM040125.1 coordinate 56,254,531, forward strand.
GTCATGCCTCCGCGTAAGAGGCGGCTCCTGGCCGCGGTGGTGCGCCTAGCACTTCAGGTGCGGGCACTGGTTGACCCAATTCTCCACCGTTAGTGGCCTATATGGTGATCCATGGTTTGCGGGAAGCCTTCCAAATTCCCCTCGAGTACAACATCATCTTCCCCTCCGTCGGAGATGACATAATGAGTTACCCTTCTGGCAGGATCATGGTCTCGATGGCCTCGTTTCAGGCGGGCTTCCGCGTTCCAGTCCATCCCTTCATCGCATCTGTCCTCCATTACTATGGGCGGCATCCTGGGAAAATAACCCCCAATTCTTACAGCATCCTCTGCGGGTTCATCTATGCGTGCCATAGGGCATCGGTGGGGCCAAGTGTCGATCTGTTTCGGTACTTCTTTCTCCTATAGAGTTGCCCATCTGATACCTATTTCGCCTATTTCAAGGCTCGCACCCACCAGCATTTCATCACAGTTTCCCGTACCGCGTCCAACCGCAAGGGCTGGGCAGAGCGGTATGTATTCCTTGTCAAGTCGAAAGACTGGGAAGAAGCCTCTGATAGTTGGATGCGCAGCGGCTGTCGCCGCACTTGGCGTGATACGAAGCCCTCTCTCAGGGCCGAGGATCGCCAGAGGTTAAAGGCTATTTCCCGGTATCCCCTTGCTGACGCAAACTTCATTCTGACCCCGACGCTGCTTCGGGAGCTGGGGTTGTGTCCCCCGTTACCGCAGGGTATTGGCTTTATCCTTTCATAAGGTCGCGTCGGTAGTGACTGGTGCTTGACTAGCCTTGTTCTATTTTCAGGGGCGGCTGAAGCGTAGGATTGGACCTACGAGACCTTCCGGTTGCTGCGGCTTGCTCCTCGCCCCGTGGACCACGTCGCCCCAGGAGCAGGTCAGGTGTCGGTCGTTGCCCCCCAATCCAAGGTTACATTCACCCGGGGAAGGCTGCCGTATCCCATTACAGTCGGCATTTCTCTAGTACGCTCGCCTGAAGCATCCGTGGCCAGTGGAGGGCCTAGTCTGCGATGGAGTTCTCCTGAAGCCACCTCTAGTGCGGCTGGTGAAGAGCCCGCCATGGCTGGCAGCAGTCGAATCCCTCTGACTGATGATGTGCTGGCGGAGATGGACAGTCACCGCCGGTCGAGGAAGAGAGGGAGAGATTCTACCCCGACTGGCTAGGAGTAGTGTTCCGCCTCCTTCTGAGGCGCCTCCCCCCAGTCCTCCTCCGCCGCCATCATCTGCAGCGCCGGCAGCTCCTTCTCTGGTCCCCGCCTTAGGAGGGCGGGGGCGCAAAAGGGGCAAAGCTCCTGCTGCTGCCGAAGTTGATTCTCTCCCTCCACCTAGGGTCCCTTCACGTGGTCAGTCCTCGCAGCCCGAGGACTTGACGGCGGGGTTGCTTGAGGTCGTGACTGTCGTTGATCTCATGGTGCAGAGCGCTCGCTGGCACGAGCACGTTGGAGAGTTTGGCCCCAAGACCGCAAAGGAGCTGACGGCCGTCGCAACGAGGAGTGCGTGTCTGGTCGTTAGTGCCCTCGGGTTGTGGAGGCACCACTTCATCGATCTTACCCGCAAGCTGGAGGCCAGTCGGGCCCTTCAAGCGGGGGCCAAAGGGCGTTTGAAGGAGTCTGAAGCTGCTAACGCCGGGCTCTAGGAGCAGCTGGCTCAACTGGGGTTGGCCCTCACTGGCATGGAGCGCGATCGGGACTCCTTTCTGGCGCGGGCTAATGCGGCCGCAGAGCGAGCAGCCACGTTGGAGGCGGAGGTCTGAGCCATGGAGGCCCGTGCCCAGGAGGTCGAGGCAGAGCTTGCCAGGCTGCGTTCGTCCTTGTCCTCGGTTGGCGAGGAGGCTGTGGAGAACTTTCGCTCCTCCTCGGCTTACCAGGACGAGCTGACGGAGGCGACCTTGGAGTTCTACGGTCCAGCCCGTGACCGTGGCTTTCAGGAGGGCTGGAGTGCCGCTGTGAAGGCCACAGCGGAGAATCTTGGCCTTGCGGCCCCGGTTCTCTGCCCCCCCCCCTTCAACTGCTTACGGCTCGGATGCTGAGGACGGAGAGGAGGAGCCTAACACTGTTGAGGCGGGTGTCGAGCGGTTGATGCCGAGCGCGGGTGAGCGAGCACCCGCCGATGTTGCCGTGGTGGAGTTGGTCAACGAGCCACCTTCTCCTGATGTTGCTGCTGCACGTGCGCCTGCGGAACCCAGGGCACGTGATGATGTAACTGGGGCAGGTCCTTGAGAGGATGCCCCTTGCTGTCTTCTCTTTTGTTCCTTTTTATCTGCACGTTCCAAGGTGGTAGCCTTCTTCTGTAATTTCCTTACTTTGAAATGGACGCCTTCCCTTTGTTTGCAAACCTTGAGATTTCTTCCGTGTACTTCTCTCTTTCCGAACTGCCACGAGATCCCCTGTGGATACGAAGCGGTGTTCTTGATGGGGACTCTGAAAGGGTGCGACTTTTGAGATCCGTCGCTTCGATTTCCATGGATTTGATTGAGGCGGTGGGAGTCCTCATTCTTCTGGGAACTTCGCTTCCTCTTATAAAGAGTGACCCCCCAGTGCGTTTACGTCCATCTCGCACTGGGTGAGCTGTGAGGAGAGGGGCCTTTCGCGGGATGTCGTCTGGCGAGTCTGGCACTTCATCGGATGACGAATTTTCGCAAGCTCGCCGTCAACCTCTGGTCCTCCGGTGGGACCCTACCCCGGCGCCATGGCGGCCGTGGCTTGCGCCTGGAGAGGGTGGCCCTGCCTCTGAGCAGTACAGGCTCGGGTACCTGGACGGCTGGCGGGAGGCCTTGGAGAAGGTTAACCGCTTATACACCGGCAGGGGGGTCCTGCTTCTTGAGCCGGATAAGTTCTGTCCCTGAAGGGACGAGAAGTCTCTGGGTATTGCGGCTTTCTGTCTCTCAGCTAGTTCCTGTCGCTTGTCTTTGCGGTATGTAACCGTTGTTTGCTTCCTGCAGGCACTTGGTGAGGTGCTCCCCGTTGCAAGAACATCTTCCTATCTTCTGGTGGGAAGGAGTGTAAGGAAGGGTAGGGAACTATTTTCCCTTCTTCCACTTTGCAGACAAGGCCATGCGGCTGGACAACCACTACAAGAAAATTGGCCTTTACCTACGTTTGAGAAATGTAGGTATAGGTCCAAAAGAATGTAGGTAAAGCCTTTAGCCACATTTGCTTGCCACGTTTCAAAGTGTGGCGCTTGCTCGCGTGACTATAGGTTATACCTACGTTTCTTTGGAACGTAGGTAGTTCGACCTATCCCTACGCTTTGAACCGTAGGAATAATCTAGCAAAAAGCATAGGTAGATATATACCTATATCTACGCTTTGAAAGCGTAGGAATAGTCCAACAGAAGCGTAGGTTAAAAACATGTATACAGACGCATATAAGAGGCTGTACATACGTTTCTTAAATCGTAGGTATTACTTTTGGCACGTAGTGAAAGAAACATTTCAAAATGTATTAGCGTCATTCTCTTAAAAACGTAGGAAAATAGTTTAACGTCGGTTAATAAAAAACATAGGAATATGTTTTCTTGTTTAAAAAAAAATTCTATTATATGTTCTCTTATCACCTATAATAGTGCATCCATTCATATCTTCACATTCATAGATTATATCACTCACAACCATGTTGATCCACACAATTCTCATTCACACCTATGTACAATCCATTCACTGAAGATAATTGAGGAACATACATTTACAATTCATTCACTGAACAATCAATTCACACCAAATTACAATCCTTCATTTCTTAAAAATGAAGGTTCGACTAACAAAAAAACTATCAAACTTCCGACAATATTTCATGGACATAACCCCATCCCCACACCCCCGACAAAAAAAAATCCATTAGCACTTACACTTACGAATCTTTTCAGGTTGGCATGGCACCATTCATGACACCAACAAATAACAAAATAAAGGTATTGATACAAAGTTCAACATTATCATATGGCAGACATTAGCACATATGTTGAGATGATAAGAACAACCTATGTATAGTGTGAGCAATTTTCCCATGGGTTATGATCCCTCTGTATAAAAGGAAAATGATTTTTTGAAATGATACAACTTACCAATTCCCTTCTTGATCCCACAATCGATGAGTTCACGAGAAAGATAACTCAAATCACAGCGAGTAAAAACATTCACAATTGCCTAATGTTCAATGTGCTTTGGTTCCAAAAGCTTCTGCATGTGGGATAGAAAGCATGAATTTCACTATTGTAAGCCAAAAGGTTAGAAAAGCACTAGACAATTATTTGACCTTATAGTTGAAGTTCCACCGTCCATTTCGAGGAATGGATTCTTCATTACCAAAATACAACTGAAATACACATGATAAAGTTTAGGCCCATGAAGAAAACTTCGATGAACATCTACTCCAGTAGCATGAAAGATAATTTAAAATTCTAGAACAAGGTTAGGGTAGTCACCTTTGGAGCATCCAGAATGCAACCATCAATACGAGTAAGTTACTTGTCAAAAGAGATACCACATGAAACGAGCATTGGATCTTCATCATACCTATTACATTTTACAGCCTGCCATGCAAAAAACTATTTTTTATATGACAAACATCAGAGCATTTATAAAAGTGTTTGACAAGCCTCAAATTATATAATAATATTATAAGTCAAGTTAGATAACTAAATCATGTGCTGGCTATCATACATTATACATGAACAATAGGGCTAGAGAAATTAAGAAAATCAGAAGTATAACCAAGGACATCATGTATTCTGAACTGAATTATCGGAAACGTTAAAGGACTCTTTGACAATAGCAAACCTATTCCCTCCACTTTCTCTAATACATACCGAGAACTAAATCATGCAAAATGCAGAGAACCTTGGAAACAATCACATGCAGAGTGATAAAAAAAGATAATAAATGAATCAAAGCAATTCAGAAACAAGAGTATGTACACCAAGGACTCAACAGTTTATAGAAAAATCATTAAACAACATGGAAGTGCATTAAAGAACTGAACTACAAGTTTAGAGGTTTTCTAATCATGCACCATATTCAGAAGCTTACCAAAGAAAATTTTTCTATCACGTTGACATAATTGAAAATAGACATGTGATTAATAAATAGGTGAAGGTTCAAAATTGTTATGTGCATTGCTCATCTAGTCGACATTGACAAATTGATGTAAGGTGAGACCTTAAGGATGAAGAACCTACGGAATACATTTCTCTGCTACCTCTTTTGTTTTTTTGGTATCTCAATCTGTAGAAAGAAGACAAGGTCTTGTACAATTACATTTCTCTGTGACTCTTACTCTCCAAAGACTACCTGCAGAGTGCTAACAATGGCAACTGGGCAACCGACCTTAGGGTTTTCATCCAACATGGTCTCCCTTCCACCTTTACTAAGTTGATGTTAACTATTTACATTTACAAATTAGAGGGGCACATGTTCTATAGCCCACAGCCATACATATGTTGTTTCAGCACAACAATAGAAAAATATCAACATTCATGACAGTTACTAGAAAAAATGCCCCATAGACTAAAAAAGTAAACATAAATTAAGCAAATAACTTTTATCTGTAATAGACTGTTTCTGAAACTCAAGAGAATGCTAGTTCCTTTAGGTCCATGGTGAAAATTACATGAATGACTCTACCTCATGAATGCAAAAGCTAGCCTTATCTTAAAATTTGTGTACAGGTGTGTGCATATATGTATGAATATATATATATATATATATATATAGTGCACCTGCTGGTTCAGTGCATGGATGGGCAACCAAACTTCATATCTTAATTGACTCTGTGGAGCTTGATATTTTGCTTAACTATGTAGGCTATCAGAGTATGTCATACCAGAGAAATACAGCCCTTCTTTGCTAGTGATTTTAGCCACAGAGCCTTTTGGGGCGAGATTCCCATATAATAATATCTAGATATGACCTGAAGTCTTGACAGGGGGTTATCCAACGGTCACATTATTATTTGCTGAAAAAATGCAACACAGATTTGTTATGACTTCTTTCATGTTTGAATAGTAAACATACAATGATTTCCAACAGCTGAGATATTAACCACTTAGTTACATTTATAAAATGCATGTGATTTACCTGGCCTTCAGCTAAAGCATGGAAAAGTTTGGCATCTCCTGCAAGTGTCTTTCATGACTAATAAAAATTTGATAGCTAAGAGTGTTAGAGGCACAAAACCTGAGCCATCCACAACTATGTAACAGAAAAAAAATGTTCATTTTACAATCCTCTCAAACAAACCCCATCTAAGAGCCCTTGCTCCAAAAGATGGCATATCACTACAGGTGTTCCTCCAATCTACTGGACATTTAACCAGCCATCAAAAATATGGAAGCCACAAGTCAAAAGAAAGGATGCCAATAAGGTGAAACAAGTATGTAATAATACACAGCAATGAACCTTGTGAACATCTTCCATGACATTTGCCACTAGGCTTTAGACCTGCAAGAAAAGGAATCTGATCACTAACTTTTTGAAAATCATCAAGGGTCAGGTCAAGGCCTACAGACCTGAGCGATACAGTCATCAATAAGACAAATGTAAATATAAATATTTGCATACAGAGTATGCTTCAAAATCCATACAATGCATAGCTTGCTAGCAATCAATGAATCAAAAACTTTGATCCAGACATGTGGTTTGATCCAGTTTGACAATAGTTGTTGCCAAAAGAATGTGGTTTTCATGGAAGGTTTGATAATGGATCAAGGCATAGGCTACAGAATTTCCCATTATATGGTGAAAAACATGTAATGTCATAAAAGCATACATGCAATAAAGAAAGAATTGCAATGATAAAACTGATAATAAAAAAGAGAGTCATTGAAACCAATTATCTTGTTATCACAATTACTCTAAACAAAAAAAACTTTCTCCAATGTCATTAAAATGCAAAAGCATAATCATCCAAATTAAAATTACCGTTCCCTTTTGAGTGATCTATGTATACCAGATAAAATTTGAAGGATAGCAGAATGAAAAAAAATACACATATGAAACAAAGTTTCTGCTCCATAAGTGGTAAATTGGTAATGTAATCCTTTTTCCCCCTTGAACAATACTTGGATAACTAATAAGAAAAGTAAGATAAAAGCAAATATCACTTCAGTTTTCACTATCATGGATACCAAAATTGATGAAATACCGCTGACAAGATTTTAATGTAAGATATCAATACTATCAGATAACCAACCATATACAAAACATGTGGAATGTTCAGGTATTTACACTGATACGAGATCAAAAGATAAACTTTGAAGCGAGCGAAATTACTAGGAATTGGATGAACACCATTCTGCATGGGTGCCATTGGTACCTTTGGCGGTACAGGATACTTCATTAGATGGTACTGATGCTCAAGCAAATTATTAAATAATAATATCTGTTTCTTTAGCTTCAATCTTATGTAATAAGCCCTAAAAAACTCAGCATTTTCTTCTTCGAGTTTCTGCCACACTAAGTTAACAGAAAAAAGAGAATAAAGGTCAGCAAGAGCACCAAGGAAAGAAATTGCATATTTGCTTTCATTTTTCCTCTCAAAATATTCATAAAATTATTCACTAAAGTCTGGCAATCTGGCATTCATCTAATTTGACATTATCCAAAAAGATGTTTGAAGACAATATAACATATGATGCCAAAATGCATAGCTAATATGTCAGCAATTGATGGTCCATAATAATTAAAAGAGATTTTTGCATATAAACCAATGTTAGAAGGAAAATGTAGATTTATCACTCCTGCATGTCCACCAGTTCTCTCTCAGCATACTAGTAGGTTGTCCATCAATCTCAATGTCGAAATAAACCTTATGTGTAATTTTCCTCAAGTTTTCCTTCTCTTTTTGCCTTAAATGTTCAGCACCATAAGAAGAGAAAGACTTTAGAAACACCACAACAATCATCCACCAAAAAAGAAAAGCTCGCAACATTGTATCAACTAGACTAAAGAACAACCGAAATGCATGGAGTTAAAAAAGATTATCTAATTATATATTATTTTAATAAAATACCACCTCAAATGGCAGGCCATCGCCTAGGCGTTTGAGGCATGTGACGAACCATTGGTTGCCTCAGTCGTCTCTCGCCTCTGACTACATAAGGTATAGTAGCATCTGATGTAGGACCAAGGAGGACATGGAACATGCCATCTCTTCCATATGTAGCTGCTTATGCTAATTTAGGAGTGTGATCTAGTTTCCCTTTCCTCATTCCACATAGACTGGACATAATCATGAAAATGGGAGTAGTAATAGACTAACTTACCATTTTGAACAACTAAAGCACCAAGTCCAGTAGGGTAGCCAAATATCTGCATAAAATTTAAAAAAGAAACAGAATAAGCAAATAAGAACATAATGGAAGTCAGATCTGCTGGAAAAAATGCACATCCACATATACCTTATAAAAAGAAAGGACGACAAAATCAGTTGAGAACCTAGCCAAATCTGGTGGTTCAGTAGCACATCCTTTTACAATATCAATCAGGACCATCCAACGTCCACTGCCCCAGGAAGATTCATTTGCAAAAGATGAAAGAAAGAAGCAATCATTTTGGATTGTATCATTGAGAAGTTAAAATGTTAAGGACAGAAGAACAAAACAGTGTAGCATGAATGAGACTGTATTGTCAAAAAGTTAAAAAAGTTCGATGAGAGCAATGAAAGATGGGCTGCAAAAAAAGGTGATATATCAAAGAAAATGATCAGATAGCAACAGGTAAACAGCTCAGAAAGGATCTTCCCGCTCAACACGATGCCAGATAAAACTCATGGGCACCCAAGAGAAAAGCCAGAAACTCGAACCCGACGATAGCAACAATGAACCAAATAATCGACAAGGAAAAAATGTGAAAACGAGGTAACAGTAAACTGGAGAGTTAATGGAGAGGAGAACCTGACGACATGAGGATCGATGGATAGCATCCGCAGTAGGGAGACCTCGCGGAGGGTGGTGGGCGGCACCCCCTCGTCGTCCTCCGGGAGGCAGGTCTACTTGAGCGCCATGATCTTCCAGGCAAAGTACCAAATTGATCAAAGGACCGAAAGATGCCCAAAAGTTTTCGACTATCCCGCAATAAGACAAGAAGCTTATCTGCACGGTAAACAAGTTAGAAAGTCAGAGGATGAACTGAACATCACATGTGCATCATAAATTAAATGGCTATTCTGCAGAATGATAACTTAGTAAAAATTCGGCATGGAAAAAATGGAAGAGTATCGCTACAGTGCAATGCACCACTATTGGAAGTAAATAAAGCCCGTGTGAAAAAGAAAAAATAATTACTCAGAATAGAGCAGGCCTACATCAATCCATCTCATTTGAAAGCAAGCACCTACGGTTGAACAAAATTCCTACTCCTGTAAGTTAGATATCAGTATACATGCATGAACAGAACTTCATTTGATGTCGGGATCCTGCAGATGGTGAAATGCATGGTATCAAAATACCTGCTGTTGGAGGCCAATCAAGTATTGGTTAAATTGCTCAGTCCGCTCCCGTAGTTCAGTTTGCAATGTCTGGTTGGTTGTTGAATGGAAGGCATCCATTTCTTGGGCACGTGCCATCCATGCTTGTGCCTCCCTTAATTGTTCATCCTTAAAAGGTATTGTTTCTTGTGCAACCCTATGCTGAAAATAAATTCACTATACAAGTTTGTTACCTTTGACTAGAAGTTTTAGCATTGAATGAAAGGAATACAATCACTGAAGAGAACTTTAATTTCAAAAACACCGGAATGGCATTATAGAGATACATACAAGAGAACGAGGCAATCATCAATGACTGTGCTTAACCAAGCTGTTTACTGAGGTCTAATTTCTAAGAAAATAAGACCCATACCAGTACAAGTTATAAAGTTTTTTTTGCCAATTTCTACCCAACAAATAACAGCATAAACTGCATTAGGCCCTGCTTAAATTATGGCAAAAAGAAACCATCAATCATTAGCATTCATCTGTTATTTAATTTTCATGCTAAAAATCCCATTCGTATATAAAACCAAAGCCCGCATAGCCCTTGAAAGTTAAACTTTTGATGTCAAGAGTCAGTCACTCTAATCTACCGAGATGAGATCATCTAACTAGCTTCTTAGATGCACATAGCATCCATAGAATTTAAAATCACATAAAAGAATTCTCCAGACAAAAAGAATCAACACTGGAAGTGATAACTGAACCTGCTCTTCTAACTCAAGGTACTGATTTCTTTTTCCTCAAAGCGTTCCTGAAGTTCATGGATTTGCTTAAGATGCTGGGCTCTTTCAGCTTCCAAGTTATCACGTTCCGCTCTGCAATAAATGAAAGCATTGAGTGCTAAGAGTTCAGAAAATTTTCCACCAAAATTTGTGCCATTGGGTGGGTCAAACTCAAGACCCTGAAGAACAAAATGAAAATAAGCTGAATGGTCAGCCACCTTGTTCCACATTCAATAACACCAATTAACAAAATTATGTAGAAATAATGACGGGCAGAAGACATTGTCAAAGATGATGTACAACAATAAGAAATAATAACAAGGCATGGATACAAACCAGAAAGTTGCTAATTCTTTATTTTGTTCCCTAAGAAGGTCCTCCTTGGCCCATGCCTAGGGGAAAAATTGAAAACTGAGAGGTGAAAAACAAGAGAAAAGACATAACCACCTCAGAAAAATAAAAATAAAGAACAAACATAGACAAACAAACCGAGTTGAAGGGGCGTGATCTCGCGCGGCTCCTGAGCGGGGTAGATGATCACCGAATAATGAACTGTAAAGAAAGGGAAATGGATCAGGGGACCTAGGGAAGGTTCCCTAAAGAAAACCCTCCGATGCTTAAGTCAGTAGAGCAATGGTGGAAGACATGGAGGGAGGTAGAAAGAGGTGCACGAGGGCCACCGAGGAAGGGTTTGATCCCGAGTAATCTTATTGGATTTTTTATTCTAAGTGGGCCCTACAGGACTGTCACTTGGAATGAGCTGGGCCTCGTTTGGTCCTGATGGACCTAGTTCGGCTGCTTTTAGATAGGCTACAGAAATCTCCCTCTCCACTTGTCCCCCTCCTACTCCCGAGCTTTAGTAAGCTCGGAAGAGTAGCTGTTTGGGGTTATAGACCAACGTGGCTCAGGTGAGTGGAGATCTGGTGGTGTTAGTAAGCCACGTGTCGTGGTCACCTGGGCCCTTAATAATGATGATCCTGACGGATTTGAACTGAAGGGGCCCCCTTTTCTCGGAGGTCGGAACGACGCGCCGCCTTCCGCGTGGGAATATAGGCGTTGTGCGCTTCCCGTTGCTCCAGACTCCCTCCGTCTTTAGGGTTTGGCTCGCCTTTGCTTTGAGCTCTTTGATGCACCGTGAGGATACGATGGAAGAGCAGAGGCTTACGGCGGCATTCGCAGAGTTGGCTGAGATAATCGCGGAGGCAGTCCGGTGGCTTCCTCTTCCCCCGGAATCTTCGGGGTCCCGAGATCGTCTTTCTTCAAACTCTTCTCCGAATTCTATGGCGGACTAGCGTTCGGATGCTGAGGAGTGGGAGGACGAGCCAGTGGTGAAGGCGCCGGTTCCAAATTGCAGTGAATTGGGGGAGGCGGATATGAGAAGGCTGGAGCACCAGTATCGCCTGCCCCACAAGTTCTGCTTTGCCGCGACCTCTCCACACGTGACGAGCTTGGACTCTCGTACAGGCCATATCTGTACTTTCCTTCTGTCGTGGAAGGGTGGGTTCCGCCTTCCCTTCGAACTTTTCATTCTTCAACTTCTCAATTTTTTCCTGTTGGCGCCCATTCAGTTGGTAGCTAATTCTTATCTTCTTCTTTCTGCCTTCCGCATTCTCTGCCGCTAGTGTGGAGTTCCTCCTTCCTTGGATCTCTTTCACTATTTCTTTGAGTTGAAAGCACATCCTTCGGCCGGGAAGGGTTTCTATTTCATCCAGGCGAGGCGGAATAGGAGCTGTATCTCCTTGGCTGTGAAGGATTCTTCGCATAAGGGGTGGAAAACTCAATTCTTCTGGGTGGAGATTTGTTCGGTGGAGGAAACCTGGAGATGTCCAGTAATCCCCAATTTCTACCCAAATATCCCTCCTAGGCAGGATGAGTTCCCTCCACATATGGAGGAATATGCGAATGTCTTGCTGAAGCACCGCCAATCCACGGAAGAGCTGGTTATCCCAGAGAACATCGAGCGGTGCCTCCTCACGCGGCTGCATCCGTCTGGCTCAGGTGCCACAAGTTAGACTCTTCTCTGGATGTTGGGTCCATTTTTCTTTTTTTGACCATGTCTTCCTTTTTGTGCAGACACCAGGCGGCCGGCTTTGGAGGAGGCCGCGGAGGTGATCGAGCTCGATGATGACTCGGCTGCCGATGAATCGGCTGCTCCCACGGGTCGCTCCCGAGCCAGAGATAAGGGCAAGGGGGCGGCCCAGGGCAAATCCTCCAGGCCGCGGGGTTCTAAGCGCAAGGATCCCATGGAGAGCATGATCCGGGCTGCCGTGAAGGCCAGGAAGCGGGCCAAGAAGGCCGGGGTCGTACTCACAGTCGAAGGCGACCTTGCCGCGGCTCGCCCCTCCGCCGAGCATGATGGGGCCGACCCTACCGTGCGAGCTCTCCCACCCGCCGAGCAAGAGGAGGCCGAGGAGGTTGGGGCTGCTTCTGCGGTCGGTGACGATGTTGGCTCGGCTCCTCCTTCGGTCGGAGCCGAGGGGGCCGGGGCTGCTCCTGCGACTGGCAACGGTGCTGGCCCGGCTCTCCCCTCGATAGGAGCCGAGGGGGCCGTAGATGAGGCGGGGGATGCTGGGGCCGCGGCCGAGGTTGGCACTTCAGGTGGTGGTGTAGGTGCCGAGCCGGTCCAAGTTGGGGGGCCGCAAGAAAATCCGACCGAGGCACGATAGGCGACCGAGGCCGCGGCTCGGTCCGAGCCACTCGGTGGGACGTCGGTCGATGAGGGGTTCTCCATTCTGGCGGCCTTGGAGAGGCTTGGTATCTCGGGCCCTCTGCACGAAGTATGCCGTGGTATAGCCGCGAAGGTGAGGGGGGGAGGTAGGCAGTACACTCCGTTCGTGGCCCTCGCGGGGGTTATGGAGGGCGGCCTGGTCTTGGCCCAGATGGGGGCCACTCTGGCAGAAGCGTACGCTCGGTTGGAGTCAGAGCTAGTGACTCTGGCTCGGACCCTTAGTGGGTCTGACAGGAAGTTGGCCCAACTTGCCGAAGAGCGTGATGTGCTTCGGCGGGAGCTTTCCTCGGTTAGGGAGCTGGTGCGATCGAGCTACCTGGAGGCCCGGGCGCTAACCGAGCAGCTAGCTAAGGCCCATGAATCGCTCGAGAGGAAGAGCAGGCTTCTTGAAGAGGAGCGCCTTTTTCGTGTCGAGCTGGATGGCCGGTGGAGGCTGAGCGCTCCGATCTGGTGGATCGGGCGGAGGAAGCTGAGCGCCTTCGGGGGGAGGCTGAGGCAGATAGAGCCGAGGCAAAGAAGCGGTCGGCGGAGGCCGAGGAGTGGGCGGCTGAGGCCGAGCGGAGATTAGCCGAGACGGAGCGGGAGAAGGCCGAGCTTGCTGACAGAGTGGGGTTGGCCGGGGTGGAGGCGCTCGAGCAGTACAAATGCTCAGAGGCCTACCGGGTCGACCTTAAGGAAGCTGCCCTCCACTACTATGAGTCAGCGCTTCGCCGAGGCATCCGCAAGGGGTTCAAGCAGGGCTACGACCGGGCTGTATCTGATGCCAAGGAGCAGGTGTCCGGGATTGAACTCCCATCCGGACAATGCCACGACTCGGATCTGTCATCCTCTGGCTCCTCTGTTTCGGTGTCAGACGAAGAAGATCAGGAGGGCTCTTTGCCCGAGGGGTCGCCAGCTCCGACGTCTCGGGAGGGCACGCAACCGAGGCAGTTCCCACGCCTGTGGGGTCAGTGCCAGGGTCGGCCGTCACCGGGGATGCCAGGGGCAGACCGCCTGAGCCTTCCACTTCCCAGCTTTAGGGTGGGCCAGAGGCCAAATGTATCCGCTTTGCTTCCTCTCTTTGTATATCTTTTTCCTTTTGAAGAAAAAACTTTCTCGGTTGTGTAGAAAAATAGATAAGGCAATAGTGTTATGACGAAGACTTAACTGTTCCGTATCGTCATTGCCGTATTTTGTTCAGCGTATCTGTAGTGGTTGGAATGTGCCGATACTTTATGCGTGGATCTCGCCTGATGGTTGGGTGAGCACCTGACAAGGTGTCTTTCCATTTTCTCATGCTTTGAATGTTTGGCCGCTTCGTGTGTCCCACTGGGGCAGAAATGAGAAGTTTGAGGTGACCGTTCGTAGGGAGAGATTCCTTTGGCGTGTTTTCGAGGAGAGAATCATTTAAGGTAAATAGCCTCCCTTCGCTTATAAAAGGCCTGAAGGGCGTCCCTTCCTATCCACCGCTTAAAGTTTTCCCTGACAGTCTTTCCTCATTCTTTCTTCACGTAGCGTTGTCCTGTTGTATTTGAAGCATGGAAGATGCTCTGGAAGATGAGGCTGCCGATGACGGAGGGCAGAGAGTCCTTGCTGCTTCGGGTTTGAAGGAGGTTCGACGGCCGGCGGATGGGTTTGAATAAGGTCCGACGTGTGGAGGCACATCGTCTACTTTTTATCAGTTCTGGCGGCGCTTGCGGAGGTCTGTCACCTTTGTCCCGAGCTGCCCGAGCCAACGGGGTCGACTACCCTTTATCCGAGCCAGTTTCTGTACGAGGCAGAGTCTATGGCAGGACGCAGGAAGGTCAACCGAGTTAGCCGAGCGATGGGCTCATATGGCGGCGCCAGATGGATTTTTTACTTTTTTGACATGTATTTTCTTGGCTTCGGCCTTCCTGATGTACAAGCGAGTTATTTGAATAGAAGAAAAGAGGCTTTTATTTTATCTCATATCGTTTACACGATACTCAGTGTTCAGAAGTAGAACTTGCATAGTGTAGTCGCGTTCCAGGTCTGAGGGATGAGCTCTCCTTCCATCGTGGATAGTCGGTATGCTCCTTTTCCGAGCGTCTCGACCACTTGGTAGGGGCCTTCCCAATTAGGGGATAACTTGCCCGCCGCCTCAAGTGGTCGAGAGGCTTCGACTTTCCTGAGGATGAAGTCTCCCGATTGAAAGTGTCTATCTCGGACTTTGGCGTTGTAGTATCGAGTGAGGCGGCGTTGATATTCCGTTGCTCGGATGCTGGCAATCTCTCGGAGCTCATCTGTTAGGTCGAGGTTTTCGAGCAATTTCTGATCGTTTGCCTCGGACGAGAAGCAGATGACTCGGAGGGAGGGATTGCCAATCTCTAACGGGTTGACGGCCTCGGTACCGTATACCAGCTGAAAGGGACTTGTTGAGTCCCAAATGTGGCAATCAAGAGGGGAGGGATGAATTGATTGGCTAATAAAATTTTTCTTCTCTTAAGAAAACAATGTTGATTAAACAAACAACCACTAATACTCGCACGAACAGGATCACACTCGTGAATGCGTGCGGAATGTGTTTGAATAGCTGTTGTAGTGATCTCTCAACTCACCGTGAAGCCCACTCAACAAGAACCGGAAAATCCACAGCACATGAGACACATGGATTTTTTAGGTGGTTCGGTTACACATCCGTGTCCCCTACGTCCACCCCTCACACTTGAGGATTAAAGCTTCACTAACGAGTGAATCACACACACACGCTGTTTAGAACAGCAAACACACACACACACACACACGGCTTCCGATCTTGTAGCCAAACGCGCACATGCGCACATACACACACGCGCGTTCGTGTTTCCGAACATGAACACCACACACAAGAATCTGAAGTTATGATTACACAAATATTCAAGATCAAGAAAAATGATTCAGAATGAGAAGTTTAGAAAGTGATTTATCCTGATCGGTGCTCCCCCTATCACTTCAGCGAATTTCATCGAACACTTGGTGCAGCCCGATGATCGTTCTTGACGATTTTGCTCGGATGTGGTACGATCTTGAACTTCACGCAGCCAACCAGCAGGATGTCGATTTGGAGGCTTGAATCCCTCTTCTTTCCTTCACTTTCACGCACACAACAAGGTGGAAGAAGGGTTGTGGCTGCTGGTTGCGACCTGCACTCCCAAGGGTTAGAGTAAAAAACCCAAAATCAGAAGATACGAAAATCTCTTAGGGTTTTCATCTCAATAGGATTATATATATGCTAAAGGCAGTCAAGGGATGTCTAGGAGACAAGATCCGCACATCAAGGAGTGGTTTAGGGACAGCCACACAAGTGTGGTTTGACATTAGGCTCGCATGGACAAGAGTCCATAATCACGGCGCCGCCCAGACCAGAAAGGGTCGACCCTTGGGGTCGACCCTCGTGAGAGGCCAGAAGGGCCAGAAGGCATGGGTCGACCCTCTCAAGAACTCTTGCTATTTTCACAAAACTGGCATCTGGAGTTTTCAGGGGTCGACCCTTGGGGTCGACCCTCGCTGGAGCCTAAACAAGTAGAGCAGAAAGGGTCGACCCTTGGGGTCGACCCATGATGAAACCCGTTCTAGAAATTAATTCCTCAAGCAGGGGTCGACCCTTGGGGTCGACCCATTTGATTGGGAACATGCCTGCCAGCAATGGGTCGACCCTTGGGGTCGACCCTTTTTCCTGCACTTCCTAATATGAAGATGTAATAAGGCTAAGTCCCGGGGGTTCAAGTTGGGGGATTAAAACAAGAATGCTCCACATCTAGAAATAAGTTCTAACAGAGTAATTGAGGAGTTTGGATCGATCTCACCAATCGTCCTTCAGTCGTTGAGGAGCTTTGGCCATATTGTTTTGTCCTGTCAAAAATAAAGTCTGAATTATTTCCACATTTTGCACATTCAAACCAAAATACTTACAATGAGTTGCTGTTCTTGAGCCTTCTTAAATACCATGTCTTCAAGTGATGTGTTCATTTCCAGAGTGTAGTTATGCTCATTTTCAGTTCATACAAAACCATTTGATCATCATCAAAAATCATAAGTCATATACATGAGGAGGGGGTTCAACAATCTCCCCCTTTTTGATGATGACAAAATACTATATCAAAAAAATGGAAACCACATTGTAAAGCATTCACATTTCATAATCATGAGTCAATCCATCAGTTCAAGGACATGGTCAAAGAGAAATCCAAATATAAGATTGATCATCATGTGGCATAATCCCAAAGTTTTCTTGCCGACAATCAGTGGAAAAGGAACAAGTTCTGTAATGCACATAACAAGATGCAATGCATGAAAACTAAAAGGAAATGCAACAGGACTGATGAACTAGAAAAATGATAAAGGCACACATTCATGCAAGCACACATCACACACTAACATATAGTAGCCGAGGCACATATAGGCCAAGAGTTTCTCCCCCTTTGACATCATCAAAAAGGAGGGGGTGAAAGAGTAGTAGCAAAAATGCCAAGCTAGTGGAGCAACACAGTTTAGGCAGCATCGTCATCCGGAGTGGAGGAACTAGGAGGACGCCTTATATATGCTAAGATTTCATCAAACATATGGGCTTGGTTGGCCAAGGCGTCGGTGACAAACTGAGAGTGCTCCTGGTGAGAGAGTTTCAGATCAGAAAGCTCTTGTTGCATAGCCTCCATAGTCTCTCCATACGTGTCTAACCGGTCATCAATTGAATCCAAACGGTCCATGATTAGTTGTGCCTCCTCAGAAGGCATTCCTGCTGCAGGAACATGAGCATCTTCAGCCTGATCTTCATTGTCATCCTCATTATCTTCTGAACTGTCTGTTGGTACTACCCTTTTCATTTGACGAACTAACACGCCATCTTTCTCTTCAAACCCCATGTGGTGACAAATAGATTGATAGGTGTAGATGTCCGTGTCACGGATAGTTTGAGATGCTTCTTTTGACAAATCAATATCCATAAAAGTAAAGATGGCTGTCAAGGCCGCATCATAGGGTAGAGTACGGTGCTTGTGCATCATGCTTGAACATATGTGATCAAGAATAAGCTGTGGAAATTTATGGGAATTCCACCGAATAAGCAGTAAAACAAGAACATATGTTTCTCCGTAACCTTGTCATGGCCTCCTCCACGTGGCAATAACATTGTTGTAATCATTCGGTGCAATATACGTTGCATAGGAGGGAAATGGTTTGCATTTAATCCGGCGACCGACCGGTCACCCATTTCTTCAGAAGTCATAAAGCTGTAAACAGTTGCATCCGAAACTTCTACATCACCAAATGCATACCCTTCATTTGGCAAGTCAAGGGCAAGTCCCAACAAGTGTGGTGATAAAACAATTTCCTGTCCATTAACCGTTGTAATTGGAACATCACCCGAAATACCCAAATTGCTATAAAATTGGTGTACCAGATTGGGGTAAATGCGGCGATGTGCAGACATGAAGGTTTCCAAATTCGGTTGGCTGCAAATGAGATCAACTA
Source organism: Amorphophallus konjac (assembly GCA_022559845.1). Taxonomy (NCBI): domain Eukaryota; kingdom Viridiplantae; phylum Streptophyta; class Magnoliopsida; order Alismatales; family Araceae; genus Amorphophallus; species Amorphophallus konjac. Next base: position 56,272,911 of record CM040125.1, read on the forward strand.
GTCCACGTAGATGGCGTGCGAGATTTACAAAGTTTACCGCCTGGGGACAAAGAACAGTGCGGTCCAAGACCTTGCTTGCTGGCGGAGCTGCAGCCTCCTTAGATCGACGCCAACGGGCTGAGCTTGATGCTTCTCCTCGCTGAGAAGAACGCCTCTTCGGGGCCATCTAAAACATATACCGAATGAATCGCTTGATGCGGTATAGATCGAGATGGTTCAACAAGAGAAGAATGCTATATACGTAAGCCAAAAGATCCTCCACATACACCAAGAGCATACCTCAAGTGTTGGAAGAGAAAGAAACGACGCCCAGTGCCGCAAGATGAAGGTTTCGCGAGGATGGCCACCGGAGGAACCGCGACTAGGGCTTGAAGATTTTGATCCAAGAGTGGGTGTTTAGGGCTTCCAAGAGGTGGTGGCTAGGCTTTGAAGGGGTGTGGAGAGGGTATATATGCATTGGGGGGTCCAACTTAGGGTTGGGAACCCCATTCGTGAGCGGCGCAGCGCGGCGAGTCCGCCCGACCGGTTTGGGTCGACCCATTGGGTCGACCCATTTCACTCTCCACCCGGACAGAAACAGGGTTCGCGAGGGCCGACCCTTGGGGTCGACCCATTTTCTGGAACTGCGAGGGTCGACCCATTTCCTGGTTTTTAGCACAAATAGATCAAAAAGATGGGAAGATCAATGAAGGTTCGGCTTGAGTCCCCAATGACAAGAATTCATAAAATCAAGAATATGAATAAATTTTGGGTTGAAATCAATTGGGGAGATGTTTGAAAAAAAATACTAAGAATATATAAGACATTTATGGTCCACTTAACCGGATTTCTGATTTTGAACAAATTAGCTCCTCTGTTGGCAAAGTAATTGTATCCAAGGTGATTTTGGCCATAGAAGTAACAATGAACATGGGTGAATACAATATACATAGTAGAAACACAGAAGCACACCAAAGTGATTTTTCACACATTTTGATTTTTTCTTTTATTTTTCACACAACATGATGCATATGCATGACAAGGGAATTACATTGTGCATGGAACTAATGCAATTACATGTAATGGAATGACCTGTATACACATGATGCACATGGTTATGAATCATACTCTTCTATCCTACAAACCCCTAGTTCTCTTCTAAATGTAGTGAACTTTTCTTCACTTAGAGGTTTGGTGAAAATGTCGGCAATTTGACGATCGGTTTCAATGAAACTGATTTCTACATGACCCTTACTCACATGATCTCTAATGAAATGATGTCGAATTTCAATATGCTTGGTTCGAGAGTGATGAACGGGGTTTTTGGACAAGTTTATGGCAGAGGTGTTGTCACAAAGAATTGAGGTGTTTTTAAAAGAAATGCCATAATCAATCAATTGTTGTTGGATCCATAACACCTGGGCTACACAACTACCGACAGCCACATATTCGGCTTCGGCAGTAGATAATGCCACTGAATTTTGTTTCTTGGAGGCCCATGAGACCACGCATCCCCCAAGAAACTGACAATACCCACTGGTGCTTTTCTGATCCACTTTGCAACCCACATAATCGGCGTCAGAATAAGCAATTAAATCAATACTCGAATTACGCGGAAACCATAGTCCGAAATTAACTGAACCAGCAACATATCTAAAAATTCGTTTAACAGTCGACATGTGTGATTCTTTTGGGTTTGACTGAAATCTAGCACACATGCAAACAGCAAACTGTATGTCGGGCCTACTGGCAGTTAAATACAACAAAGAACCTATCATGCTTCTGAAAAGTTTTTGGTCCACGGTTTTACCTGTTTCATCTTGGTCAATTTTTATTGAAGTAGACATTGGAGTTGGTTGTGGTTTAGTGGTTGTCAAATTGAACTTTTTCAGCAACTTCATTGCATACTTCCTTTGATGTATGAACATCCCATCAACCGTCTGGTTCACCTGCAATCTCAAGAAGAAAGTCAGCTCTCCCATAAGACTCATTTCAAACTCACTTTGCATTAATTTGGCGAAGTCTTTGCTGAGAGCATCTTTAGTGGAGCCAAAGATAATGTCATCAACGTAAACTTGAACAATTAAGATTTCCTTACCATTCAATTTTGTAAAGAGGGTTTGATCAACATTACCTCGTTTGAATTCATGTTGAATGAGGAATTCACTTAACCGTTCATACCATGCACGAAGTGCTTGTTTCAGACCGTAAAGTGCTTTGTCCAGCTTGTACACATGGTCTGGTTGCTTGGTATCTTCAAACCCCCGCGGTTGCTCCACGTACACGTCCTCCTGAATATAGCCATTCAAAAATGCACTCTTGACATCCATTTGAAACAGTTTAATATTGTTACAACAAGCAAATGATAAAAGAACTCTCACTGCCTCGAGTCTTGCTACTGGAGCAAAAGACTCATCGAAGTCAACTCCTAATTCTTGGCTATAGCCCTTGGCTACAAGCCTGGCCTTGTTCCTAATTACCACTCCTTGATCGTTTGTTTTATTTCGAAACACCCATTTGGTTCCAATCACGGAGTGATTCTTAGGACATGGTATGAGGAACCACACTTTGTTCCTTTGGAACTTGTGTAGTTCTTCTTGCATGGCCATGATCCATGACTCATCTTTCAAGGCCTCTTCAATAGAGTGAGGTTCAGATTGAGAGAGCAAGGCTAATAAATCATGAGTTTCAACTTCTCTGAAGGAGGCTCGTGTCCTTATCCCTTCTTGTACATTTCCCAATACATTCTCCGACGGATGGTCCTTTACAAATGTCCATTGCATTGGTAGCTCCTGTTCAAGTTGAGTTTCATGATTTGCATCCTCTTCTTTTGGTTCTTCCGCTTTTTATTTTTCTGATTTTTCTTCCTTCTTCTCGATATTGTCATCTTTCAACTCATCATCCTGCAAAATAGATTTTTCATCAGTTCTAAATGGAGATGATTCATCAATAATAACATGTGGGCTTTCTTCAACTACAAGAGTTCTCAAGTTATACACTCGAAATGCCCTTGAATTGAGAGAGTACCCAAGCAATATGCCTTTGTCACTTTTGGGATCAAATTTAGCCAAGTCCTTCTTACCATTGTTATGAATGTAGCATGTTGAGCCAAACGGTCTCAAGTATGAAATGTTTGGCTTCTTACCTCGGTATAGCTCATACGGAGTTTTCTTCAACAATGGTCTTATCATGGCTCGGTTTATGATGTAGCAGGCCGTGTTCACTGCTTCAACCCAAAAGTACCTCGGTAGTTTATTCTCGTTCAGCATGGTTCTTGCCATCTCAATCAGCGTTCTGTTCTTCCTTTCCACAACTCCATTTTGTTTCGGAGTTCTTGGTGCAGAGAAGTCATGCATATATCCTTGAGCCCTGCAAAAATTGCTGAACTCATGGTTATCAAATTCTCGGCCGTGATCGCTCCGCACAGCTTTGATGCAATACCCTTTATCATTTTGAACAAATCTGTAAAATACTTCAAATTCTATCAGGGCATCATTTTTATGAGAAAGGAAATAAACCCAACAGAATCTTGAATAATCATCCACAATCACAAATCCATATAATTTACCACCCAAGCTGTGAGTTCTGCTTGGTCCGAAGAGATCAATGTGGATGAGTTCAAGAGGCCTTGATGTGGTCACATCTTGTTTGGACTTGAATGATGTCCTTGTTTGTTTGCCCATGCTGCAAGCTCCACAGACTCCATCATCGACGGCCTTCAACTTGGGCAGTCCAATAACCAAATCATTTCTAGATAATTTCAGCAAAACATTGAAACTAGCATGCCCAAGCCGGCGATGTCAGAGCCAAGCATCATCATTGTTCCTTGCAAATAAACATAAATTCTCATGAGAGGCATCATTCAAGTCTATCATATAGACATTGTTATTCCTGAAACTAATGAACTTTATCTCATGAGTATTTCTGTTCAAGACAGTGCAGTGGTTAGAATCAAAAATCACATTGCGTCCTTTATCGCAAAGTTGACTTATGCTTAAAAGATTATGATGCAAACCTTTCACAAGCAATACATTTTCAATGGTATGATTTTGATTATTATCTATCTTACCTTCTCTGATGATTTTACCTTTGTCCTTACCACCGAATGCCACCGTCCCACCATCCTTTTCATGCAGGTCCACAAACCATTCCTTGTTTCCCGTCATATGCCGAGAGCAACCACTGTCCAAGTACCATTTGTTCCTTTGAGCTCTCGAGTAGACCTGCAATTCAACCAAAGTGCTTATGGAGATTTTGGTACCCAAGCAAGCTTGGGTCCATGATGGTTAGAGGCATGATGCATATATGATCTATTTCTGAATCCAGCAGAGTTTTCTTCATCATATTTCAGAATTCTACAATCATACATGTCATGACCCATTTTTCACAATAGAAACAAGTGATGGCTCTATCTCTTTTTCTCCTTCTACCAACATTTGAAAAAGAGTTATGAATGTGTTTCTTTGGTTTGGAGGATGCTGAACTTATGGGGGCCCAATGGGTTGTTTGAACTTTTGATTTTTCAAGGATGACAAGAGCATCCTTTAGCTCTTTTATTTGAGCCATTTGAGATTGGCTTTGTTCTTCAGCCTTTACTTTGGCTTCATTGCAAGTAATGCTTTCAAGCTTTTCTTGTTCCAAATCATTTTTCAATTCTTCATGCATTTTCATAAATGTGGATTATTCTTCTCTCATGCATGAAATCTCTTCTTCAAACAGTTCAATTTTGGATGCAAGAATTTCATTTTCATGCTTCATGTTTTCATTTTCTGATTTTAAAGCATGGCACTCTTCACATGATTTTTTAGTATGCACAAAATGATCAATTTTCTTTTTCAAATTTCTATTTTCAGATTTGAATCTTTTACATTTTTCATATAAAGATTCATATGCAATTTGCCATTGTTCACAAGTAAGAGTTTCAGTTTCAGAATCTACCTTATCTCCTTCATCGTCATTGGCCATGAGACATAGATTCTGGACTAGCTCATCTAGTTCATCTTCATTTCCTGACTCTTCTTGGTCTTCATCGCTCCATGTGGCCATCATGGCCTTGGGCTTTCTGAATTTTCCTTTCTTCACCTTCTTGATCAGATCGGGGCACTCACCCCGCATATGGCCGGGTTTCTTACATTCATAGCAAATCACTTCTTCTTTCTTGCTACTTTCTCCTCTATTTGGTCCTTGCCTTCTTGGTCCTTTTCTGAACTGACCACCAAAATTTCTGGTTCGTTTCACAAACCGTCTTGCTCTTTGTGTGATCATGGCAACTAATTCCTCATCTTCAGTGTTGCCAATTGAATCATTTTCACTGCCCTCTGAATCGTGTGGACTCACCTTTAGGGCCATTGTGGTGACAGCTTTCTTTTTCTTGTGATCCTCCTCACTCCTTTTGATGTTTATCTCGTAAGTCATCAATGAGCTAATTAACTCGTCCAGAGTTAAAGTACTTAGATCCTTTGAGTCTTCAATTACAGTGGCTTTTGTGTGCCACTATAGAGAAAGGGATCTTAGGACTTTTCTGATGAGTTCCTTGTTGGAATACTCCTTGCCAAGTCCCTTTAGTCCATTGGTAATTTCTGTTAGCCTTGCAAACATATCAGAAATTGATTCTTCTGGCTTCATTGCGAACAGCTCATAGTCCCGAACTAAGAGGTTGGCCTTTGTTTCCTTGACTTCCGATGTTCCTTCATATATAAGCCGCAGCTTATTCCACATCTCCTGTGCAGAGGAACACGTAGAAATACGTGAGTATTCATTAGGATGAACAGCACATTGAGTTATATTCATAGCTTTAAAATTCGCTGAACACTTCCTGATATCTTCTTCATCCCACTCATTCTCATTTTTAGATAATACATATGGACCCCTACTTATGACACGCCAAACATCGTAGTCCTGGGCATGTAGGAAAACATACATTCTATTTTTCCAGTAGGGGTAGTTTGATCCATCAAAGAACGGAGGTCTTTGAATAGAATGCCCTTCGGGCATCATCCCTTTGTTTGCCATTCAGTGGGATCTAGCTCTGACGACCGTGTGGTCGAGATTAAACAGAGACCAAGGCTCTGATACCAATTGTTGAGTCCCAAATGTGGCAATCAAGAGGGGAGCGGTGAATTGATTGGCTAATAAAATTTTGCTTCTCTTAAGAAAATAATGCTGATTAAACAAACAACCACTAATACTCGCACGAAAAGGATCACATTCGTGAATGCGTGCGGAATGTGTTTGAATAGCTGTTGTAGTGATCTCTCAACTCACCGTGAAGCCCACTCGACAAGAATCGGAAAATCCACAGCACATGAGACACACGGAATTTTTAGGTGGTTCGGTTACACATCCGTGTCCCCTACGTCCACCCCTCACACTTGAGGATTAAAGCTTCACTAACGAGTGAATCACACACACACACACACACACACACACACACACACACACACACACACACACACACACGGCTTCCGATCTGGTAGCCAAACGCGCACACGCGCACATACACACACGCGCGTTCGTGTTTCCGAACACGAACACCACACACAAGAATCTGAAGTTATGATTACACAAATATTCAAGATCAAGCAAAATGATTCAGAATGAGAAGTTTAGAAAGTGATTTATCCTGATCGGTGCTCCCCCTATCACTTCAGCGAATTTCGTCGAACACTTGGTGCAGCCCGATGATCGTTCTTGACGATTTTGCTCGGATGTGGTACGATCTTGAACTTCACGCAGCCAACCAGCAGGATGTCGATTTGGAGGCTTGAATTCCTCTTCTTTCCTTCACTTTCACGCACACAACAAGGTGGAAGAAGGGTTGTGGTTGCTGGTTGCGACCTGCACTCACAAGGGTTAGAGCAAAAAACCCAAAATCAGAAGATACGAAAATCTCTTAGGGTTTTCATCTCAATAGGATTATATATATGCTAAGGGCGATCAAGGGATGTCTAGGAGACAAGATCCGCACATCAAGGAGTGGTTTAGGGACAGCCACACAAGTGTGGTTTGACATTAGGCTCGCATGGACAAGAGTCCATAATCACGGCGCCGCCCAGACCAGAAAGGGTCGACCCTTGGGGTCGACCCTCGTGAGAGGCCAGAAGGGCCAGAAGGCATGGGTCGACCCTCTCAAGAACTCTTGCTGTTTTCACAAAACTGGCATCTGGAGTTTTCAGTGGTCGACCCTCGCTGGAGCCTAAACAAGTAGAGCAGAAAGGGTCGACCCTTGGGGTCGACCCATGATGAAACCCGTTCTGGAAATTAATTCCTCAAGCAGGGGTCGACCCTTGGGGTCGACCCATTTGATTGGGAACATGCCTGCCAGCAATGGGTCGACCCTTGGGGTCGGCCCTTTTTCCTGCACTTCCTAATATGAAGATGTAATAAGGCTAAGTCCAGGGGGTTCAAGTTGGGGGATTAAAACAAGAATGCTCCACATCTAGAAATAAGTTCTAACAGAGTAATTGAGGAGTTTGGATCGATCTCACCAATCGTCCTTCAGTCGTTGAGGAGCTTTGGCCATATTGTTTTGTCCTGTCAAAAATAAAGTCTGAATTATTTCCACATTTTGCACATTCAAACCAAAATACTTACAATGAGTTGCTGTTCTTGAGCCTTCTTAAATACCATGTCTTCAAGTGATGTGTTCATTTCCAGAGCGTAGTTATGCTCATTTTCAGTTCATACAAAACCATTTGATCATCATCAAAAATCATAAGTCATATACATGAGGAGGGGGTTCAACAGGACTTTCATCGGTTGCCGTTCTGGGAATCGTTCTGTGCGACCAAAGTACGTTCGGCAATTCCTCGAGCCAGCTGCCCTTGGCTTTGCCGAGCCTAGTCTTAATGCCTTTCAAGATAGTCTTATTGGCATTTTCGACCAGCCCGTTAGCCTAAGGGTGGGCGACCGAAGTGAAGTGATTGCGAATGTTAAGGTCACCACATCTGTCTCGGAAATACCGAGAATCAAATTTTTGGCCATTATCGCTCACTATCACCCGGGGGATGCCGTAGCGACATATGATCAATTTCCAGACGAAGCTCCAGACGACTGTCTCGGTGATCCTAGCGGTGGCTTCGGCCTCGATCCACTTAGTGAAGTAGTCGATGGCGACGATGATGAACTTCTTCTGGGCCTGGGCCATGGGGAATGGCCCGAGGATGTCGATTCCCCAGCTGGCGAAAGGATACAGCTCGGCTAAGGTGATGAGCTCCGTTGCTGGCTGATGGACCAAGTGGTCAAATCACTGGCATCGGTCACAGTGTTGTGTGTAAGTCGAGCAGTCATGCTGCAGAGTGGGCCACCAATAACCTTGTCGTAGCAAGATCCTGGCGAGCGACCTTCCTCCTAAATGAGCTCTGCACAAACCTTCGTGAACCTCTTGAATCACACGGTTGGCTTCATCAGCGCCGAGGCACTTCAGGAGGGGACCGAAGAAGGATCTCCGGTAGAGAGTGCCGTCCAGGGCGATGAATCTCTGAGCTTGGTATTTCAATCTTCGGTCTTCCCGAGGGTTGGGAGGCTCCAGAGAGTCTTGGAGCCACGACAGATAGGGGGTACGCCAGTCGCTTGGGGAGGCAGAGTCAACAGCTAGGAGCTCCGAATCGACGCTCGACCGCTCTAGCTCTTCGAGAAGGACCGATCAAGTACTCTCGGGGTCAAGAGAGGAGGCCAGCCGAGAGAGGGCGTCCGCTCGGGAGTTTTCTTCCCGAGCTATTCGGACTACCTCGAAACTCTCGAACTGATGTGACACGGTTTTAACCAGCTGGAGGTATTTGACCATCGGTGCTTCTCTGGCTTCATAACCGCCGTTGACCTGGCTAACGACCAGTTGGGAGTCAGTGTGAATCCTGACTCGCTCAGCCCCCAACTGTCCGGCCATGCGGGCTCCCGACATGAGGGCCTCAGACTCGGAAGCGTTGTTAGATGCTTGGAAGTTGAACTTCAGGGCGTACTGTAGCTCTGCTCCTTCGCGGGACTTCAAAATGATCCCGGCGCCGCTTCCGGCTGAGTTGGAGGATCCGTCGACGAACAGTTCCCAGGTCGGCCCGGGCGCGGACGGAGATCTTTCTTCAGTCGGGATGATACTCTTGGCTATGAAGTCAGCGAGCGCCTGGCTTTTGATAGCCGAGCGAGGCTGGTACGATATATCGTAGGCCCCAAGCATGATGTCCCACTTGACGAGGCATCCCGAGGCTTCGGGGTGAGCGAGGATCCTCTTCAATGGTTCGTCGGTCAGCATGGTGATGGAGTGCCCTTGGAAATAGGGTTGGAGGTGCTTGACCGAGGTAACCAACTCTAGCACGAGTCTCTCGGTTGCGGGGTACCTTCTTTCAGCCTCGTTGAACACCTTGCTGGTATACTAGACCGGTCTCTCGACTCCCGAGTCATCTCTGACCAGGACCGAGCTAACTGTAGACGGGGTTGCCGAGAGATAGAGATGTAGGGCTTCGCTTGGGACAGGCTTGGAGAGCACCGGGGGCGAAGCCAGGAACTCCTTAAGCTCGGTGAACGCTTTCTGGCATTCCTCGTCCCATGCGAACGTGGCAGATGCCAGTTTAGGCCCCCTAAATAACTTGAAGAAGGGTAAGCATCGTTCGGCCGCATGGGACAGGAATCTGCTGAGTGCGGCAATGTGTCCAGTCAGGCGTTGAATGTCTTTGACACAGGTGGGTGGGCGCATGTCCAGGATGGCCTGGACCTTGTCGGGATTGGCCTCGATCCCATGCTGGGTGACTAAGAAGCCCAAGAATTTCTCAGACCTTACTCCGAAGGCGCACTTGGTGGGATTGAGCTTCATATTGTATTTCAAGAGGGTGTCGAAGGTCTCAGCTAAGTCGACGAAGTGGTTCTCGGCCTTGGGGGTTTTGACGAGCATGTCATCAATATAGGCCTTGACATTCTGGCCGAGCTGTCCCTCGAACATATGGTTGACCAACCTCTGATACGTTGCTCCAGCGTTCTTCAACCCGAAGGACATCCGGGTGTAGCAGTATATGCCGAAGTCGGTGATAAAGGCGGTCTTCTCGATGTCTTCTAGATTCATTCTGATCTGATGGTAACCTGAATATGCGTCTAGGAAGCTGAGTATCTCGTTGCCCGAGGTTGAGTCAACCAGTTGGTCGATGCTCGGTAATGGATAGCAGTCCTTTGGAGTAGCCTTGTTCAAGTCGGTGAAGTCCACGCACATTCGCCACTTTCCCGAAGCTTTTGGCACCAGGACGACGTTAGCCAGCGACGTCGAGTACAGGACTGGTCTAAAAAGACTAGTCTTTTACCCCTTGGTGACTTGCTTCTTGATGATCACCTGCTTCTCTGGCGCATGCTTCCTTTTGCGTTGCTGTACGGGCTTCACGGTTGGGTCGAGGTTGAGCTTATGCATCACTATCTCCTCCGCTATCCCGGGGAGTTGATCATCAGACCATGCAAAGACTCGGATGTATGCTGAAGGAAACTCTTTGTATTGCTGTTGGACTTCAGATGTTAGGTCGGCTCCAATCTTTACTCTCAGGGTCGGGTCGTCGTTTAGGAAAAATGCTAGCAATTCACCTCCAGGCTCGGCGGTTGCGGATTTTTCCTCGACTTCCTGGGGGCCCTTGTTCTTCCCGTCCTGCCTTGTGGCTTCAACCGAGATATTGTAGCACATTCTGGCCATGGCCTGGTTGCCTCAGACTTCCACCAACCCATTTTTGGTGGGGAACTTCATCTTTTGGTGATAGGTAGAAGGCACTGCTTTCGTTCTGTTGAGGATTCCTCGGCCGAAGATTGCATTGTATGCTATCATACCCTTGATCACTATGAAGTCCGCCATAACCGTAATGGTCTTGGGTGGGGTGCCAAGAGTAACCGGCAGGCTTAGGGCTCCCTCGGGATAAGTGGCCTGGCCATTGAACCCGCACAGGGGGGTTCGGATCGGGCGGACTTTGGACGGATCCTCCCCCATCTCGTGTGGAGAGGCCGCGGCAAAGCAGAACTTGTGGGGCAGGTGATACTGGTGCTCCAGCCTTCTCACATCCGCCTCCCCCAGTTCACTGCAATTTGGAATCGGCGCCTTCACCACTGGCTCGTCCTCCCACTCCTCAGCATCCAAACGCTGGTCCGCCATGGAATCCGGAGAAGAGTTTGAGGAAAGGCGATCTCGGGACCCCGAAGATTCCGGGGGAAGAGGAAGCCGCAGGACTGCCTCTGTGGTTATCTCTGCCAACTCCGCGAACGCCGCCGCAAGCCTCTGCTCTTCCGTCGTATCCTCACGGCGCATCAAAGAGCTCAAAGTAAAGGTGAGCCAAACCCTAAAGACGGAGGGAGTCTGGAGCAACGGCAAGCGCACAACGCCTATATTCCCACGCGGAAGGCGGGGCGTCGTTCCGACCTCCGAGAAAAGGGGGCCCCTTCAGTTCAAATCCGTCAAGATCATCATTATTAAGGGCCCAGGTGACCACGACACATGGCTTACTAACACCTCCAGATCTCCACCCACCTGAGCCACGCTGGTCCAAAACCCCAAACAGCTACTCTTCCGAGCTTACTAAAGCTCGGGAGTAGGAGGGGGACAAGTGGAGAGGGGGATTTCTGTAGCCCATCTAATAGCAACCGAACTACGTCCATCAGGACCAAACGAGGCCCAGCTCATTCCAAGTGACAGCCCCGTAGGGCCCACTTAGAATAAAAAGCCCAATAAGATTACTCGGGATCAAACCCTTCCTCGGCGGCCCTTAGGCTCGGAAGGCCCCAATGACGGTCAGAACGGAGGAAGACCCATGCCCGATCTATCCCCTCGCCGGGATAAGGGCAGGCGCTCAGCGCCCACTCCAACCTATCCTCATCCGAGCTATGCCTATCGCCCGGACAGGGTTGGCACCTTTTATGCTCGGGACGACCGACGATTGATTATCCATGCTGCCGTTGAGAACCCTTTATGAGCAGGAGTTTATGAGGATAAGGGACCCATGATACCTCAAGGTTATAAAGATCCCACAATGAGGACGTGAAGAGCCCACGTTGAGGATGTAACCCCCGCCTGAAATCCCTCAACTTATGGGACTCGTGAGGCCAATGCACTATTTAAACCTAGGACTCCCTCCAATGAAAGGTAAGGGTAATACACACCTAAAACTCCCTGAGCAGGAACCACTTCACCACCTTGGTGTAGGGGGATCTCGTGCACCTCTTTCTACCTCCCTCCATGTCTTCCACCATTGCTCTACTGACTTAAACATCGGAGGGTTTTCCCTAGGGAACCTTCCCTGGTCCCCTTGATCCGTTTCTCTTTCTTTACAGTTCACTATTCGGTGATCATCTACCTCGCTCAGGAACCGCACGAGATCACGCCCCTTCACGAGTCATTGTCAATTTTCACTACCCGTAGTTCTCTCTCCTTTTCTTCCATCTTCATCTCTAACCCATGAATGCGTTGCTCTCGCTCATGAAGTTGTTCCTATTCAACCAACAAAAGCATGCAACTCCATCAAATTTATCAAACTAAATAAAAACACCACCATCTAAAACTAATGTCTGAACCATATTCATCCTTCACACTGTTTAATTGTGAGTGACAAATGTGTCAATGTTTGCCAACAAAGGCATTGAGAAGCCGAACCAATCATTTGATTACAGCAGTGGTAAAGAAGAATGCTATTGCTATGGCCAAAAAATTATTAATATCTTTCCAGGAATTAAAAAATAGTCAGCAATCTTTGTTTGATCTTACAATTAAAATTTACTGCATTCTTATAAATCCAATTTCATGTTACCAGGATTAGAAACTTTTCAACTCTATTAAACACAGTCTTCCAAGTTATCTTACATGTCTAAATTTATGTACAACAGATTCAGAGTTTTCCAAGTAGGTAACCACTCTTCACTATCTTGATGTATTACTATTCCACATTTGCATCAGAATTTATGGAGAACTACAATCATCTAGTGTCGATGCAATATACATTTTAATCTATCAAATAGTAGAGCTATGTTAATATCCACAATAAAAAGATCATGTTGAAAAAAACCAAAAAATAATGCAAAGAACTATTTTACTAAGCAAACTATGGTCATCAAAGTTGTCTTTAATGTAAACATCACATTTGCCAGCCGCACCTAGCAGATACCTAGAGTCTATAGACAAAGGAAACAAACACAAAGGAGCTAAAAATTCAAGTGGCAACCTTTCTTCAGCAAATACAAATGGGGTATAACAGAGTTTGTGAACCATATGTCATGAGAGTTGAAGGGGATCTGAGTGTTATATATATCTAAATGCAAAAAGACGAAAAAAGATAAAATCCAAGATAGAGTTTGTGAACCATGTCACCCCATGAAATCCAGAGAGAGGCATGTATCTGCAAATATAAAACAAAATATTAGAGTTTTTTTCATTGCAATGCTGTCAAAGCAACAATGGCTGTATACAGTTAACTAAAACCAACAATGGGAAAAAAATTGGATTTGCAGAAGCAATATCAGTGTTAAGTTCAGAAATGGGAGGGTAGTTAACAATAATCCCCAAGCCTCGTTCAAAAAAATGATTAAGCTCATCAAGTTCAACAAGATGTGGAGTCGTTTGAAATCATCAAGTCAATTAACAACAATGAATTTGGGCATGGATGAGAATGTACATCTACAGAAGATCCATCAATGAAATGGACACTCTAGACAAGCCACAAGCTTAACAGTTTCGAACGCGCATAAAACCATCGGTCCTTCATTTGATATCACATCTCCCAAGCAGATTGGCTATTGAGATCACCCCCCAAAAAAAGAGCACATAACTCATTTGGACAAAGGGTATTTCTGGCTTTGAAATTTTTTGATGAGGAAAAGGTGATGAAATGAGCTAAAAATTATTTAAAGTAGGAATTAAGGAATAAATTAAGTTTTCAAGACAATGGACTGAAAATTAATTGCAGAGTCAAAAATTGGACTGGGAATCATTTTTCCCAAATGTTAATGTCTGATATTCAAATGGCCTAAACTAGAATAGAAGCCACTGCAAAGAACACAAATAAAACTGATATCTACTAAATATGACACAAATAAAACTGATATCATGTTATAAGTTTTTTTGAAAGTAAATTCAATAAGAACATCTAGCAAAGCAATGTTCACAATAACTATCACTAAAACAGAAAAAGGGGGAGAAGTACATGCTCTCTGGATAGAGCAAGGAAGGGCGACTAGGCAGAGGAGGTGGGCCAGACAGCTGGTGGAGCCAAGCGTGGGACAACTCCTGCAATGATGTAGGTGAATATAAATCAGTGTATACTATGGTTTGGCTAGGATCCAGGACACATAATGTAGGTGTGGGCATCCTCAGAGGAATTAAGGAGAGGATTCAACAAGGTAGGAGGAGCAGAGTTTAGAAGCACCTGTGCAAAGGAAGGAGGAGCAGCATGAGGCAAGCTGGTGCGTGCATCCTCTGCAACAGAAGATGAAGAGGGCAGGGCAGAGCCGCACACAGTAGCCCAAGGAGATGCGGTCTGGGCACCAGGAGGAGGGCCAGACCGACCAATGCGCACCGTAGCCTTGGCAGGGCCTACCGTAGCAGGACCAGCACTAGCTGTGCCAGCAGCAAGGGTATGCAAGCCGACAGCAGGAGGACCCGTGGCTGGAGAAGCTAACCAGGCACCACAAGCAAGAGGGGGCTGTAAAGTGCCAGAAACGACGTGGGGCAGAGCGGCCAGGGAAGGAGAGCCGCTATCGGAGGCAGGAGGGGGCACGACCAGGCCAGCTTCCACCGCACCAGCAGGAGGAGGAGCCTGCGATGCTTCAACAGCAGCGGTGGTCACAGTTGCAGGAATGGAGGAAGAAGGGTGCCGGGCAGAAAGTGAATGGACGCGCGTGGAGGAGGAGGGGTCGTGGGCAGATGAGACCACCGGCTGGCCAGCAACCGGAGCATCACCAGATGGATAGACCATTGAAGGAGAAAGGGGAGGATCTGCCCCCCCCCCCCAGGGCCAGCCATGGCTGGGGAGGGCCACGCCCAACAAGCCCTAGGTCCCGTGCTCCAGCAGGGGGAAGGAGGAGCGTGAAATTTCGATTCCACCCCCTCGCCTCTGTAGTTTGGCCTGGCCCTCTGGAAGACAGATCGGGTGATGACACTAGCGATGGCATCGACGGGCCCTCCTCCTTGTCCTCCAGTGGGTAGGTTAGTCGGATCGACACCCTCGGACGACCTGACGGCTTCTTCGTGTTCTCGGAGTTCAAGGGTTTCTTCCAAAAGCACCAACAGTAGCAGATAGAAGAAGAACGAAGAGTATCAGGAAGAAGGGTTTTTGTGGGGTTTCGTCCAGGAGATCGGAATGGGAGATCACTGATGACGGAGAAGAGGGAGCTTCACCGGTCGATAGGGTTTTTATGGGGAAGAAGATGGTCGAGATGGGGAAGGGGTAGGGGAGGAAGAGAAAGAGGGAGATGATGGGTGAAATTCGGGAGAAAGAGGGCGAGAGAGGTGGACGGGGTGGCGGAAATCCAGGGAGAAGATCCAGGGAGAAGATCGGTGGGGTGGCGGAGGAACAGGAAGGGGGAAAGGTCCATCGAAGCTCGGGCTCATTAAAGCTCAAGCGGCCTCGGGCGGCATTTTTGCCGCCATCGAACTAAAGCATATTGCGACGCTCTTTTATTTTTTTTATTTTTTTCAATCGACTTATTGTTACGTTTGAAAAAAGGCGAAACCATTGATAGATTCTATTCTCACATTTATGAAAAAAATGTCATTATATATTATCTTTTCCTACATTTATTTTAAAACCGTCGGAATAAAATGATCATATAGCTACGCTATAATAAAACGTAGGAAATTTACCAACATTAAATTAAAAACGTCAGAATATGTCACTTATACCTACTTTTTTTACAAACGGAGGTAAAATTCGTGGCTATAGGCTAGTTTTCTTGTAGTGGACGGCTGTGGACTCGTGGTGCACTGGCCGCAGTGAGACAACCTCTCCATCCCAGGTGAGTGCCAGTGGCAGCCAGGGCAGTGGAGTCTTGTTCGCCAGTTTGGAAGCATGTCTAGTACGCTAGAGTGGCCTTCATAATGCATTGGCCTCGTAGTACCGCTGCCCCTCGTTGGCTTGTGTAGGCCTGTTGGTTCTCTATAACGGGTGGGCCTCACTGCTCCACTGGCCCTTGTTCGACCAGGGGTGGCCGAAGTAACCGGCCTAGTTTTCCTGGTGCAGGTTTTCTACCAGTGAAGCCCTTTGTTGATCTAAGGGGCCTTGTCCCTCTTCTCTGGCATAGGTGGCGTCACTGTTGGCACCCTTCCACAGAACAAAAATGGGAGCTAGGTGTCTGCTTAGAGACTCAGCATGATTGTTGGCGGAGGACAGTGCCCGGGAAGCAAACTGTTGGAGTGGTGTATCACCATGATCGTTCATGTTTTGTCTCTCCATGTACTTTTTATTTGGCTTGCGTGAGGGTTACTTGCTGATTTCTGGCAGCTTGTATTTTGAATAAATAAATATAAATTATTTATTTTGAGCTGATACTGTTGTGTACCTTTCAATGGGAGCTTTTTGCATGACATGTTTCTGATCGCCCTTCTGTGCGCGTATCCTTGCCATGCTTGTGCCCTCCATTTGCTTGCTGTCGTCGTTTTCAAGGGGAGCGGTGCTCGCCTCTAGGAAACCCTTAGGCTACCTTCTCATTTTCGAGGGGAGCGATGCTCGCCTCCAGGGAACCCTTAGGCTACCTTCTTATTTTCGAGGGGAGTGGTGCTCGCCTCTAGGAAACCCTTAGGCTACCTTCTTATTTTCGAGGGGAGCCGTGCTGACCTCTAGGAAACCCTTAGGCTACCTTCTTATTTTCGAGGGGAGCAGTGCTCGCCTCTAGGAAACCCTTAGGTCACCCTTCTTATTTTCGAGGGGAGCGGTGCTCACCTCTAGGAAACCCTTGGGCTACCTTTTCGGGGTATGTGGACAGCTTGCCTCAGTGGAGTACGGCTGGTGGCGGTTTACTGGAAGAATTTCCTAAGTTTGACGGAGTTCCACGTCCGGGGTACCTCTCCCCCCCAGCGTCACAAGCCGATACGCTCCTTTACTGAGTGTTTCCGCTACTCTGTATGGACCTTCCAAATTTGGTGCAAGTTTTCTCGCGGCGTCCCTTGGGTCAGCCACGCTTGTTCGCCGTAAAACCAAATCTCCTAGGAAGAAGTGTCGTTCCTTGACTCGAGCATTGTAGTATTGGGCCTTCTTCTGTTGGTACGCCGTGAGCTTTACTTGAGAGTGCGTTCTATCCTCTTCGAGTAGGTCCAAGTTCTCCCGCATTGCTTGGTTATTCCTGGCTTCATCAAAGTGTCCCACTCCTAGCGAGGGGTTGGATATCTCCACCAGTACCACTGCCTCCACTCCGTAGGTGAGATGAAAAGGTGTCTCTCCGGTGGCGGCTCTAGCGGTGGTCCGGTGAGCCCATTGAATGCTAGGGATCGAGTCGATCTAGGAGTCTCCTGCTTTGTCCAAGCGGGTCTTGATGCCGTGGAGGAGGGTTCGGTTGGCATTTTCCACCAACCCATTAGCTTGGGGGTGCCCCACTGAAGTGTAGTGGTTCCAGATCCCTAACTCTGAGCACTTTTCCTGAAAGGCAATGCTCGAGAACTGTCTGCCCTAGTCGGTTGTGAGAACCCTTGGGATCCCAAATCGGCAGATGACGCTTCGCAGCACGAACTTCCAAGCTACTTCGCTTGTTATCTTCCCCAGTGGTTCAGCTTCGACCCACTTGGTGAAGTAGTCGATGGCAACTATGAGGAACTTCTTTCTCCCTTGTGCTTCAGAGAAGGGTCCCAGTATGTCAATTCCCCACCGAGCAAATGGGATTGGCTCCATCAAAACGTGGAGTTGTGTTGCTGGCTGGTGGTGCAGGTGGGAATATTTTTGACATTGGGGACACCTCCGAACATAGTCGAGACAGTCTTGCTGTAAGGTGGGCCACCAATACCCTTGTCGGATCAGTGTCCGTGGGAGTGCTCGCCCTCCCACATGGCTTCCGCAAAGTCCTTCATGGACTTCTCGGATGGCCAGGTCGGCCTCTGTGGGGAAGAGGCACTCGAGTAGAGGGGCTGAGAGGGACCGGCGATATAGCCAGCCATCCACAATGGTCAAGTGGGATGCTCTTGCCCGCGTGCACCGCGCCTCATCACAATCGTCCGGGAGTTGTTACCGAAGGAGGAAATCGAGGAGAGGATCCATCCAGGAGGGTTCATAGTCGATGGCGTTCACTTGGGGAGTCGAATCATCTATGCTCGGCGCTAATAATTCCTCTATCATGATCGACCTCGAATTGGAGATTGTGGTGGCTGACGCTAGGCGGGAGAGAGCTTCTGCTCGGACGTTCTCCTCGCGTAGAATGTGGATCACCTCAAAGTGGGCAAACTCGCGTGCCGCTGCCTTGGTCTTCTCTAAGTACTTCATCATGGAGGGATCGCGGGCCTCGAACTCTCCCCTGACTTGGTTGGCGATGAGCATGGAGTCGCTGTACGTCCGTACACATGATGCCCCCAGGTGTTTTGCCACGCGTAACCCAGAGAGGAGCGCCTCATACTCGGCCACATTGTTCGTGGTCGGGAAGTCAAAATGTAGGGCATACTGCAGCTCCAACCCTTCTGGTGAGAGTAAAACCAACCCCGCGCCACTGCCAGCAGCGCAGGAAGATCCGTCGAAGTACAGTTCCCAGGTGGGTCCCGAGGACTGCTCAGGCGACTCCTCGGTGGGTAGGGTGCACTCAGTGATGAAGTTGGTGAGAGCTTGGGCTTTGATCGCCGTTCTTAGTCGAAACTTGATGTCAAATTCTCCCAACTCGATGGCCCACTTGACCAGCCTTCCGGAAGCATCAGGGTTCTGGAGAATTTGTCGGAGGGGCTGATCGGTGAGGACAACGATCGGGTGAGCCAGAAAGTATGGTTGTAACTTGTGAGCAGCCGTAATCAGCATGAGGGCGAACTTTTTAGTCCGTGAATACCGGAACTCTGGTCCTTGTAGTGCTCGGCTAACGTAATAGACGGGCTTCATGACTCCTGCTTCCTCCTGCGCGAGCACAGCGCTCATGGTGCTGGGCGTCACGGATAGGTACAGGAGTAGTTGTTCTCCCCTTTGGGGTTTGGTGAGGACAGGAGGGGTCGCCAGGTAGCGTTTCAACTCTTGGAACGCCTGCTCGCACTCCTGGTCCCAGTCGACCCATGTTTGCGATCGTTTATTTTACCAGGGGTATTTTGTTAAGCAGGTCCCTGACTGTTTGGGACGGGATTTCTATTCTGTTTGTTGGTTTATTTCACGTGTCGATCAATCAATTAACTGACTGGCAATTAACTGACTGATTGACTGCGCGGGCGTGCTAGTCACGTACGTGACAAGTTTATTGTGCGCTCGTTCTGACCCGTGTCGGGCGAGAGTGAGGTTCGGTCGGGACCAGCAGTCCGCCATACCATAAAGGTCATGACATTAATTACATCCCCCACGAGGAGGGAAAACCTTTGATTAATTGCCGAGATAGTGGGCTGTCGAGGCCGGAATAAGAGATGCAGATCATGCGAGTGGTCATGCAAGATGCTACGATCGACTACACACAATTTATTAAGGCGGACCCTCGTTACATGGCAGAGGACTTAGGCCCGAAGACCACTATCACGCGCGACAAACTTCCGATCGAGCGTAACCCGACTTTTTGTTAATGCCATTTGATATACCAAGGGTGCGCACACTCAGGCATGCATTGACGTGACATGAATATTCAGACTAAAGGCATGACGGCAACGATACGAAGCAGATCAATTCAAGCTTAGACAAGCTAATTTATTCAATTTATTGATCAAAAGGTTTACTTCATTCTGTTATTAACATTGGGAATCACCCCAGAGACGGGGAGGGGACCGGAACGGCACGATTCGGAATGAAATCGGCGTGGTACACGCAGAGAAAAGGCTTAAAATACTTGAAACGGCACCAGAAAACGTAGGCAAAGGGCTTAAAACGGCGTGGGAACCGTAGGTGTAGAAGGGGGGTTAAAACGGCGTGACCCCCTTTGGGGCGCGCCGGGACGGGGCGCGCCGTTTTAAGGCGCGCCGAATGCAGACGGCGCCGGTTTAACCCAATCTCGTGGAAACCGAGGTTTTATTTGTTATTTCTTGGGTTTATTAAAACACTTTAGGAAACTTTGAAAGTTTATTTAAGTCAGTTCTTCAGAGGACCACCCTCGAGACATCCGGAAGCCGAGTCATAGGCTCGCGCGAGGTTCACACTCGAGCGCGGCGATCGTTCCAAGTCAGACTCATTCGAGCCGGGATTTCGGCAGCATCTCCCCGTCCCGGAGGATTGTCGGTGTAAGACCCCAAATTCTTTAGAAATTTATTTAGAAAGTTATTTGTAATTATTTGGAATTTATTTGAAATTATTCGAAATTAATGAGAATTATCCAAATTAATTAGATTAATTAATTAATTAATAGAATAAGTCATTTTTCTTCTATTTTCTAAAAATCCCCAAAAATCACATCTTGTAGAATTAATTTTGTTTATCAACTTTGTCTTCTACAATTAAGCCTAATACAATCGTTTATTAAGCCGAATTAGCGAACTAATTCTTCCGAACTTAATATTTAATTAATTACGGAATAGTAGAAGTGGAATTTTATTTATCATATAAAAATTCATAAAAATAGTAATTAAATAATAGATGTTTCGACTAACACTTTTGTCTTCTTGGAGTAAGCCTAATTAAATCATTATCTACCCCTAATCAGTGGTTTAAGCCTGACTTATAACCCACCTAACCCAAATTCGAATTTACTATTCACCCAAACTTTGAACATCAAATTCGAGCTTGATTCTAAACCAAATGGGGTGATTCCAGAGGCAAATGAAAGGTATTACATAGAGGAACATTTACCCTCAATCAATTTGAGGTAAACTTAGCCCCAAAACGTGCTGCCGACATAGTTTGGTCAAGTCAAGGATTTCGGCGCCGTTTCTAAACACGTAGCTTGCAGCAGCAAATACTCCCAATTCAGAAGGCTCCAGAAGCTCTATGAGCTATCAAAATGAAGCCCTACAAGTCTTCTTTCATTTGGCTGCTGTGGGGTTCGCTGAAATTTCGGATCTGGAGAGATCTAGTTCGATTTGTGGAGGTCGGTCAGTAGGCCGTTGGCTTCCCTTCATCCTTCTTTGATCAATCTATTGAGGTAGGAATTCTCAACCAAATCTTGATCATGAGTATAGCAGATTGTACCTCTCATCGAGCTCTTTCCATTGGTGGTAAAAGCCCCAATTTTCATTAGGTATCCGTGGAGATATCAAAGTTTTAGTGAGGTGCTGTCAAGTTGTTCTTCATTCTAGGTTTCGAGTTCCTTCTTCAATTTGAGGTAGGTGATAACAGCCCAATTTCTAATTAACATACATGAATGTAATCAATAGCATGTTATCTTTCTTTTGACATCAAAATCCCCAATTTTTATAGATCATGCCTAGAGTATTTCGTGTGTTATTAGAAGCATGCTAGCAAGCTAGACTTTTCTTGTGTTCTTCATAGAATAGGTTGTATTTCCTTGGATTCCTATCGAAATTCGTGATTTAAAATTGTGTTTCATGACCCTAAGATGCATATTAATGACCCTAGAGTCTATGGTTATGATCCCAATACATTTAGACCCCAAATTCTTGGAGTTTTTCATAGCTTTTTGGGTCTGGAAACCCAGGGGTCGACCCACGGGTCGACCCATTTAGCCCTGCAAGCAGCAGCTTGCTGCCTTGCAGGGGTCGACCCAATGGGTCGACCCACAACCTGCAGGGGTCGACCCATGGGTCGACCCATGCAGCCAGGATTGCAGGGGTCGACCCAGGGTCGACCCATCCCTGGAATTTTTCCAGGGGTCGACCCAAAGGGTCGACCCATGCATTGTAAACCCGTTTTTTTTTGATGATTTGACCCGGGGATCAATCCGGATCATCGGGGAATCAAACCATTCAACCTAAACACTTTGAAAACTACATTTTTGAGGAACTAATGACCTATTCATGTACCCTTTTAGTTTCAATTAACATTGGTCCATACATGCAAACTTAGTATAAAAACACACCGTTTATCATCTTCATTTCAATGCATACAAGATTAAATAGAAACCCACATAATTAGTGGTTAATGGTGTAACTAAATCTCTGTTAATGCATTCTATTTCACTCCTATGGGAGTTGTTCTTTGCCTTATCATCTTGAATCAGCTTCTTGGCAATTGTCTTAATGCAAATGATAATGGTTAAATCATAATATCTTAACTTGATGATTAGGATTAAAATGTTGATTAGCTTGTTTGATTGCTGCTGTTGTACAGTAGCGCAGCACGATTAACTCTTGTTGTGACTTGATTTCAATCTCCTTGATGATTATACTTACCTTGAAATTCTGGAAATGAATCTCCTTCCTACTTGAAGTTGTTATTGCTACTTAGTTTAAACCTTGGAATTCTGGCCATAAACTGTGGAAGTCTAGATTCGTGGGATCTTTGATCCAAAGAAATCAATGCCTGGCAAACAATTAAGGGCTCGGTCTGGTCCTGGGAAGAGCGCCCGAACACTACGTGTACCCCTGGGAGGTGAATGACTAGGTGTGGCATTTGGCACCAGTACTTGACATGTGTTAAATCTAGGACTGTCCACTACTCTCTCCACTACTCTCTACATTACTTTCTACTACTTTTCACTTTCCACTCGTCACTGTTCTATACTCTACTTGTGGTTACTGTACTTGCTCATTACTTGGACGTGGAAATGAAATTACATACGTGCTTGACATGACTTGAATCGACTTGATATGGCCAACTTTTTATCGTTATCTCCTGTAGTAAATTCTTGTCTTACTATTCTATTCATTATATTTCTTGACCTTGCAAGATCTTTGAAGTTCGTTTCGTGATATCATCGTTATCTTTTATTGTTTTTATCATTTGTAGCATGACATTTTGAAAATGTAATTAAACTGTTAATCACTTATACATGTCTGTTATTTCCTACTGAGCGTTAGCTCACACCCCGTTGTTTCCCCCTTTCCAGGCTTTTCAGGTGACGCGCTTACCGATGGGGAAGGGCAGGAGTGATGTCTTGAGTGTATCAGTTCTAGTGTGTTAGTAGTGTGTTATCCTTCTTTAGTTGTGTTTTGGAGAGCTTTTAGTCTCAGTCATGTTATTGAGTTTTAGTGGTTGATTATTCCAGTTGTATTAAGTTGAACTTGAGGATTATTGTATTAGTCGTGGTTTATTAATGATCATTTAGCATTTCCATCTTGTAGCACTTGTGTATTGTTTTAGATTTAGTTCCCTCTCTTGCCAGCGTGTCCCTAACTGTACGTCCCGATATTTCGCCTTGTTCGGGGCGTGACAGTTTAGTTGGTATCAGAGCCCTAGGTTTCACATTCCTAGGTTCCCTAAGTTTTAAGTTTTCTTGCTTTGCATCCCAATAACCGGTATATAAAAAGGTGTTGTCCGAACGTTAGGCTACGCCTATCGGGAAGGTCGCACACTTGCGCGAGTGGTCTTCGGACCGATTACCTCCGCCAGGTACCGAGTTTTTGGTCGTGTCTAGGTGCACTAGATCCCTAACCCTGTAAAAGTTTAAGACCTGACCTGTGAGATTGGGTAGAACTTGGGTTAAGTTCGTTTCTTAATCGTGTAATTATCTATCTTATTTGAACCTAAGTAACCTATTTCTCGTGTAGATGGCAGCTGATCGTGCTGAATGGAGGAACCTGTTTTGATGAATACTCCGTTAGAGATTTCAACTCCTATTGGCACTAGATCAACAATCCAGTATTTCTATCCTTCTAGTAAGGTTATGATTGGTGAACAGAACTTTCCAGCAGATTTGGTCTGCATGGATATGAAGGATTATGATGTAATCCTAGGAGCAGATTGGTTGGCCAAGTATGAGGCCAATGTTCACTGTAGTTCTAGCTCAGTGACTTTTACTGGACATTCTGGTTTATCTTTTACGGGAGTCAAGCACCATAACTCCGTACCACTCATTTCGGCTCTTCGAGCTGATAAGCTTTTGAGGCATGGGTGTGAGGCTTTTCTAGCCTTTGTTTGTGCAACTCCTGAGCAGCAGATTGAGATCAAGGACATTCCTGTTGTCCAAGATTTTCCTGATGTCTTTCCAGAAGAACTACCAGGACTTCCGCCTGAACGGGAAGTTATCTTTTCCATTGATCTTATTCCTGGCACAGCTCCTATTTCTAAGGCTCCTTATCGTATGTCTCCTGCGGAACTGAGGGAACTGAAGCAGCAACTGATGGAATTACTCGAGAAGGGTTTTATTCGTCCTAGTACTTCTCCGTGGGGAGCCCCTGTGTTATTCGTCAGGAAGAAAGATGGTTCGATGAGGTTGTGCATTGATTATCGGCAAATAAACCAGCAGACTGTCAAGAACAAATATCCCTTGCCGAGGATTGACGAGTTATTTGACCAGATAGCGGGAGCTCAATATTTCTCTAAGATCGATCTTCGATCTGGATATCACCAGTTGCAGATTAAGGAAGAGGATATTTATAAAACAGCTTTCCGCAACAGGTATGGTCATTTTGAATTTGTCGTTATGCCTTTTGGTCTAACGAATGCTCCAGCAGCTTTCATGCAGTTGATGAACGATGTATTTCGGCCCTATCTTGATCAATGGGTCGTAGTCTTTATTGATGACATCCTGATTTATTCTAAGAATGAGGAGGAGCATGCTGAGCATCTGAGAATGGCATTGCAACTATTGAAAGATCATCAGCTATATGCTAAGTTCAGTAAGTGTGAGTTCTGGCTACAAGAAGTGTCCTTTCTCGGACATAATATCACCAAGGAAGGTATTTCTGTTGATCCTTCGAAGGTCGAGGCAGTGAAGAATTGGGAACAGCCTACCAGTGTGATAGAAGTTAGAAGTTTCCTAGGCCTGGCAGGCTATTACCGAAGATTTATTCAAGATTTCTCCAAGATTGCAGTACCTATGACAAGATTAACCCGCAAGGAGAACAAGTTTGATTGGTCAGATGATTGTCAGCGAAGCTTTCAGACTCTGAAGGAGTGTTTGACTACTGCACCTGTTTTGGCTTTACCTTCTGGTGAAGGAGGATTTGTTGTTTATACTGATGCTTTAGGTATTGGCTTAGGCTGTGTACTCATGCAGCATGGGAAGGTGATTGCCTATTCCTCTAGGCAGTTGAGGAAGCACGAAGATAATTATCCTGTTCATGATTTGGAACTTGCTGCAGTCGTGTTTGCTTTGAAGATATGGAGGCATTACTTATATGGAGAAACCTTTACAGTGTTTTCGGATCATAAGAGTTTGAAGTATTTATTCTCTCAAAAGGAACTCAACATGAGGCAGCGGAGATGGTTGGAGTACTTGAAAGACTTCGACTTCTCGATTGAGTATCATCCTGGCAAAGGTAATGTTGTGGCAGATGCATTAAGCCGGAAACCGGTAGCTAGATTGTCAAGTCTCATGTTACAAGAATGGAGATTGTTGGAACAATTATCTAGTCTGGATCTCAATATTGACAATGATCGGATCTTGATTGCTTAGATTCAACTTAAACCTGAATTATTGATAGAGATCAAGTCCTTGCAAGATAATGATCCCGAGTTGGTAGAGATCAAGGGAAGCTTGAGCAGCAGACCTGACTTCATGTTGGCCGATGATGGTAGATTATTATTTAAAGGCAGAACTTGTGTTCCGGATGAGGTTACAATAAAGAACAAAATTCTTGAGGAAGCCCATAGATCCAGATATACCATTCATCCTGGAGGCACTAAGATGTACCGTGATTTGAAAAGGTCCTTTTGGTGGCCGAATATGAAAAGAGAAGTTGCAGATTTTGTGAGCAGATGTTTGGTATGTCAGCAAGTTAAGGCCGAACATTTCAGACCAGCAGGGAAATTGAAACCACTCGACATACCCCAATGGAAGTGGGAAAGTATTGGCATGGATTTCATTATGGGTCTACCTAGGACTCGTGGTGGATTTGATGCGATATGGGTGATTGTCGATCGATTGACAAAGTCGGCTCATTTCTTACCAATTAAGTCCAAGTGGACGATTGATGTATTGGCTGCTTTGTATATAAAGGAAGTGGTGAGATTGCATGGTATTCCAGTGAATATAGTATCTGATCGAGATCCCAGATTTACTTCACATTTCTGGAAGGGACTGCAAGAGTCTTTGGGTACTCGTCTGAATTTCAGTACTGCTTTTCATCCACAGACAGATGGACAGACTGAAAGAACCAATCAGATAGTGGAAGATATGTTGCGAGCTTGCATGATTGATTTCGGTGGTAATTGGAGTGAGCATTTGGCATTAATTGAATTTGCCTACAATAACAGCTATCAGTCTAGCATTCAGATGGCTCCTTTTGAAGCACTATATGGTAGAAGTTGTCGTTCCCCGTTGTGTTGGGATGAGGTAGGTGAGAAACAGTGGCTTGGACCATATCTTGTTTCGGAATCATCACAGAACATCCGTGTTATCCGAGACCGGTTACAAGTAGCCCAGTCAAGACAGAATAGTTATGCCGACAACAGGAGAAGGGCATTGGAATTTCAGGTTGGCGAGCATGTGTTCTTAAAGGTCTCTCCGACGAGAGGGATCCGAAGATTTGGCATTCATGGCAAGCTGAGTCCGAGGTACATTGGTCCATTCGAGATTCTAGATAGAGTGGGAGAGGTGGCATACAGACTGGCTTTACCACCGCATTTGTCTGGCGTACATAATGTTTTCCATGTGTCTATGTTACGGAAATATGTGTACGATCCCACTCATATCATTCAACAAGTGGATTTTGAACTGAAGAAAGATTTGACCTATGAGGAAAGACCTGTCAAGATTCTGGACCGGAAGCATCAGCAACTCCGGAATCGTTCGATACCGATGGTCAAGATTCAGTGGAGTCGGCGTGGGACCGAAGAAGCTACATGGGAATCTGAAGAGACAATGCGAAAGCGGTATCCCGATCTATTCTAGGTGAGCGATCTTTTTCTACTCTCAGTTTTAGTGCAGTGAATTTGGAGGACCAAATTCCTTTAAGTAGGGGAGGGTGTAAGACCCCAAATTCTTTAGAAATTTATTTAGAAAGTTATTTGTAATTATTTGGAATTTATTTGAAATTATTCGAAATTAATGAGAATTATCCAAATTAATTAGATTAATTAATTAATTAATAGAATAAGTCATTTTTCTTCTATTTTCTAAAAATCCCCAAAAATCACATCTTGTAGAATTAATTTTGTTTATCAACTTTATCTTCTACAATTAAGCCTAATACAATCGTTTATTAAGCCGAATTAGCGAACTAATTCTTCCGAACTTAATATTTAATTAATTACGGAATAGTAGAAGTGGAATTTTATTTACCATATAAAAATTCATAAAAATAGTAATTAAATAATAGATGTTTCGACTAACACTTTTGTCTTCTTGGAGTAAGCCTAATTAAATCATTATCTACCCCTAATCAGTGGTTTAAGCCTGACTTATAACCCACCTAACCCAAATTCGAATTTACTATTCACCCAAACTTTGAACATCAAATTCGAGCTTGATTCTAAACCAAATGGGGTGATTCCAGAGGCAAATGAAAGGTATTACATAGAGGAACATTTACCCTCAATCAATTTGAGGTAAACTTAGCCCCAAAACGTGCTGCCGACATAGTTTGGTCAAGTCAAGGATTTCGGCGCCGTTTCTAAACACGTAGCTTGCAGCAGCAAATACTCCCAATTCAGAAGGCTCCAGAAGCTCTATGAGCTATCAAAATGAAGCCCTACAAGTCTTCTTTCATTTGGCTGCTGTGGGGTTCGCTGAAATTTCGGATCTGGAGAGATCTAGTTCGATTTGTGGAGGTCGGTCAGTAGGCCGTTGGCTTCCCTTCATCCTTCTTTGATCAATCTATTGAGGTAGGAATTCTCAACCAAATCTTGATCATGAGTATAGCAGATTGTACCTCTCATCGAGCTCTTTCCATTGGTGGTAAAAGCCCCAATTTTCATTAGATATCCGTGGAGATATCGAAGTTTTAGTGAGGTGCTGTCAAGTTGTTCTTCATTCTAGGTTTCGAGTTCCTTCTTCAATTTGAGGTAGGTGATAACAGCCCAATTTCTAATTAACATACATGAATGTAATCAATAGCATGTTAGCTTTCTTTTGACATCAAAATCCCCAATTTTTATAGATCATGCCTAGAGTATTTCGTGTGTTATTAGAAGCATGCTAGCAAGCTAGACTTTTCTTGTGTTCTTCATAGAATAGGTTGTATTTCCTTGGATTCCTATCGAAATTCGTGATTTAAAATTATGTTTCATGACCCTAAGATGCATATTAATGACCCTAGAGTCTATGGTTATGATCCCAATACATTTAGACCCCAAATTCTTGGAGTTTTTCATAGCTTTTTGGGTCTGGAAACCCAGGGGTCGACCCACGGGTCGACCCATTTCAGCCCTGCAAGCAGCAGCTTGCTGCCTTGCAGGGGTCGACCCAATGGGTCGACCCACAACCTGCAGGGGTCGACCCATGGGTCGACCCATGCAGCCAGGATTGCAGGGGTCGACCCAGGGGTCGACCCATCCCTGGAATTTTTCCAGGGGTCGACCCAAAGGGTCGACCCATGCATTGTAAACCCGTTTTTTTTGATGATTTGACCCGGGGATCAATCTGGATCATCGGGGAATCAAACCATTCAACCTAAACACTTTGAAAACTACATTTTTGAGGAACTAATGACCTATTCATGTACCCTTTTAGTTTCAATTAACACTGGTCCATACATGCAAACTTAGTATAAAAACACACCGTTTATCATCTTCATTTCAATGCATACAAGATTAAATAGAAACCCACATAATTAGTGGTTAATGGTGTAACTAAATCTCTGTTAATGCATTCTATTTCACTCCTGTGGGAGTTGTTCTTTGCCTTATCATCTTGAATCAGCTTCTTGGCAATTGTCTTAATGCAAATGATAATGGTTAAATCATAATATCTTAACTTGATGATTAGGATTAAAATGTTGATTAGCTTGTTTGATTGCTGCTGTTGTACAGTAGCGCAGCACGATTAACTCTTGTTGTGACTTGATTTCAATCTCCTTGATGATTATACTTACCTTGAAATTCTGGAAATGAATCTCCTTCCTACTTGAAGTTGTTATTGCTACTTAGTTTAAACCTTGGAATTCTGGCCATAAACTGTGGAAGTCTAGATTCGTGGGATCTTTGATACAAAGAAATCAATGCCTGGCAAATAATTAAGGGCTCGGTCTGGTCCTGGGAAGAGCGCCCGAACACTATGTGTACCCCTGGGAGGTGAATGACTAGGTGTGGCATTTGGCACCAGTACTTGACATGTGTTAAATCTAGGACTGTCCACTACTCTCTCCACTACTCTCTACATTACTTTCTACTACTTTTCACTTTCCACTCGTCACTGTTCTATACTCTACTTGTGGTTACTGTACTTGCTCATTACTTGGACGTGGAAATGAAATTACATACGTGCTTGACATGACTTGAATCGACTTGATATGGCCAACTTTTTATCGTTATCTCCTGTAGTAAATTCTTGTCTTACTATTCTATTCATTATATTTCTTGACCTTGCAAGATCTTTGAAGTTCGTTTCGTGATATCATCGTTATCTTTTATTGTTTTTATCATTTGTAGCATGACATTTTGAAAATGTAATTAAACTGTTAATCACTTATACATGTCAGTTATTTCCTACTGAGCGTTAGCTCACACCCCGTTGTTTCCCCCTTTCCAGGCTTTTCAGGTGACGCGCTTACCGATGGGGAAGGGCAGGAGTGATGTCTTGAGTGTATCAGTTCTAGTGTGTTAGTAGTGTGTTATCCTTCTTTAGTTGTGTTTTGGAGAGCTTTTAGTCTCAGTCATGTTATTGAGTTTTAGTGGTTGATTATTCCAGTTGTATTAAGTTGAACTTGAGGATTATTGTATTAGTCGTGGTTTATTAATGATCATTTAGCATTTCCATCTTGTAGCACTTGTGTATTGTTTTAGATTTAGTTCCCTCTCTTGCCAGCGTGTCCCTAACTGTACGTCCCGATATTTCCGCCTTGTTCGGGGCGTGACAGTCGGGGAGAAGCGGGGAATACTCACGTAGCGGAGCAACCCCTGAGGGCCGGGTGGCGCAATGGCGGCCGACAAAACCCGAACGGAAAGGAAAACCCCGAGGTCCAGCCTGCTAGGGGCACCAAGTCCGTGGGCGGCTGTTTGCGAGCTTTTTCTTTCTTTCGCGGGTCAATCGACCAACTGACTAACTGGTAGTCGAATGATCGATTGACGACGCAGGCATGCCAGTCACATGAGTGATGATTTTATGATGCGCTCATTCTGACCCATGTCGGGTGAATGTGAGGTTCGGTCGGGACCAGCAGTCCGCCATACCATAAAGGCTATGGCGTTAATTACATCCCCCACGAGGAGGGAACACCTTTGATTAATTGCCGAGATAGCGGGCGGTCGAAGCCAAATTAAAAAGAGCTACATGATGATCATGACGAAAGCTTGCAGGATGCATACATTTATCGTGCAGAAGATGCATAATTCATGGGATTATGGATCCTCGGTACGTGGCGGAGGACATAGGTCCGAAGACCACCGTCGTGCATAGCGAAGACTTCCGACCAGACATAATCCGATTTTCTGTCGACGCCATTTAATATACCCGAGGATCTATGCATGCATGCGCACATGGCGTTCATGACTATATTAAGCATGATAATGGAATTCATGGAAGCAAATGGTAATCGACCACATTTATTACTCCCCATCGAGAAGAGGGAAGGCAACACAAGTGTGATAGCGAAAGCACAATGCTAACAGACAAGGTAATGAAGATGTGATAACAGTATAGTTTTAGGCCCGCCCGGCCCTTCCTTTATTCAATTTATTGACGCCAACCCCGAGGGACGAGAATCGCCCAGGGGCAAATGAGCGATTAAAGCAGCAAGAGGCTTCAAAATCGGCGCGAGCATGTAGGGTACCTTATACGGCGTGATAAAACGTAAGTATAGCGGCTAATACGGCGCGGCCATCATGAATGTTAATACGGCGCGAAGACTTTGGGGCGCGTCGGTTTAGGGCGCGCCGGAAAGGCGCAAAGAAATATTTTTTGTTTATGAGTCTAGCGTTAATCCAGCGCGGGGGGTACCGCGCCGGATTAGGGTGCGCCAGCTAAGGCCGCACCGTTCATCTCATTTTTCTTATGAATTTCGCAACCACTTGAGTTTGTTAAGTTCATTTTGAGAATTTTGAAGCTATTTGAGGCCAATTGTTTATCAAATTGAAGTCCATAACCCTCCAAGATGACGTGATAAGCCAGTGCAAGGTTCCTACTCGAGCACCGGGATAATTGGGTCCGGAATGAGTATTTTGTTATGGTTTATTCATTATTAATCTGTCCAGAATTGGACAGCATCTCCCCTGAACCTGAAGAGTTACAGGGGAGAAGCGGGGTCATGCTCACCTATCGAACAAGCCCCTAAACCGCCGGTCTACACGAAGGCAGCCAGCAAACCCCATTGGATAGGATACCCCGAGGACTAGCCTGCTAGGGGCACCAAGGTTCCATAAGGGAAAAGACAGAGAGATGAAGCTATTGATGATGGGAGCATCACCCCGAGGACTAGCCTGCGAGGGGTGGACAACCCACAATTTGTGACTCATCCCGCAGAGGAACTGACCATCAGGAGAGTGGAGCTCCGAGGGCTAGCCTACGAGGAGCACCCGTCCCCGAGTCTCGATCGGGTCCTAGATTGTCGGGGCTGAGCTGATTGAGCTAGGACCCCATTATTATCTGCTGTGGCCCCGAGAGGACGTCTACCATCAGGAGGTAAAGCCCCCGATCGCCTAGCAATTTCAAAAAGCAAGAGGGAATGTTCCCCTCCCCGGGTGGTCGGGACGATGAGAAAACCTTGGAACAGTTTGGATGATCGTGATGCACAGATGCAGTAAATGCATAAACGAGACGGGCTCGTTGCAGGGGCATATGCTCGAACAATTGGAAAGCAACGTTCAGGGGATGGACCCTATGCATGGCAGAAAGAGGCACGCGCAGAAGCACGGCTCCATCCGAGAAGAGAAAGGGATGCGAAAACCCTTGAATCAAACGTGAGAATGATCGAAAGAAAAGCCCCCGGGGAGGGGGTGTCTCTGTAGCCCACGATGATTCGGGGCACGATGTAGACCTCGGAGAAACCGGAATTAGAGCTGTGCGGAGAAGAGCTCAGACACACGCATTGGCATGGATAAAAGAGGGGCTGAGGATCATTCATTTGATCTATTCATTTGAGCATTCACACGCGCATATATATTACCATCCCAGAAACGGGAATGGTTTAGCATTTACATGGTGAGAGTACAGCACTGGCACCATTGCTCGGTCGCCGTTCTACAATATCATAGGCAGAGGACGCTCGGAGCGCAACAACAGAGGAAGAACAAAGAAAAGAAATCACGTAGAGGGGGGAGGAGAATCGACTTATATCATCGTCGCTCCTTCCCCCCTCGCTTACATTCGATGGGTGGAAGTCTCAGAAGAGAGATCTGCGGAAAACAGGAAAAGAATCAGCACCCGCGCCCACCTGTTCCTGAAACAGGGTATCGTAGAGGAAGAAGACGACCGGCCGAAGCTCCTCCGAAGGAACCCCATGAGTCTCTACTTCAGGAGAAAACCCTCTCGAGAAGCCCTCTCCCTCCTTTTTTTCTTTTCTTCCTCTCTATATCTTCTGATCTTTCTTCTTGATTTTTCCTCTCTCCTCCTATTTTTCTCCTCTCTGATAGAACTTCACCCATTTATATAGCAGGTTGGAGGTTCTTCATCCGACGCGGGCTTTTGCACGCTCGGAGGAACCTTCATCAATCATCGCGCCGGTTTAAGACGCCATCCGATAGAGTGACTTGCGCGCCGGGATAAGAGCCGAAGATATGGGGGCGCGCCGGCATAAGCGCTGAAGGTAGGGGGGCGTGTCGGAATAAGGGCACGCCGGGCTAGTGTTCTTTACGAGCTTCGAGCCAGCTGGTGAGTCCGGAGATGATTCCGGGAGTCGTCGTGATCATGTGCCCTGCCGATGCTCACTGAAACCTCAACGAGATGTCTTGTCGAGGCTCCCGGGTTGGCGTACGGCCATTCTCGAGGTTCTGGATAGCTTTGGGTTGCTCACGCGGGTTTTCCACTGACACGGCCTTCGGCTCTATGATCCATGCCGTTGGCTCGGCCTGGCTTGTGCCCGAAGCTCCTCGGAAGGCGAGATAAAACCAGGGATAGTTCCGCCTGAGTTGGGCGGTCATTCGGCCACTAACGGGCCCATCTTGCCGGGAAGCCGTACCCACGCCGGGTGATCAGGATCTTCTGCCGTCAGAGCTTTCGGTCCTCCGTCTCGGGGAACCAGGGGGACTCCTTCATCTTCAGGAGAACCTTTCGTAAGGCGGGAAGCCACCGGGTAGACCGTCGACCTTGGTCGGACAACGGGTGTAGTGTATGCGGCATGACAGAGTCGATGCCGGTTCATTGGGCAGGCTTGGTCGCACTGCCGGTTGGTTGTGAGTTTGTCTCGGCTCCCCTGAGGTGAAGTCCCCGTGTCCATGTGGAGTGACTCGAGGCTCTGGCAACCTGAGAAATCTTTGATATGTTTATCTTTATAGGCTTCCATGCTTCGGTGGGCCGGGTCATTCGTCCTTATGGCTTGGTCGCCGATGGATCATATTTTGGGTGCCAACAAATGCCCCCCAGACGTGGATGTTGCGCACGAGGCACGAGTGTAGCAGGGCCGACGGATGCATTTCACCCGGCCTGACCTCCTCTTCGGTTGACAGGAGCTCTGGATGGCCCTTAATTCGGCACGGATGTTAATCCGGCGCCGTTTACATCTTAATACGGTGCGGCCTTGGGTGTTAACTCACTAAACCGGCGCGGCCTTTACATTGGATTGGTTAATCCGGCGCGATTCTTCCCGGTGGGCCTTTTGCTTATAAGCTTTTTAATCCGGCGCGCTAAATAGCACACCGGTTTAACGGTGGGGAGGCCTCCCCTATATATCTCTTTCTCTCTTGTTTTCTTCCTTCATCGCCTTTCATTTGCGCATTTCTTTTCTCTCTCCTCCTATTTCTCTTCCTGCGGCGTCGAGAGCGGCGGCTTTTCCTTCGGGTGAGTGGGGGGATGCTGTACATTTGGGTTTCAAAACCCTTTCTTTGGGCCCCGGGAGGCATCTGGCAGGGCTTGCCCTCGGAGCTATTTCCCCGGGTGTTCCCTTTGGCCTCGGTGTAATGCCGATGGCTGCCTTTTAGGGACCGTTCCTCAGTGGACGCGCTCCTACTTTTCTTTGGAAATCCCCTGTGCTGGGGAGACTCTGCCGAAATTCGCCTTTGATCAGCTATCTTCTGACTTTAACTTTTGTTTGATATGCCTTTTTGCGCTCTTCTTCTCACGCCGTAGTGACATGGGAGAATGTCAATTCCCTCGACTGGGGGAACGGCCAAGTGGCCATAGTTGCGGAGTCTTCGGATTCAGGGACAGACACTGTGGACACCAGCCGTCTTCTTATCCTCGGGGGTGACTCTTTTCATTATGACAGAGAGGGCGTGACCAGGAGGGATTATCCCAAGGACAAGCACCTGATGTCCCTTCTTCAACGCTTCAACCTTCAGGGGAAGAGGGATGTGTCCACCGTTTGGAAGGTCGAGCAGGCCTTGCTGGTGGAGAGAGACAGCCTGGCCGAATGTGTGATGCGGGGAAGACCCATCTATCTCCCCGGGGAGGTCAGGAAATGGAGCGTTGTGCTGGGGCTGCAAGACCTGGCTCCAGCAGACGGATTGCTGACCAGAGCTCCCGGCATACTCTCCGCAGTGGACTGCAGCTCATGCCATCTGTCATCTTCCGGGTCGGCCGATGATATCTGGGCTACTGTGGATAGCAGAGTGGAATTTGAACTGCCCGAGACGTCGCCACTGGGTCTTCAATCTTCAAATGACCTTGTGTGGCAGTTTTTGGGGACTCTTCAACAGACCATAACGGCTAGCATGGATTTAACTTATGTTCAGCTGAGGGGCTTGATAGAGCATCTTTCCCGATCTCTGTTAGCCTTTGGTTGCCCTATGGACGATTGGACTCCGCGGGTAGTCATGCTCCTGAAGTATGTAAACATGAGGGAATTTCTAGGCTGGGAAGCAGCTGACCAGCTGGCGGCCATATCATTGAAGCGGGCTGAAAGCCGAACGACCCTCATTTCTCTGCAAGAGACTGCAGCTAGGATGAGGGATGAAGCCAAGGCCTCTTTACAACATCGAAGCTTCCTGACGGCCCGGATGGAGGCATTACAGGCCGAACTTTCAAGGGTAGAGGCCGAACTTGAAGAAGTAGATCGCCTGGGAGTCCAGAAGGCGGAGGATGCAGAGATGGCCGAGGGACAAGCTGCTTCCCTCGAGGAGAAGCTATCTGAGCTGGAGGCCACCGAGTTCTGATTGCAAGAACTGACCCGCCATCCTTCCCTGGGTATTCCTGCGCTGGAGGACATCTTCCGACGCCCTCTGCCGTAGTCTTTTTTTTTTCTTTATTTGCTCCCTTTTGGACGCACTTCATGTACTTCGGGGGATGGCCCGTATAACATGTACCTTTTACTTCATAGTAATGGAAAATCTCCATCGTGCTTTTTGAATGAAGACTCCCTCTTGTCATTATTCTTTTCTCTTCCATTCGCCCGTTGTTTCTTGTCCGAGTGTATGAGTCATTAAGGCCGGAGAGCGCTCACGCCTTCAGCGAAGGGGTGAGGTGTTCACTCCACCGCGCCGCGACTTCTCTCAAGACCAACAACGGCCTATGCCGGCCGAGAGTTTGGGGGACTCAAGAGGGCATAGCAAAACTGACGGGTAAACGGCCCTGCCGGGGATGGCCAGAACCGAGAATGGGTAGCGACCGGTCCTGTCGATGATGACAAGGGTCGAAAAAGGGTAGGCGGTCTCGACGATGATGACAAGAACCGGACAGGGGTAGCGACCGACCTTGCCGATGGTGAAAAGAGTCGAAAAGGGTAGACGGTCTTGCCGATGATGATAAAAATCGGGTAAGGTAGCGACCGATCTTGCCGATGGTGACAAGAGTCAAAAAGGATAGATGGTCTTGCCGATGATGACAAAAACGGGTAAGGTAGCGACCGACCTTGCCGATGGTGACAAGGGTCGAAAATGGTAGACGGTCTTACCGATGGTGACAAAAACCGGGTAGGGTAGCGACCGATCTTGCCGATGGTGACAAGGGTCGAAAAGGGTAGACGGTCTTGCCGATGGTGACAAAAACTGGATAGGGTAGCGACCGATCTTGCCGATGGTGACAAGGGTCGAAAAGGGTAGACGGTCTTACCGATGGTGACAAAAACCAGATAGGGTAGCGACCGATCTTGCCGATGGTGATAAGGGTCGAAAAGGGTAGCGACCGATCTTACCGATGGTGACAAGGGTCGAAAAGGGTAGACGGTCTTACCGATGGTGACAAAAACCGAAAAGGGGTGTATAAGTGGGATATCGGATGAAGGCTCCGCCTCGACCTCGTGAATGGCCTTCGGGACGGAGGATGGTTCATCACTATTTATTATTTGTGCGAATTTTGTTCACATTACTGACCTAAGCACCCTTTCGGGTTTTCGCCGAAGCCAGTCCCCTCTTGCTTTTGCCCACGCGCCCTTTCGGGTTTTCACGTGACGGGGCACCCGATTTTGCCTACGACGCCCTTTCGGGTTTTCGCCACAGCTGGGTTATAGCCATTTTTACACTTGTCCTGATATAGGAACAAGTCTGGCGGGGTATCTCTATTTTTAACCCCATTTTCTTTTCTTTCTTTCTTTTTTCTTGAATTCAGGATGCAGAAGAACTAGACCGCGAAAATATTGACTGGCCTTATCGATGATGACAAGGATTGGACCCTGCTTCGGTCTGTCGACACTGGTTAGACATTGAAGCAAAGGATACGGTCTATTAACAAGGATGTAAGATCCGAGCTAAGGGTAAAGATCGACCGGTCTCGCCGATGATGACGAGGGTCGAACGTGGGTTTATTCATCGGCATGGGCCACATGCCGAGGCAAAGGTAGGGTTATTAACGGGGATAGAAAGTCCAAGTTAAGGGTAGAGATAGACCGATCTCGCCGATGATGACGAGGGTCGACCATGGGTTTATTCATCAACATGGGTCACATGCCGAAGCAAAGATGGGATTATCAACAGGGACGTAAGGTCCAAGTTAAGGGTAGAGATTGACCGATCTCGCCGATGATGACGAGGGTCGAATGTGGGTTTGTTAAAGGATTTTCGGTGGGACTTTGATGGTTGTCCCTTTCGGAGTTTCATTGGGTGGAGAATAGGAGAGGAATTTGGAAATTACCACTCTATTGACTCAAGCGCCCTTTCAGGTTTTCGCCGGAGCCAGCCCCTCTTGCTTTTGCCCGCGCGCCCTTTCGGGTTTTCACGCGGCGGGGTACCCGATTTTTCCTGCAGCACCCCTTCGGGTTTTCGCCACAGCTGGGTTATAGCCATTTTTGCACTTGTCCTAATATAGGAGCAAGTCTGGCGGGGTATCTCTATTTTTTAACCTCATTTTTTTATTTGTATAGGGTGGCAGGTCGAAGTGTAATGTTCGACTCCTGGTCGACAGTGGATGGCCCGTAGTGGCAACAATGTGAGAATGCCAGCTAGAACACAAAGCCTTTAGCCGACTCGGGTTTATTCGTTAGCGGGAAGATAATGCTAACGCAAGGAAGGGCTTTCGTGCCAATCCGAACGTAAGGCTCGTAATGGCGGTGTGGCGTATTCTTTTGGAAGCTTGATCCGGGCGGAATGCCACTAGACCAAGGAGAGGGTAGCTTGATCAGGGCGGAATGCCACTAAACCAAGGAGAAGAGTAGCTTGTTTAGGGTGGAGTGCCACTAAACCACGGAAGGTAGCTTGGTTAGGGTGAAGTGTCACTAAACCAAGGAGAGGGTAGCTCGGTTAGGATGGAGTGCCACTAAACCAAGGAGAAGAGTAGCTCGGTTAGGGCGGAGTGCCACTAAACCCAGGAAAGGGTAGCTTGGTTAGGACGAAGTGCCACTAAACCAAGGAAAAGGTAGCTCGGTTAGGGCGGAGTGCCACTAAACCAAGGAGAAGAGTAGCTCGGTTAGGGCGGAGTGCCACTAAACCAAGGAGGAGGGTAGCTCGGTTAGGGCGGAGTGCCACTAAACCAAGGAAGAGGTAGCTCGTTTAGGGCGGAGTGCCACTAAACCAAGGGGAAAGTAGTTCGGTTAGGGCGGAGTGCCACTAAACCCAGGTAAGGGTAGCTCGGTTAGGGCGGAGTGCCACTAGACCAAGGGAAGGTAGCTTGATCAGGGTGAGATGCCACTAAACCAAGAAAAGGGTAGCTTGATCAGGGCGAGATGCCACTAAACCAAGGAGAAGAGTAGCTCGGTTAGGGCGGAGTGCCACTAAACCAAGGAGAGGTAGCTCGGTTAGGGCGGAGTGCCACTAGACCAAGGGAAGGTAGCTCGGTTAGGGTGGAGTGCCACTAAACCAAGGAGAGGTAGCTCGATCAGGGCGGAGTGCCACTAACCAAGGAAAGGGTAGCTCGATCAGGGCGGAGTGCCACTAACCAAGAAGAGTTAGCTCCGACCGATCACTCGGGACATGTCGGCTGCGCTGCATGATACAGCTTAATGTGTTTTCCGTTGAGGGGAGAGAACTGAATGACTCCTTTGTGGTCTACAAGGACGTAGGCACCCCCTTCATATACTCGGCGGACAATATACGGCCCGACCCAATTTTCGACCAGCTTCCCTCTGGGGTTGGAGGCCATCACTTCTTTTCTTTTGACCATTACCAGGTCTCCTTTCTTGAATTCTCGACCCTTGACTAGCTTGTCAAAAGCACGGGCCATGCGAGCTTGGTAGAGTTGGATGTTTTGCTGTGCCTGGAGGTGTTTTCCTTCGAGCACAGCGAGCTCCTCCAATCTTCTTTCTGCATTGGTCTGCTCACCACTGACTAGTCCGTGCTGGATGGCAACTCGCAATGAAGGAACTTCAAGTTCAATGGGCACTACAGCTTCCGACCCATAGACGAGGGAGAAAGGTGAACAGCCGGTTGGGGTCTTGTAGACAGTACGATAGGCCCAAAGTGCTTCGTACATCCTTTCTTCC
The DNA here is from genome assembly GCA_022559845.1 of Amorphophallus konjac. NCBI lineage: Eukaryota > Viridiplantae > Streptophyta > Magnoliopsida > Alismatales > Araceae > Amorphophallus > Amorphophallus konjac. Next base: position 56,312,068 of record CM040125.1, read on the forward strand.
CAATATTTTTTATTAGACTTGACAGTCTTTGCCAGCAATGTACATAATGTCTTATTAAAGGCTTCTGCGAGTACATTGGCCTGAGGGTTGTAGGGGGACGATGTCCTCCAGTCGATTTTGTATTTGTCGGCCAGCTGATAAACCTTTTGGTTCCTAAAATGACTGCCATTATCAGAGATGATTCGGCTGGGGATCCCGAACCGAAATATTACATTCTGCCGGAAGAATCTTGCAACTAGTTCTCCCGTCACATCTCTTAGTGCTACTGCCTCCGCCCATCTGGAGAAGTAGTCTGTAGCTGCTAAGATGTATCTGCACCCTGATGAAGATGCTGGTAGCGGCCCTACTACGTCCGTGCCCCACTGAGCAAACGGCCAGCTTGGTAGGGTGGGATGCAATGGCACTGGAGGTCTTCTTGCCACATTAGCGTGTTCTTGACACTTCTGACAAGCTTTGGCAAACCTGCAGCAATCGTCAAATATAGTGGGCCAATAGTAACCCAGTTTCTTTATCTCAATTTTCATCTTCGGGCCAGCCTGGTGTGCTCCAGCTGATCCTGCATGGACCTCCTGCATCACCTGTCCCGCTTCTGCTGAAGACAAGCAACGGAGTAGGACTTTCCTTCGGACATCTTCCATAATTCGGAACAAGGTCCCGCTTCGCATCTTGTAAGAATCCTTGATCCTCAGGAGCTTCATCCTCTGTTCCTTTTCTTTTGGAAGTTGCTGGTGTTGAAACTAGTGTAGGAGATGCTCTCGCCAATCGGGCCGCTGAACCCCTTCGATGACTGCTACTTCCATTTCTTGTTCGTCGGCCAGGACCCTTGTTACGCTGGGGACCTGTCGGTGGTTGATCACTATTATATTCAGGCTTGTGTCTGGCGGGACCGCCAATGAACTGGCCAGCTTAGCGAGGGCGTCTGCCTAAGCATTCCAGCCTCGATTGATGTGCTTGATGCTGATGAAGTAAAATCTTGACATCAGGGGAGTTGCCAACTAGTGATAGGGGAGGAGCTCTTGCTTTCGCACATCGAACTCTCCTTCCAGCTGTTTTATAACTAGCATGGAGTCTCCGAATGCTTCCAGCATCTGAATTCCCATGGACAGAGCAATTTGCAACCCGATTATCAGGGCTTCATATTCTGCTTCATTGTTGGTGCATTGTTTGTTTATGGAGCAGGATGTATGTACCACTTCTCCTTCTGGGGATTTCAAGACTATGCCTGCTCCTGCTCTGACCCTGGATGATCCGGTGGCAGAGGTGTCAATTCTGGAAGCGCCATCAAAGTATAGCTGCCATAGAGAGGGCTGTACTTGCACGGCTTCTAGGGTTTCATCTTCAGGAAGCTCCGGCTCCAACGGGTAATCCCCGGGCACTGGGTGCTCAGCGAAGAAGTCTGCAATAGCTTGGCCCTTGACGGCCTTGCGCGGCACGTAGGAGATATCAAACTCCATAAGGATTACCGCCCATTTGCCCAGGCGGCCTTTGAGTGCCGGTTGAGACATGATGTACTTCAGGGGATCCTCTTTGGACACCAAGCTGATTTCATGCGACAACATATAGTGTCGGAGATTCTTAACTGCGAAGAACAGCGCCAGACAGATCTTCTCAATATGAGTATATTTCTCCTCAGTTCTGACCAGTCTCCGACTGAGGTAATAGAGGGCTTGCTCTTTCCCTTCTTCATTATTCTGGGCCAGCATTGCCCCCAGAGAATTATGTGTAGCTGCTATATACAGTATCAATGGCCGTCCTTTCACCGGTGCGCCCAGCACTGGAGGAGTTTTCAGATAGTCTTTCAGCTTGTCAAAGGCCATTTGGCAATCTTCATCCCAATAAAAGGGAACCTCTTTCATCATCAACTTGTGAAAAGGCTGACATCGCCGTGACAAATTGGAAATGAACCGCCGGATATAAGCTAAGCGGCCCTATAGTGATCTCAGCTCGGAGATGTTCCTTGGCGGAGGTAACTCCTGAATTGCTTTGATCTTTGCGGGGTCTATCTCGATTCCCCGATATCGGACGATGAAACCCAGGAATTTTTCGCTCGACTCTCCGAACGCACATTTCATGGGGTCATCTTTAGCTCATGCTGCCTCAGCCTCTGAAAAACAATCCGGAGGTCTTGCAGATGATCTTCCTTTCTTCCGGTTTTGACCACCAGGTCGTCTATGTAGCATTCGACCTTGTGGTAGAGCAACTCGTCAAAGATTTTGGTCATTGCGCGCTGATAGGTTGTGCCAGCATTTTTCAGTCCGAACGGCATTCTCTTGTAATGATAAATGCCTTTAGGAGTTCGGAAAGCAGTATGGACTCGGTCAGGCTCCGCGATCCAAATCTGATTGTAACCGGAAGACCCATCCATGAATGACAGGGCTTCATGGCCGGTTGTAGCATCAATCATGACCTCGGTTATTGGCACCGGGAAGTCATCTTTGGGGCAGGCTTTATTTAGATCTCAGAAGTCGACACATATCCGGATCTGTCCATTCTTCTTCTTCACGGGGACGTCAATGAGCTCGTCGACTTCAGCACAAATTTGGGTGATGAGCTCTGGCCTCATGCGCCGCGGTGGTTGCTTCACTGGCTCGGCCTCAGGGCTGATTGTTAGCTCATGTTGTGAGACAGCGGGGCTTAGACCTGGCATCTCTTTGTAAGTCCAGGCGAAGCAATCCCGGTACTCTAGCAACAGCTGGATGTACAGCTCCCGTTCTTCTGGGGACAGTTGGGCGCTGAGGAAGGTGGGCCTAGGGTCCTCCTCATTTCCCAAGTTGACTTCTATTAGTTCATCGACTGTGGCCTGGCCTCCGTCTTCTATCTCCGGAGGTGCCGGTTGGAGGTCAACGAAGTCTGGAATACCATCTTGAGGGTTGAGTACTTCGACTTCCTCGTCAGACACCACCAAAGCTTATTGAGGTTTCTTGATTTGTTCTATTAGCAAATCCATTGCCGTCGCAGCTTCCAAGGATGAGAGAGCAGCCTTGGTGTTTGTGGATGAGATTGCAGCCATAACGGGCTGGTAGCTATTTACTACCGGACTCGGACAGCATACTGGTTTTATAGCAGAAGCTGAGGAAGTCTCGCCTTCTGGGACAGTTGTATCTTCCGCAGAAGTGGCTTTTTCTTTCCTGGTAGCTGGCTCCCCTTGATTGGAGTCGACCAAGGCTTCCTTGAATGGCAGAAAGGGTGTTGAAGTTGTCATTAGTAGGACCCCTGTGGAGGGAGAGACTCCTACTTCTTGAATGTCTTCGGCTTCGCTGCTGCTAGCCGTATCAAATTCGGCTTGAAAGGCCGCTTCTTCAGGATGAACTTGCTCCCAGCATCGGCAAGGGGCTGAGGTTTCTACTTCTTGATTCCCGGACCGAGCCAGTTCAAGATATTCGGCTTCCACCGGATACTCATCAAAGGTTGCCCCCAGAGGGCTATCTTTAGTAGGATAGAAGGCGGAGATAGTATCCACCTCGAACCGCCCACTGTAATAATATTCCTCCAGGGTGAAGCCCAACCCTGGATGCTGAGAGACACGTCTCATTTCCTTATCCAGATTTGCAGGATACCACATCTTCTGGAAAGCTTCTTTGCGCTTTTGAGACTGATCGGGAGGAAGGTGTTGCTTCTGAAATATTCTGGCCATCCGATCGGTCGTGAACGCCAGACCTTGGACAGGAACCCGCGGGTTGGCTAGATCTTCAGGGAGGCTGCAGTCTGTGTCTTCCCGAGTGGGATGCTCCTCAGCTATAAAGAACAAGCTGCTGGGCCCATCTTCCTGTGTCACCTCCCAAGCTTTGAAAGGTTCGACAGTGGGGTCGTTGATGCCGAGGACTGGCTTGGTGAGGCCGGCCGGGACTCCAATGCAGTCGCGCTGTCGATTGACCTGCACTTCCTTAGCTTTGGGATATAATGCTAGGGGTGTTACCCTGCCGACGTCTCCAGAAGCTGTGATGTGGGAGACCACCTTCGGCTTGACATATCCGCGTGACGGTGGTGGATACCAACCGTCACCCGATCTATTCTTCGAGGCCCCTATGGGGGCTTTAGCTTCAGAAACCTTCCGGGGTGGCCCCGTATATAGGTTGGCGTCTGCCAAGTGACATTCAAATACCTCGAATGGGTGGAGATTAGCAAATATCCTCTCCTCCTTCCCTTGGAGGCTGTATTTGATGCATTGGTGGAGCGTGGAGGGCACCACCATATTCTCATGCAGGCATGGGCGGCCGAGCAGCGCCTTGTAGGAGGTGCGAGAGTCAATGACATGAAACTGTATTGTTGTAGTGAAATCTACCAGGGTCAGCGTAAATTCTGCCACTCCCATAGATACTTCACATTTTTGGTTGAAGCCAGCGATACGCATATCCCCGACTTTCTCGAGATGCACATTAAAGTGGTGCCTCTCGTATATTCTGTATGGCAGGATGTTGACTGTTGCACCGGGATCAACCAGTATTCTGTTCAGCTCCCTTCCATTCAGGTGCCCTTTCATATACAGCGGCCTGTTGTGGCTGGCAGTGGGTAGTAGCATGTCTTCCGAAGAGAAGGTCATACTGGCTTCTGGTATAGCCTCGGCTATGCAGGCTTCAAAATGAGCAGGCGTCTGCAGAGCAGTGATGATCGCATGTCGAGTTTCTTCACTCAAAGAGAGAATTTCCTAGATCGTAAATTGAGCGGGGAGCTTTTTGAGCAACTTCATTATTCGGCTCCCAGCCCGGACATTAGAGAGCTTCATCTCTTCAGCCCATCTAGGCTTGGGGAGGTTTTGATTTGTGGGTCCAGACGGACCTGCTTCATCTTCCTCGGACTCGGCATCCTCTTGGCTGGCACCGGCTGTCGTGTCTTCTTTATTAGTTGTTGTAGGGCAAGCTCCATCTGCATTTGCATCCTTAGTAGATTGCGCTGGCTGCGGGTGAATGGCCCCGGGTGTAGGGTTAGCCTCTTGACAGGGCTGTTTCCCCTTTGACATTTTCATAAATTCAAGGAATGAAGGGACTGCCTTGCCCCCACTTTTGTTGTATAGGCCTGACGGAGGGGGGATTTGAACTCCCTTAACCTCCGGCGGAGGTGTCTTGTAGGGTTGCTCCCCTCTGAACATGATGTTGTGGTTGGGTGGTGGATGGCGCCCCCATCTTCGGCCCGACCGAGTGGCATGTGTAGCAGTTGTGGCCTCGGCTTTGCCTCCCCCAGCATGGGGTGTGAAGCAAATTTCTTCTTCTTCCTCTTCTCCGGGTAGGTTGAAGAGTGCTGATAGGGTATTGCAGGAGACAACCTGTGCTTTATTGGCCCCATCGGCCTTTCTTTTCTTCTTCTTTTGCTTTCTCTTCTTTTTGGTTTCTGCGGGTGCCTGCCCCCAGAACAGGCTGCCCTCTTCAGGGGGTGCTGCTTCAGCTTCCTCCACCTGTTTGAGTGAGAGTTGTTCCAGCTCTTGCCATGGGACGTGGTCCCGTACCAGCAGAGGTTTCAATTCGGGCTGCACATATTCATCTAGCCCTTCAATCAGGTGCTGCAGTCGAAGGACCCCAGGATTGGTTTCCTTGATTACTAGTAGCGGAGTCTGTCTCCTCCTGTTAGGTGTATGTATTCTGATGGCTGTAGGTGGAGTGACCCATACGGGTGCTACCACTGGCGGAGCAAGCCGGGGTGTAACGCCACGGATATGTGCCCCCTCTTTCGGGCGAGGTGCCCTCTTCTTCTTGTGCTTTACAGGGATCTGCTGCCACCCCTGATGTTCTTTCACGGGCTCCAGGAAATGGATTTCGTAGGTGCTCCGTGTGCTTGCTTCAGAGATCTCCTCAGGTAAGGCCTGGTTGAGGGAGATCATGTTGACTGCTGCTCTCCTGAGAGGGGCTTCATGTGGCTGAGGAGGGTCTACTTTGTACTCTCCCAGCTCTATTTCATTCTTCTTTACCATTCCTTCGATGATGTCTTTGAAAACATAACAGTCTTCGATTGAATGTCCCAACATCTGGTGTTAGGGGCACAATCTTGGACTGTCTTTTCTTTCAGGTCCTCCGGTCTTCTTGGCTCAGGCAGGGTGACCATGTCGTATTCTGTTACCTAGTCGAACAGGACTCGGGTCTTGTCCTTTGGAAAGGAGTAGGCTTTCTTCATCTTGTCCCTCAGCGAAGGACCTTCTTTGTCATCTAGAGCTTTTGCCGGCTGCGGGGGAGCCGCCTTCTTGCCTTTCTCCTTCTGCTGTTCGAACGCCTGGATATCAAGCGCATTCGCTTCTTTAGGTGTGGGGCGCCGTTCCGCAGCCTTGCCTTTCTGGGCTGTGCTGGCAGCTGACGTCGGGATAGGCTTGGCTAGGAAAGCCTCCACTTCGGCCACCACATTATTCAGCCGGTCGAACGACCGTATTTCTATTCCAATCATCTTCTCCAGGACCTCCCTCCTAAGGTTTTGTTTGCATATTTGTACCGTGTCCTCCTGATGCGGGGGCCGCTTGCATTTCATTCCGAGGTTCCTTCACCTCTTGATGTAATCAAGGGCTGTCTCATCTGCCCTTTGTTTCGTTGAGTAGAGTTCGGCCAATGTGACCTCCCTCTCTGTGACATGGAATCTTTCTCTGAACTTTCTCTACATATCCGACCAATCACTGATTGACCCGGTCGAGAGGCTAGAGTACCATTCAAATGCGAGCCCTGTCAGCGAGGACCCGAAGAACTTCAGCAAATATGACTCGTCGGTGGCCAGATCACCCATAACGGTCATGTAATATGCAATATGCTCTTTAGGGGACGCTTTCCCGATGAATTTGTCAAACTTAGGTGGCTTGTTGACCCCCGGGAGAAGTCGTTTAGCCGCATGGTGTTGCGGGTAGGGCACCCGATAGGCATCAAATGCGACATAGTCACCTTCACTTTTCTCTGCGAGCTTCAGCTCGATCATCCTCTCCACCATCATCCGGTTCACGACCGTGGGGTCAACCGGTTCTGGATAGAAGTGTGCCGGCTACAAGTATGGGGTGACCAGGGTGGTCGCCTGTGGAGGACACAGTAGCAGGGGTGTCGGGTGCACCTGAGGGAGCACCGGAGGTAGCAGCGGCTGAGGCTGTGGCGGCCGCTATTGTGCTGTTGCCATTCTTGGCTCTGACGGCTGGTGCAGTGTATAGGGCGGTGGAGGGTCGTCACGACGAGCCGCTCCCCGAGATGACTCACCCTAGACTTCGGGTGGTTTAGAAGCCAATGAGTGTTCAGTCTTTTCCATCAGCTGCTTCTTCAGAGAGTCTATCTCCCATTGATATTTTTGTAGTAGCATCAGAACTGATGGGTCTATAGTGGTGGGGATACCCTCTGTTGTCTCCCCGGACGTACCCTCAGGCAGGATGTCGAGGAGGACGTCGTCTTCTTCTTCCGCCGTCACCACATTAGCGGTCAAGACGGGGGCCTTGTCATCCCAGTGGGGATAGACCTGGGACTGTTTCTCTTTAACCATCATCAGAAACTCTCTTGCTGCTTCTGTTCTGCGGGTAGTCGGCCTCGGCCGTGCGGCCAATTGAGCCAATTCTTGGGGGTCTTCAGGAAGCTCCCCATATTGGTTAGATACACCAACCATGTTGCAGGTGAAAACCTGCATCCTTCTCTTTTGTTGATAGACCCTCCTTCTAGCATGCTGCGGGAAGGTCAGTCTTTCAAACATAGAGATCCTTCTCCTTTCTTCCCGTTCGGGGAAAACTTCATCGGCTTCGATCTCGAAGCCGTCATTATATCCGTTGTCGTCGACTGACGACACCATCATTCTATCTCCCATATCTCCTTCATCTGCCACCGACGGGCAGTAATCTTCCTCAGTGGCGACTGTCTGCATCAGTCGCTACTACCCGAGTGAGGGGTTACCTAAGCCTCGAAAATAATTTCTGACCAAGCAGGTCATCTCTTCTCGACCCCGCTCTTGATGTAGGACGGGGGGCGATTGTCAACCTCCAGCGGGAGGGATATAGGCCAGCCGAGCTCTATCAGCAGGCTGTTGGAATCTTCATCCCGCAGCAGGGACGTTGGCTTGACGGGCCGCGGCCCGGAAACTTCTGTGGCGCGGAGGATCCGCGACCACCTCTTCTTCCTCCATCGGGGGCAGGCCCCTTTCTCTTCTCACTTCCGCCTCGCCGTTCACAAGACGACGGCAGATGGGAGTTAGCTGGTGGGCAGGTCGGGTCCGCTTGGGAACCCACACTTGTTTAAACTTCCTCGGCCTGGGTGCCGGGCTTTCCTGGCCATAGTGGCCGGCTTCTTCTATTTCTGCCCTCCTTCCGGCGAGGGCCTGATAGGCATTGTGGACAGGAATGTTGGGGATGACTCGGTCCGGGTCACCCGTGCAGTGCGTCCGTTGAGGAAGACGCGCATACCTCCAACTAGCATAGATTTCCGGACTGAGACAGAGTTCCGGTGATTACAGTAGCATTCTTGTGGGCCTGACGACGCTGGCATCCTCCAAGGTGTTTGTTGATGACATTGGGGTGGGTCCCACGTATGACGTGGTGCACCAGACAGTTAGCGGCCGGGGCCAGACTTTCGGACAAGTCTTTGCAGCAGGGAACCTCCAGAGGCTCCATTTTTTCCACAGCTTCCTTGACAGGTTCTGGGGCTTCGTCCTCCAGCATATCTACAAAGGCTAACCCCAAAAAGTTGGGGAAGCCCACAGCGGCAGGGAAGCTGCCGAATTCCATGGGTACCGCCAGGTACCCTTGCGCGTGTCCAGGGACAATCGAAAGATCGAAGTCAACGCCAGCTATCCCGTTGATCGTCATTGATCTGCCTGCAAAGACAAACGAAGCAATAATCATTAGCCTTTGAGAGGACTTCGAAGCCCGAATATCCCGGCAAAGAGATGAAAGGTGACACTGGTCCCACCGGGCGTGCCAGACTTGTTTGCGACCTTTTTCTTTCTTTCGCGGGTCGATCGACCAACTGACTAACTGGTAGTTGAATGATCGATTGACGACGCAGGCGTGCCAGTCACATGAGTGACGATTTTATGATGCGCTCATTCTGACCCATGTCGGACGAATGTGAGGTTCGGTTGGGACCAGCAGTCCGCCATACCATAAAGGCTATGGCGTTAATTACATCCCCCACGAGGAGGGAACACCTTTGATTAATTGCCGAGATAGCGGGCTGTCGAAGTCGAATTAAAAAGAGCTACATGATGATCATGACGAAAGCATGCAGGATGCATACATTTATCGTGCAGAAGATGCATAATTCATGGGATTATGGATCCTCGGTACGTGGCGGAGGACATAGGTCCGAAGACCACCGTCGTGCATAGCGAAGACTTTCGACCAGACATAACCCGGTTTTCTATCGACGCCATTTAATATACCCGGGGATTTATGCATGCATGCGCACATGGCATTCATGACTATATTAAGCATGATAATGGAATTCATGGAAGCAAATGGTAATCGACCACATTTATTACTCCCCATCGAGAAGAGGGAAGGCAACACAAGTGTGATAGCGAAAGCACAATGCTAACAGACAAGGTAATGAAGATGTGATAACAGTATAGTTTTAGGCCCGCCCGGCCCTTCCTTTATTCAATTTATTGACGCCAACCCCGAGGGACGAGAATCGCCCAGGGGCAAATGAGCGATTAAAGCACCAAGAGGCTTCAAAATCTGCGCGAGCATGTAGGGTAACTTATACGACGCGATAAAACATAAGTATAGCGGCTAATACGGCGCGGCCATCATGAATGTTAATACGGCGCGAAGACTTTGGGGCGCGCCGGTTTAGGGCGCGCCAGAAAGGCGCAAAGAAATATTTTTTATTTATGAGTCTAGCGTTAATCCGACGCGGGGGGGTACCGCATCGGATTAGGGCGCGCCGGCTAAGGCCGCGCCGTTCATCTCATTTTTCTTATGAATTTCGCAACCACTTGATTTTGTTAAGTTCATTTTGAGAATTTTGAAGCTATTTGAGGCCAATTGTTTATCAAATTGAAGTCCAGAACCCTCCAAGAATGACGTGATAAGCCAGTGCGAGGTTCCTACTCGAGCACCGGGATAATTGGGTCCGGAATGAGTATTTCGTTATGGTTTATTCATTATTAATCTGTCCAGAATTGGACAGCATCTCCCCTGAACCTGAAGAGTTGCAGGGGAGAAGCGGGGTCATGCTCACCTATGGAACAAGCCCCTAAACCGCCGATCTACACGAAGGCAGCCAGCAAACCCCATTGGATAGGATACCCCGAGGACTAGCCTGCTAGGGGCACCAAGGTTCCATAAGGGAAAAGATAGAGAGATGAAGCTATTGATGATGGGAGCATCACCCCGAGGACTAGCCTACGAGGGGTGGACAACCCACAATTTGTGACTCATCCCGTAGAGGAACTGACCATCAGGAGAGTGGAGCTCCGAGGGCTAGCCTACGAGGAGCACCCGTCCCCGAGTCTCGATCGGGTCCTAGATTGTCGGGGCTGAGCTGATTGAGCTAGGACCCCATTATTATCTGCTGTGGCCCCGAGAGGATGTCTACCATCACGAGGTAAAGCCCCCGATCGCCTAGCAATTTCAAAAAGCAAGAGGATATGTCCCCCTCCCCGGGTGGTCGGGACGATGAGAAAACCTCGGAACAGTTTGGATGATCGTGATGCACAGATGCAGTAAATGCATAAACGAGACGGGCTCGTTGCAGGGGCATATGCTCGAACAATTGGAAAGCAACGTTCAGGGGATGGACCCTATGCATGGCGGAAAGAGGCACGCGCAGAAGCACGGCTCCATCCGAAAAGAGAAAGGGATGCGAAAACCCTTGAATCAAACGTGAGAATGATCGAAAGAAAAGCCCCGGGGAGGGGGTGTCTCTGTAGCCCACGATGATTCGGGGCACGATGTAGACCTCGGAGAAACCGGAATTAGAGCTGTGCAGAGAAGAGCTCAGACACACGCATTGGCATGGATAAAAGAGGGGCTGAGGATCATTCATTTGATCTATTCATTTTAGCATTCACACGCGCATATATATTACCATCCCAGAAACGGGAATGGTTTAGCATTTACATGGTGAGAGTACAGCACCGACACCCTTGCTCGGTCGCCGTTCTACAATATCATAGGCAGAGGACGCTCGGAGCGCAACAACAGAGGAAGAACAAAGAAAAGAAATCACATAGAGGGGGGAGGAGAATCGACTCATATCATCGTCGCTCCTTCCCCCCTCGCTTACATTCGATGGGTGGAAGTCTCAGAAGAGAGATCTGCGGAAAACAGGAAAAGAATCAGCACCCGCGCCCACCTGTTCCTGAAACAGGGTATCGTAGAGGAAGAAGACGACCGGCCAAAGCTCCTCCGAAGGAACCCCAAGACTCTCTACTTCAGGAGAAAACCCTCTCGAGAAGCCCTCTCCCTCCTTTTTTTCTTTTCTTCCTCTGTATATCTTCTGATCTTTCTTCTTGATTTTTCCTCTCTCCTCCTGTTTTTCTCCTCTCTGATCGAACTTCACCCATTTATATAGCAGGTTGGAGGTTCTTCATCCGGCGCGGGCTTTTGCGCGCCGGGAGGAACCTTCATCAATTCATCGCGCCAGGTTAAGACGCCATCCGATAGAGTGACTTGCGCGCCGGGATAAGAGCCGAAGATAAGGGGGCGCGCCGGCATAAGCGCTGAAGGTAGGGGGCGCGCCGGAATAAGGGCACGCCGGGCTAGTGTTCTTTACGAGCTTCGAGCCAGCTGGTGAGTCCGGAGATGATTCCGGGAGTCGCCATGAACATGTGTCCTGCCGATGCTCACTGAAACCTCAACGAGATGTCTTGTCGAGGCTCCCGGGTTGGCGTACGGCCATTCTCGAGGTTCTGGATAGCTTTGGGTTGCTCACGCGGGTTTTCCGCTCACACGGCCCTCGGCTCTATGATCCATGCCATTGGCTCAGCCTGGCTTGTGCCCGAAGCTCCTCGAAAGGCGAGATAACACCAGGGATAGTTCCGCCTGAGTTGGGCGGTCATTCGGCCACTAACGGGCCCATCTTGCCAGGAAGCCGTACCCGCGCGGGGTGATCGGGATCTTCTGCCGTCAGAGCTTTCGGTCCTCCGTCTCGGGGAACCAGGGGGACTCCTTCTGTAAGACCCCGAATTATTTAATTGAGCCCAATTTTTTTTATTAAGCTTTTATTAATTGAGAATAGAATTTTATTGAATTAATAATTGAATTTCGGATTTATTAATATTTAATTCGTTAGAAATAGTATAAGTGAAAATTCGACTACCTTATAAAAATCCATAAAAATAGTAAACAGGTTACGGTCGATGTAGATAACAACTTTTTCTTCTGGCATTAAGCCATTCTAAATCCGTGGTAAGATCTATTTAGAGATTAATCCCAAAAGTACACACTTTTTGACCCTTACCTAACCTTGGATTAAAACGTGAAATTCGACCTTAATACTCAACCAAATGATCTCAAATCTGTGGCAAATGGAAGGCCACAATGTAAGGAACATTTACCCTCAATCAATTTGAGGTAAACCTAGCCCTAAAACGTGCTGCCGACATAGCTTTGGTCGAGTCAAGGATTCCGGCGCCGTTTCTAAACACGTAACGTGCAGCATCGAATACTCCCAACTCCGAAGGCTCTAGAAGCTCCATGACCTATAGAAATGTAACTCTTCAAGTCTATTTTCGTTTGGTGGCTGTGGGGTTTACTGAAGTTTCAGATCTAGGGAGTTCTTGCTCGATTTGTGAAGGTGTGTCGGCAGGCCGTCGACTTCCTTCTTCCTCCCTTGTTCCTTCAATTTGAGGTAGGAATTCTCAACCAAATTTCGAACATGAATATAGCAAATTGTTCCTCTCGACGAGATCTATCCAATGGGACTAAAAGCCCCAATTTTGATCAGGTATCTAAGGAGATATCGTGGGTTTTCTAAGGTACTGTCAAGCTGTTCTTCATTCTAGGGTTTCGAGTTCTCTCTTCAATTTGAGGTAGGTTTAACAGGCCAAACTCTAATTAACTTATATGATGTAATCAGCATGTTATTAGCTTTCATTTAACGTAGAAAGCCCCAATTTTAATTGAGCATGCATGGAGAATTTTGATTTTTAGTGAGAGCATGTCTAGAACTTAATTAATTTTGTGACCCTTAGAGTTAGAGCTTGATTACGGGCTGGTTTCGAGTTAGATAACTTGATCCACATATATCTTATAATACATGGTTGGATTCAGCATCAAGTCAGCTTTCTTTTGACACCAAAAGCCCCAAATTCCGCTGTGTATGTTGGGAGAATTTTAAGATTTAGTAACAGCATGTCAAGGATTAGGTCTTCTTGTGATCTTCATAGAATAGGTTAAGATTTAATTGATTTCTGTTGGAATTAGTGTTTCAAATCGCTTGTTTAATGACCCTAGTATGTATATTAATCATCCTAGATCATGTGGTTAAGATCCCAACTCAATTGGACCTCAATTGGGTGAGTTTATGCGTTTTCCGGAGCAAAGGCCGTTTCTCTTCTTGCAGGGGTCGACCCCTGGGGTCGACCCGTTTTCTGGGTATTCTGGCAGGCCCGAGGGTCGATCCCTGGGGTCGACCCATCCTGCCCCTGCAAGGGGTCGACCCCTGGGGTCGACCCATCTGCAGAAAGTGTGGGGGTCGACCCCTGGGGTCGACCCATCTTCAGAAATTGTGGGGGGTCGACCCCAAGGGTCGACCCATCCAGCAGGCAGACCCCAGTTTTACGGGGATCGACCCCAAGGGTCGACCCATGCACCAGAAACCTGGTTTTCATCGTTTTGTGACCCGTGGATCGATCCAGATCATTAGGGGATCGACCTAATTAACTTAGACCTATTGAAAAGTATATTCTGGCAGAACCAGTGACCTATCCATGCACCTTATGATTTCAAATTGCTTTGGTTCCTATGTTCTATCATGATGTAAAAACATGCCATTCATCATCTTAACTGCAATATGTACAATGGTTAAATAGAAACCCACATAATTAGTGGTTAATGGTGTAACTAAATCTCTATTAATACATGCTATTTCCTTCCTGTACAAGCTTGTTCCTTTACCTTATCACCTTCAATTAGCTTTTTGGCAATTGTCTTAATGCAAATGATAATGGATAATCTTTGATATATTAACTTGGTGATTAGGATTAAATGGATTGTTAAGTTGCTGTTTTAGTCACTATTACTCCAGTAGAATGTATTACTTACACACTTGAACGGTATACTGTCAGCCGTTCTTTCTTGACCCCACGGACCAAGCTTTGGTCCAGTTCTTGTAATACGGCACCGGAGTGACCGTATCAACCGAGTTTTTGTATTGAATCCAAGGACATGTTAGTCCTTAAATCTCATACTCTTGACAGAATTTCCTCTGATTGATTGGCCATTAAAATTGACTGAATGTCTAGACGTGTGGGACTTTGGGCCCATAAAAATAAATGCCATCGCATCATAAGGGCCCGGTCTGGTCCTGGGGAGAGCGCCCGAAAAATTACTGAGCCCATGGGATGCTAATGACATGGTGGGGCATTACACCGAAATACTTGCTTGCTTGTTGCGTCGATGACAAACATCTCTTGTTACTTGTTACTTGTTACTTGATCGCGAATGAATTGATATTACTTGCTTGTGGCCAATTCCTTACTACTGTCTCTTGTTATATCTCCTGTTGTAAATTCTTGTACTTGTTATCTTGTTAATTCTTGACATCACATATTTCTTGACCTTGCAAGATCTTGTTATTACGTTATTTCATTATATCGTTATCATCATTTCTTTCTTTCTTAGTATTGCATATGAAAATGTAATTAACTTGTTAATCACGTAAATTGCATGTTATCTCCTACTGAGCGTCAGCTCATAGTTGTGTTTCCCCCCTTTCCAGGCTTTTCAGGTGACGCGCTTAACGATGGGGAAGGGCAGGAGTGATGTCTTGAGTGTGTCAGTTCCAGTGTGTTAGCAGTGTGTGTTCTTACTTTTAGTTGTGTTTTGGAGAGCTTGTAGTTTCAGTTATGTTATTGAGTTTTAGTGGTTGTTATTCCAATTGTATTAAGATCAATTTAAGGTTATTGTATCAGTTGTGGTTGGTTATTGATCATTTAGTATTTCCATCTTGTAGCACTTGTGTATTGTTTTAGATAGATCTCTCTCTTGCCAGCTCGTTCCCGACTGTACGTCCCGATATTCCGCGTCGGGGCGTGACAATTTAGTTGGTATCAGAGCCCTAGGTTTCACATTCCTAGGTTCCCTAAGTTTTAGGTTTTCTTGCATTGCATCCCAATAACCGGTATATCAAAAGGTGTTGTCCGAACGTTAGGCTACGCCTATCGGGAATGTCGCACACTTGCGCGAGTGGTCTTCAGACCGATTACCTCCGCCAGGTACCGAGTTTTTGGTCGTGTCTAGGTGCATTAGATTCCTAACCTTGTAAAAGTCTAGGACCTGACCTGGTGAGAATGGGTAGAAACTTGGGTTAAGATTGTTTCTTAATCGTGTAATTATTTATCTTGATTAAACCTAAGTAATCTATTTCTCGTGTAGATGGCAGCCGATCGTGCTGAATGGAGGAACCTACAGCGCACGGTTCAAGGCCTTACTCAGGCCCTTCAGCAGGTAGCTCAGGTAGGAGCAGCACAGCATGGCACCGGTGATCTATATCGGAACTTCCGCGGAATGAATCCGCCTAGATTCACTGGTTCGACTGACCCCGACCAAGCCGAGCACTGGCTAGATGAGATGGGGAGAATCTTTGAAGTTATGCAATGCACCAACCAGGAGCATGTCCTTTTGTCCACATTTCAACTGGAACGTGATGCACGTACTTGGTGGGATTCTATCAAGGCGACTCTGGGTGACCGACAGGTTACGTGGGAAGATTTCAAGGAATTCTTTAACAACAAGTATTTTTCTGATAGAGTGCAAGAGAAGAAAGCGACGGAGCTCGCGGCCCTGAAACAGCGAGGTTTGTCCGTGGCAGAGTATGAGGCTCAATTTGCACGGCTTTCTCGATATACTACACATCTTATTTCCACCGAGAAAATGAAGGTGAAGCATTTTCTCAATGGTCTGAAGCTACATTATATTAATCAACTGGCACCGTTGGAGATTTCCACTTATTCCGAGATGGTAAGGAAAGCGCAAGTTCTAGAGGATACTCTTGAGATGACGGAGAGGATCCATGGCACAGGCATGAAGAAAGAATTACCTACGGGTTCCGGGAGTGTCAAACTCGGGTATACCAAGAAGAGGCCTGTTAGTGGACCTGGTTCGTGGAGCGGGTCCGGATCGTGGAAAGGCAAGATGCCGAAGTATGAAGATAAGAAGCCTGGCCCTATCGTTCCATACATGGGCGTTTGCAAGTTTTGTAATAATTCTGGCCACAGGGTGGAGGATTGCTGGCGCAAGCTAGGCGCATGTCTGCGATGTGGAAGCAAGGAGCACCGTATCTCTGATTGCCCTCGTATGTCTGAGCAAGCTACCCCGGCAAAATCGCAAGTCTTCATGAAACCACAAGGCAAGCTCCAAGCTCTGTATGCAGAAGAAGTAGAAACAGTCGAGGAAGGTGGACTCGTCGAAGGTACACTTATTATACTCGACAAGCCAGCATTTGTTCTTATCGATACTGGTGCAACACATTCATTTATTTCTCGGAGATTTGCTAAGTCTTTAGCTGTGGAACCTGTTTTGATGGATACTCCGTTAGAGATTTCAACCCCTATTGGCACTAGATCAGTAATCCAGTATTTCTATCCCTCTAGTGCGGTGATGATTGGTGAACAGAACTTACCAGCAGATTTAGTCTGTATGGACATGAAGGATTATGATGTAATCCTAGGAGCAGATTGGTTGGCTCGATATGAGGTTAACGTTCACTGCAGTTCTAGCTCCGTGTCTTTTACTAGGCACCCGAGACTTTCTTTTGTGGGTGTTAAGCATCACAACTCGGTGTCACTTATTTTGGCTCTTCGAGCTGATAAGCTGATGAGACATGGATGTGAGGCTTTTTTGGCCTTTGTCTGTGCAACCCCAGAGCAGCAGATTGAGATCAAGGACATTCCTGTTGTCCGAGATTTTCCTGATGTCTTTCTAGAGGAACTACCAGGACTTCCGCCTGAGCGGGAAGTTATCTTTTCTATTGATCTTATTCCTGGCACATCTCCTATTTCCAAGGCTCCTTATCGTATGTCTCCTGTGGAACTGAGGGAACTGAAGCAACAGTTGATGGAATTACTCGAGAAAGGCTTCATTCGTCCTAGTACTTCTCCGTGGGGAGCCCCTGTATTATTCGTCAGGAAGAAAGATGGTTCGATGAGGTTGTGCATTGATTATCGGCAAATAAACCATCAGACTGTCAAGAACAAATATCCCTTGCCGAGGATTGACGAGTTATTTGACCAGATAGCGGGAGCTCAATATTTCTCTAAGATCGATCTTCGATCTGGATATCACCAGTTGCGGATTAAGAAAGAGGATATCTATAAATCAGCTTTCCGCAGCATGTATGGTCATTTTGAATTTGTCGTTATGTCTTTTGGTCTAACAAATGCTCCGGCAGCTTTCATGCAGTTGATGAACAATGCATTTCGGCCCTATCTTGATCAATGGGTCGTGGTCTTTATTGATGACATCTTGATTTATTCCAAGAGTGAAGTGGAGCATGCTGAACATCTGAGGATGCCATTGCAGTTATTGAGAGATCATCAACTTTATGTCAAGTTCAGTAAGTGTGAATTCTGGCTGCAAGAGGTGTCCTTTCTCGGACATATCATTACGAAGGACGGTATTTCTGTTGATCCTTCGAAGGTCGAGGCAGTGAAGAATTGGGAATAGCCTACCAGTGTGACAGAAGTTAGAAGTTTTCTAGGCCTGGCAGGTTATTATCGAAGATTTATTCAAGATTTCTCTAAGATTGCGGTACCTATGACAAGATTAACCCGCAAGGAGAACAAGTTTGATTGGTCAGATGATTGTCAGCGAAGCTTTCAGACTCTGAAGGAGTGTTTGACTACTGCACCTGTTTTGGCTTTACCTTCTGGTGAAGGAGGATTTGTTGTTTATACTGATGCTTCAGGTATTGGCTTAGGCTGTGTACTCATGTAGCATGGGAAGGTGATTGTCTATTCCTCTAGGCAGTTGAGGAAGCACGAAGAGAATTATCCTGTTCATGATTTGGAACTTGCTGCAGTCGTGTTTGCTTTGAAGATATGGAGGCATTACTTGTATGGAGAAACCTTCACAGTGTTTTCAGATCATAAGAGTTTGAAGTATTTATTTTCTCAGAAGGAACTCAACATGAGGCAGCGGAGATGGTTGGAGTACTTGAAAGACTTCGACTTCTCGATTGAGTATCATCCTGGCAAAGGTAATGTTGTGGCAGATGAATTAAGCTGGAAGCCGATAGCTAGACTGTAAAGTCTCATGTTACAAGAATGGAGATTGTTGGAACAATTATCTAGTCTGGATCTTAATATTGACAATGATCGGGTCTTGATTGCTCAGATTCAACTTAAACCTGAATTATTGATAGAGATCAAGTCCTTGCAAGATAATGATCCCGAGTTGGTAGAGATCAAGGGAAGCTTGAGCAGCAAACCTGACTTCATGTTGGCTGATGATGGTAGATTATTATTTAAAGGCAGAACTTGTGTCCCGGATGAGGCTACAATAAAGAACAAAATTCTTGAGGAAGCTCATAGATCCAGATATACCACTCATCCTGGAGGCACTAAGATGTACCGAGATTTGAAAAGGTCCTTTTGGTGGCCGAATATGAAAAGAGAAGTTGTAGATTTTGTGAGTAGATGCTTGGTATGTCAGCAAGTTAAGGCCGAACATTTCAGATCGGCAGGGAAACTGAAACCACTCGACATACCCCAATGGAAGTGGGAAAGCATTGGCATGGATTTCATTATGGGTCTACCTAGGACTCGTGGTGGATTTGATGCGATATGGGTGATTGTCGATCGATTAACAAAGTCGGCTCATTTCTTACCAATTAAGTCCAAGTGGACGATTGATGTATTGGCTGCTTTGTATATAAAGGAAGTGGTGAGATTGCATGGTATTCTAGTGAATATAGTATCTGATCGAGACCCCAAATTTACTTCACATTTCTGGAAGGGACTGCAAGAGTCTTTGGGTACTCGTCTGAATTTCAGTACTGCTTTTCATCCACAGAGAGATGGACAGACTGAAAGAACCAATCAGATAGTGGAAGATATGCTGCGGGCTTGCATGATTGATTTCGGTGGTAATTGGAGTAAGCATTTGGCATTTATTGAATTCGCCTACAATAACAGCTATCAGTCTAGTATTCAGATGGCTCCTTTTGAACCACTATATGGTAGAAGTTGTCGTTCCCCGTTGTGTTGGGACGAGGTAGGTGAGAAACAGTGGCTTGGACCAGATCTTGTTTCGGAATCATCACTGAACATCCGTATTATCCGAGACCGGTTACAAGTAGCCCAGTCAAGACAGAAGAGTTATGCCGACAACAGGAGAAGAGCATTGGAATTTCAGGTTGGCGAGCATGTGTTCTTAAAGGTCTCTCCGACAAGAGGGATCCGAAGATTTGGTATTCATGGCAAGCTGAGTCCGAGATACATTGGTCCATTCGAGATTTTAGATAAAGTGGGAGAAGTTGCTTACAGACTGGCTTTACCGCCGCAATTATCGGGTGTACACAATATTTTCCATGTGTCTATGTTACGGAAATATGTGTACGACCCCACTTATATCATTCAGCAGGTGGATTTTGAGTTGAAGGAAGATTTGACCAATGAGGAAAGACCTGTCAAGATTCTGGACCGGAAGCAACAGCAACTCCGGAATCGTTCGATACCGATGGTCAAGATTCAATGGAGTCTGCGTGAGATCGAAGAAGCTGCATGGGAGTCTGAAGAGACTATGCGGAAGCGGTATCCCGACCTATTCTAAGTGAGCGATCTTTTTCCCTACTCTCAATTTTGGTGCAGTGAATTTGGAGGACTAAATTCCTTTAAGTAGGGGAGGGTGTAAGACCCCGAATTATTTAATTGGCTTTTATTAATTGAGAATAGAATTTTATTGAATTAATAATTGACTTTCAGATTTATTAATATTTAATTCGTTAGAAATAGTATAAGTGAAAATCTGACTAGCTTATAAAAATCCATAAAAATAGTAAACAGGTTAAGGTCGATGTAGATAACAACTTTTTCTTCTGGCATTAAGCCATTCTAAATCCGTGGTAAGATCTATTTAGAGATTAAGCCCAAAAGTACACACTTTTTGACCCTTACCTAACCTTGGATTAAAACGTGAAATTTGACCTTAATACTCAACCAAATGATCTCAAATCAGTGGTAAATGGAAGGCCACAATGTAAGGAACATTTACGCTCAATCAATTTGAGGTAAACCTAGCCCTAAAACGTGCTGCCGACATAGCTTTGGTCGAGTCAAGGATTCCGGCGCCGTTTCTAAACATGTAACTTGCAACACCGAATACTCCCAACTCCGAAGGCTCCAGAAGCTCCATGACCTATAGAAATGTAGCTCTTCAAGTCTATTTTCGTTTGGTGGCTGTGGGGATTGCTGAAGTTTCAGATCCAGGGAGTTCTTGCTCGATTTGTGAAGGTGTGTCGGCAGGCCATCGGCTTCCTTCTTCCTCCCTTGTTCCTTCAATTTGAGGTAGGAATTCTCAACCAAATTTCGAACATGAATATAGCAAATTGTTCCTCTCGACGAGATCTATCAATGGGACTAAAAGCCCCAATTTTGATCAGGTATCTAAGGAGATATCGTGGGTTTTCTAAGGTACTGTCAAGCTGTTCTTCATTCTAGGGTTTTGAGTTCTCTCTTCAATTTGAGGTAGGTTTAACAGGCCAAACTCTAATTAACTTATATGATGTAATCAGCATGTTATTAGCTTTCATTTAACGTAGAAAGCCCCAATTTAATTTAGCATGCTTGGAGAATTTTGATTTTTAGTGAGAGCATGTCTAGAACTTAATTTATTTTGTGACCCTTAGAGTTAGAGCTTGATTACGGGCTGATTTCGAGTTAGATAACTTGATCCACATATAGCTTATAATACATGGTTGGATTCAGCATCAAGTCAGCTTTCTTTTGACACCAAAAGCCCCAAATTCCGTTGTGTATGTTGGGAGAATTTTAAGATTTAGTAACAGCATGTCAAGGATTAGGTCTTCTTGTGATCTTCATAGAATAGGTTAAGATTTAATTGATTTCTGTTGGAATTAGTGTTTCAAATCGCTTGTTTAATGACCCTAGTATGTATATTAATCACCCTAGATCATGTGGTTAAGATCCCAACTGAATTGGACCTCAATTGGGTGAGTTTATGCGTTTTTCGGAGCAAAGGCCGTTTCTGTTCTTGCAGGGGTCGACCCCTGGGGTCGACCCATTTTCTGGGTATTCTGGCAGGCCCGAGGGTCGACCCCTGGGGTCGACCCATCCTGCCCCTGTAAGGGGTCAACCCCTGGGGTCGACCCATCTGCAGAAAGTGTGGGGGTCGACCCTAGGGGTCGACCCATCTTCAGAAATTGTGGGGGGTCGACCCCAAGGGTCGACCCATCCAGCAGGCAGACCCCAGTTTTACAGTGGTCGACCCCAGGGGTCGACCCATGCACCAGAAACCTGGTTTTCATCGTTTTGTGACCCGTGGATCGATCCGGATCATTAGGGGATCGACCTAATTAACTTAGACCTATTGAAAAGCATATTCTGGAAGAACCAGTGACCTATCCATGCACCTTATGATTTCAAATTGCTTTGGTTCCTATGTTCTATCATGATGTAAAAACATGCCATTCATCATCTTAACTGCAATATGTACAATGGTTAAATAGAAACCCACATAATTAGTGGTTAATGGTGTAACTAAATCTCTGTTAATACATGATATTTCCTTCCTGTACAAGCTTGTTCCTTTACCTTATCACCTTCAATTAGCTTTTTGGCAATTGTCTTAATGCAAATGATAATGGATAATCTTTGATATATTAACTTGGTGATTAGGATTAAATGGATTGTTAAGTTGCTGTTTTAGTCACTATTACTCCAGTAGAATGTATTACTTACACACTTGAACGGTATACTGTCAGCCGTTCTTTCTTGACCCCACGGACCAAGCTTTGGTCCAGTTCTTGTAATACGGCACCGGAGTGACTGTATCAACCGAGTTTTTGTTTGGAAGCCAAGGACATGTTAGTCCTTAAATCTCATACTCTTGACAAAAATTCCTCTGATTGATTGGCCATTAAAATTGACTGAATGTCTGGACGTGTGGGACTTTGGGCCCATAAAAATAAATGTCATCGCATCATAAGGGCCCGGTCTGGTCCTGGGGAGAGCGCCCGAAAAATTACTGAGCCCATGGGATGCTAATGACATGGTGGGGCATTACACCGAAATACTTGCTTGCTTGTTGCGTCTATGACAAACATCTCTTGTTACTTGTTACTTGTTACTTGATCGCGAATGAATTGATATTACTTGCTTGTGGCCAATTCCTTACTACTGTCTCTTGTTATATCTCCTGTTGTAAATTCTTGTACTTGTTATCTTGTTAATTCTTGACATCACATATTTCTTGACCTTGTAAGATCTTGTTATTACGTTGTTTCATTATATCGTTATCGTCATTTATTTCTTTCTTAGTATTGCATATGAAAATGTAATTAACTTGTTAATCACGTAAATTGCCTGTTATCTCCTACTGAGCGTCAGCTCATAGTTGTGTTTCCCCCCTTTCCAGGCTTTTTTGGTGACGCGCTTAACGATGGGGAAGGGCAGGAGTGATGTCTTGAGTGTGTCAATTCCAGTGTGTTAGCAGTGTGTGTTCTTACTTTTAGTTGTGTTTTAGAGAGCTTGTAGTTTCAGTTATGTTATTGAGTTTTAGTGGTTGTTATTCCAATTGTATTAAGATCAATTTGAGGTTATTGTATCAGTTGTGGTTGGTTATTGATCATTTAGTATTTCCATCTTGCAGCACTTGTGTATTGTTTTAGATAGATCTCTCTCTTGCCAGCTCATTCCCGACTGTACGTCCCGATATTCCGCGTCGGGGCGTGACACCTTCATCTTCAGGAGAACCTTTCGCAAGGCGGGAAGCCACCGGGTAGACCGTCGACCTTGGTCGGACAATGGGTGTAGTGTATGCGGCATGACAGAGTCGATGCCGGTTCATTGGGCAGGCTTGGTCGCACTGCCGGTTGGTTGTGAGTTTGTCTCGGCACCCCTGAGGTGAAGTCCCCGTGTCCATGTGGAGTGACTCGAGGCTCTGGCAACCTGAGAAATCTTTGATATGTTTATCTTTATCGGCTTCCATGCTTCGGTGGGCCGGGTCATTCGTCCTTATGGCTTGGTCGCCGATGGAATCCCCCCCAGACGTGGGGGTTACGCACGAGGCACGTGTGTAGCAGGGCCGACGGATGCATTTCACCCGGCCTGACCTCCTCTTCGGTTGACAGGAGCTCTGGATGGCCCTTAATTCAGCACGGATTTTAATCCGGCGCCATTTACATCTTAATACGGTGCGGCCTTGGGTGTTAACTCGTTAAATCGGTGCGGCCTTTACATTGGATTGGTTAATCTGGCGCGATTCTTCCCGGCGGGCCTTTTGCTTATAAGCTTTTTAATCCGGCGTGATTCTTCCCGGCGGGCCTTTTGCTTATAAGCTTTTTAATCCGGCGCGCTAAATAGCACGCCGATTTAACAGTGGGGAGGCCTCCCCTATATATCTCTTTCTCTCTTGTTTTCTTCCTTCATCGCCTTTCATTTGCGCATTTATTTTCTCTCTCCTCCTGTTTCTCTTCCTGCGGCGCCGAGAGCGGCAACTTTTCCTTCGGGTGAGTGGGGGGATGCTGTACATTTGGGTTTCAAAACCCTTTCTTTGGGCCCCGGGAGGCTTCTGGCAGGGCTTGCCCTCGGAGCTATTTCCCCGGGTGTTCCCTTTGGCCTCGGTGTAATGCCGATGGCTGCCTTTTAGGGACAGTTCCTCAGTGGAGGCGCTCCCGCTTTTCTTTGGCAATCCCCTGTGCTGGGGAGACTCTGCCGAAATTCGCCTTTGATCAGCTATCTTCTGACTTTAACTTTTGTTTGATATGCCTTTTTGCAGCTATCATGGCATCCATCTCTTCTTCTCACACCGTAGTGACATGGGAGAATGTCAATTCCCTCGATTGGGGGCATGGCCAAGTGGCCATAGTTGCGGAGTCTTCGGATTCAGAGACAGACACTGTGGACACCAGCCGTCTTCTTATCCTCGGGGGTGACTCTTTTCATTATGACAGAGAGGGCGTGACCAGGAGGGATTATCCCAAGGACAAGCACCTGATGTCCCTTCTTCAACGCTTCAACCTTCAGGGGAAGAGGGATGTGTCCACCGTTTGGAAGGTCGAGCAGGCCTTGCTGGTGGAGAGAGACAGGCTGGCCGAATGTGTGATGCGGGGAAGACCCATCTATCTCCCCGGGGAGGTCAGGAAATGGAGCGTTGTGCTGGGGCTGCAAGACCTGGCTCCAGTAGACGGATTGCTGACCATAGCTCCCGGCATACTCTCCGCAGTGGACTGCAACTCATGCCATTGTCATCTTCCGGGTCGGTCGATGATATCTGGGCTGCTGTGGATAGCAGAGTGGAATTTGAACTGCCCGAGACGTCGCCACTGGGTCTTCAATCTTCAAATGACGTTGTGTGGTAGTTTTTGGGGACTCTTCAACAGACCATAACGGCTAGCATGGATTTAACTTATGTTCAGCTGAGGGGCTTGATAGAGCATCTTTCCCGATCGTTGTTAGCCTTTGGTTGCCCTACGGACGATTGGACTCCGCGGGTAGTCATGCTCCTGAAGTATGTAAACAGGAGGGAATTTCTAGGCCGGGAAGCAGCTGACGAGCTGGCGGCCATATCATTGAAGCGGGCTGAAAGCCGAACGACCCTCATTTCTCTGCAAGAGACTGCAGCTAGGATGAGGGATGAAGCCAAGGCCTCTTTACAACATCGAAGCTTCCTGACGGCCCGGATGGAGGCATTACAGGTCGAACTTTCAAGGGTAGAGGCCGAACTTGAAGAAGTAGATCGCCTGGGAGTCCAGAAGGCAGAGGATGCAGAGATGGCCGAGGGACAAGCTGCTTCCCTCGAGGAGAAGCTATCTGAGCTGGAGGCCACCGAGTTCCGATTGCAAGAACTGACCCGCCATCCTTCCCTGGGCATTCCTGCGCTGGAGGACATCTTCCGACGCCCTCTATCGTAATCTTTTTTTTTATTTGCTCCCTTTTGGACGCACTTCATGTACTCCTGGGGATGGCCCGTATAACATGTACCTTTTACTTCATAGGAATGGAAAATCTCCATCGTGCTTTTTGAAGGAAGACTCCATCTTGTCATTATTCTTTTCTCTTCCATTCGCCCATTGTTTCTAGTCCGAGTGTATGAGTCATTAAGGCAGGAGAGCGCTCACGCCTTCAGCGAAGGGGTGAGCTGTTCACTTGATGTGACACAACCTTGGACCTAATGCAAGCAAGCACAATCGCATTCAAAACGGGCCAAGTTGGGCCACCGCTCTATCGTCAGTAACCCAAGCCTAGGGTGACTTGGCAATGCCAAGGGGAGGATGTGGGGTTGGGCCCTTGCTGGTAGAGGGCTAGCAAGGCCAAGAATGATTCCCAATGGGTATGGGTACCCAAATCAAGGGGGCCGACAAAGTGCCAACGGCAACGGTTACAATAATCCCACGGTGATCACTCAAGTTTATGGGGCTTGAGGATCGGGCTCTCACTCGCATAACCAGCGGAATTAAGAACTAATATTGAAAGACAAGCACTAATTGGAGTGAAGGTTTGAGCACTTACTCGACCGATTTGAAGAAACCGGTCCCGGTCGGAGACGAGGGCGAGCGGGGAGGCGAGTGGATCCCCACACGCCGCGGCGGTGTCGCTTGACCTGCCCAAACAAAGTACACCACTACACCTCTCGCAGGAGGGGGAACTTGGGGTGGGGGTTATTGATATTACATCAATACTACCTCCACGCAGGGAGGGGCCTTCAGCCGGCCAAGCGGGGTGGGGAAACCAAAGCAAAGAACGAGGAACAAGGGTGGACGCCGAATCTGCCTGCTATCTGCGAACCAGGATAGAGGGTCGGTGTTGCTGTTGTAGATATTGCTCAGAAGTTTTCTGATGGCGAGACAGGCGGCGAAATCTTCGTAACAGGAAGGGGAATGCCTCAGAATTTTTGTAATTTCTTCTAGAGTCTCTGTAGGTCGGGACAAGAGCTTGAACAGGGCCTCTGTTTCTCAGACTAGCAAGGGTAGGTCACCAATAGTAGGATGCAGAGGCTGTCCTGGCCGCTCCCGAACTCCACATTTGATGCCGTCAGTGCCGTTAGAACCGTGGGTAAGTCCTCTTTGTAGTAAAAGAAACGGGGATGCCAGAAGAGAACGGAGACGATCGGTGGAGCCAGAAGAGTGAGGAGGTGTCGATGCAGACTGGGAGAGGCAGAGCCGCATGACCGTGGAAGAAAATTGGTAACTTCTGTTCCCGGATGCGGAATGGGCTTCCGCTTCTTGATTCTGAAAGTAGACTGGCCGATGAAGAACTTTAAAGAAGGACTTGAGGACTGATTCTTTTCAGGGCTGGTCGTGGCGGAGCTTCTAAGCCGGCTCAGGTCCTCAGCCGAGGCAGAACCACGCAGCTATGGGAGAATGGAGGTCCCGGACAGCACCGAGCTCCGATGAGGATGAAACCACTTTCGAGACGAAGAGGACTGGCAGACGCTTCCGTGGATGCCTCTTATGCCTTCAGAATCGCAGGTAGTAAACCGTGGTACCTTCTGCAAGCTTCGGGTACAACTGCATCTCTTGAACAGCAACCTGCAACTTTGACAAAGCCCCCAAGGGATCTAACAAGAAGAAGGAGAGAGTGGTGTATGGTGAAGGGGGATGAAGAAAGGTGCAGGGGAGGTATGGAAGAGGTGGAGGGTTGCTAATGGCAGGGGGGAGGTGGATGAAGAAGAGGAGGGGCGAAGGTTTCAGCTGGTGGATGGAGGGTGTGAGGGCAAGTGGTGGTGGAGAATGGAAGGAGAGGGGGGCAAACTAGGCTAGAGAGGAGGAGGGGGGGGCGGCCAAAGGATATGGAGGGAAGGGATTTCAAATTCAAAATGGCTTTGGAATGTGGGGGATTGTGTGGGGAAGAGGGATGAGTGTGTTGGAATGGGGGAAGATTATGTTGGAATAGAGAAGATTGTGTTGGAATGGTGAGGGATCTCCTTGGGACTAGGGGGTGGAGTAATGGAGGCCATGGGGAAGTGGAGGGCTTTAATGATGGTAGGTGGGGGTTGAGGTGGTTGGGAAGGGAGGAGAGAGAAGAAAATTCGAAATTGGGTGTTGAGGAGAGAGAAAGTGGAGTGAAAAAGAGGGATTAAGAGAGGAAAGGGTGGGGAATCTCTCCCCTAGGGTTTCTCACCCAAAAAATGTTAGAATCACTCCACTAAACTAAGCTTTGGACTCTCAAATGACATTTTTTTCATTGATTGATTCATTACCTCCAAATGAAGGAAATGGGGCCCTATATATAGGAAACCCACATTTTACAATAAGACCCTGACAAAAGACTCATTGACAAATAACCGAAGGGGTAGGGGAGCTCATTGGGCCAAGCCCGAAGAAATGGGCACAATTAGCATATTACACATTCTAATGACACTCAAACATAGGAAAATAAACGTAAGACCTAGGGACATGACTCAAATAAAATGCAAATTACATCAAATGACTCAAGTACATAGCATAAAAAGGATAAGTGGGCCTTTATAGAGAGAGGCCCGAACTCAAACAGTGCCGAAGTGTGAAGAAGACCCTAGCCAAAGGGAATTGTGGATGATGCCTCCATCAAATACCCTGGGCTGTGAAGAGCTGACTCCGTCGAGTATGGGTCCATCCGACTGTGGTACTGCTCGAGGAGGTCCAGATCCAACCGCTGGAGATCCTCCCGACTCACCCAAGAATCCTCCGAAGGAGGCCGATCCTTCCACCTGACGAGATAGCGCTCATATACCTTGCTCCGAGTGGTAGTGACTTGTTCATCCAATATTCGTTCAATTTGTTCACGCTGGACTCTCTTGGCTGGTGGTTTATCATCATGGGTGGGTGCTCTCTCAAGGGAAGAGGTAGGCTCAATCTCCTCACTAGGTACCACCGTGGGTCCCTTATATGGCACTAGGTCGGCAACATTGAATGTGGGACTTATTCCATACTCCTCAGGGAGATCTAACTCGTAGGCATTTGCACCTATGCGCCTCAAGACCTGGAAGGGACTAGCCCCACGTGGCCTCAGTTTAGAGTTGGCTCCCGGGGAGAGCCTCTCCACCCTTACCATCACAAAGTCACCCACTTGGAATTCTTGGTGACGCCGATGAGAGTCGGCCAGCCTTTTATAAGCCTCATTCTTTTTGCTGATGTGCTTGCGAATTTCTTCATGCAATTCTCTAATATGTTGTGCAAAAGACTCGGCTGAAATGGACATTCTAGCATGCTGGGGAATGGGAATGAGATCGGAAGGTTTTCTTGGTTTGTACCCATGCACAGCTTCAAATGGACTCATCCCTATGGACTTATTGATGGAGTTGTTATATGCAAACTCAGCTTGGGGTAGGATGAGATCCCAATTTCCCGGTCGATCCTCAACAAGGCACCTAAGGAGGTTCCCTAGACTCCGATTGATAACTTCGGTTTGGCCATCTGTTTGGGGGTGGTAGGCAGTGGAAAATTTAAGGAGGGTACCCATCATGTGCCAAAGAGTTTTCCAGAAGTAGCTAGTGAACTTGACATCTCTATCGGAGACTATGGTTTTGGGTAGTCCATGGAGGCGGACAACCTCATCAAAGAACAATCGGGCTACATGGGAGGCATCGGAGGTTTTGGAGCATGGGATAAAGTGGGCCATTTTTGAAAATCTATCAACCACCACATAGATGGAGTCATGCCTTCTTTGAGTCTTGGGTAATCCTAGCACAAAGTCCATGCTTAGGTCTTGCCATGGCCGGTCAGGGATGGGGAGTGGGGTATATAGGCCGGTATTTTGTTTCACTTGTTTGGCCGAGGCACATGTTCGGCATTGACCCACAACCTTGCCTACATCTCTCTTGAGACTAGGCCAATAAAACTGTCCCTCAACTAGGGCAATGGTTTTGTGGACTCCAAAATGGCCAGCTAGCCCTCCCGCATGTATTTCCCAAATCAAGAAGTCACGGAGTGAGGTCCGTGGGATGCAAAGCTTGGGTCCCTTGAAGGGGAACCCATCCTCTAAGATAAATCCCTCATGTTCCTTACTAGAAGGGGTGGTCAAGGTGGTATAGATGTGCCCAAAGTCGGGGCAGCTAGGGTACTCATCCTTGATTCTATCAAATCCGGTCACTTCCACTTGGATAGTGGATAACAAGAAAACTTTCCTACTAAGGGCATCCGCTGCTCGATTCTCACTCCCGGCCTTGTGTTTGATGACAAGAGTGTAGGATTGGATGAACTCAACCCATCGGGCATGTCGGGCATTTAGCTTTTGTTGGGAGTTGAGGTATTTGAGGGCCTCATGGTCGGAAAAGATGACAAACTCTTTGGGCAACAAGTAGTGCCTCCAATGTCGGAGGGACTGAACCACGGCATAGAACTCCTTGTCATAAGTGGAGTATCTTGTTCTAGCATCATAAAGCTTCTCACTAAAGAAGGCTACAGGGTGTCCCTCTTGACTAAGAATCCCTCCTATCCCTATCCCGGATGCATCACATGTGACTTCAAAGACTTTAGAGAAATCGGGAAGGCATAGGACCGGGGCTTGGGTCAACTTCTCCTTAAGTTCTTGGAAGGCTTTGGAGGCTGATTTGGTCCATACAAAAGTCCCCTTCTTGAGACAATCGGTGATTGGGCCAGTGATAGTGCTAAACCCTCGAATGAACCTCCTATAGAATGTGGCCAATCCATGAAAACTTCGGACCTCGTGTAGGGTGTGGGGTTCCGTCAATCAATGATAGCTTGGACCTTCTCGGGGCCCATGGAGATGCCTTTGGCTGACACCACAAATCCTAGGAAGGTGAGGGATGTGGTCATGAAGTGGCACTTTCCTAAGTTGGCAAATAGGCTCTCTCGACGAAGGATGATACAAACTTGCCTAAGGTGATCAAGGTGGGCTTCTTGGGTTTGACTATAGATGAGTATATCATCAAAATAGACCACTAGAAAGATCCCAATGAAGGGCCTAAGGACCTCCGTCATAAGACGCATGAAAGTACTTGGAGCATTTGAAAGCCCAAAAGACATGACTAGCCATTCAAAAAGGCCATCTTTGGTTTTGAAAGCCGTTTTCCACTCATCTCCGGGCCTTACTCTAACTTGGTGATAGCCACTCTTAAGGTCAATTTTGGAGAAGATGGTGGCTCCGGTTAACATATCAAGCATGTCATCAAGCCTAGGGATGGGAAACCTATACTTGACGGTGATTTTGTTAATGGCCCGACTATCCACACACATTCGCCATGACCTATCCTTTTTGGGAGTTAGAAGGGCCGGGACGGCACATGGGCTTTTGCTAATGCGAATGAAGCCCTTCCTAATGAGTTCCTCTATTTGCCTCCTAAGTTCGGCATGTTCCGTGGGATTGAGGCGATAATGAGGAAGGTTTGGGAGAGTGGCTCCCGGGACTAGATCGATGGCATGTTGCACATCCCGCATGGGAGGGAGTTGGTCCGGGAACTCCGTTGGGAACACATCATGGAATTCTTCTAGGAGTTGTTGGATTTCTATGGGATGTGGATTGGTGGAAGTGGGTTCTCCTAGATAAATGACCACCGCACAAAATGGTATTCCTCGAACTATCTCCTCTTCAAGTTCTTTTCTAGTGATGAGATGAAGACCCTTGGCCAACCCCGAGGTCCCACTTTGTTTGGGAGTTTGGGTAGGGGATGGGGTTGGAGGGGTGGAGTTCCCCGAGACTTGTGTGGGGGTGGGGTGTTATCCTTGAGGGGGAGTGTCCCTCTTGGTCATGGGACGAGGTGGGGAGGGGTTAAGACGGATAGTCTTACCCTCATGTTCAAAGGTGCACTTATTACTTCTACCCAAGATAGTGGCATCTACATCATAAAGCCAAGGTCTTCCTAGTAGGATGCTACCTACTTCCATGGGTATGATGTCACACCATATTTGACCATGGTATGAGGAGAAGGTGAGGGGAACAAGACATTGAGTGTTGACCGGGATGGAGTTGTTGTTGATCCATGAGACCCGGTATGGACTTGGGTGAGGGGTGATAGCTAGCCCAAGAAGCTTAACGGTATCGGGTGACACGGCATTGACACAACTCCCACTATCCAAGATCAGTTTCCTTACATGATTCCCTATTTTGACAAAGGTGTGAAAGATTGAAGTTCGACGCCAATCCTCTTCTTGAGGTTTGGTGAGGGTGCATCTAATCACTCCTAGATGAGAGTTGGTAGATGGAGTGGTGTAATCTAGACCTGATTCTAGGTATTGGGTTTGGTATTGGGTTTCATACTCTTCCTCCCAATCTAATGAGGCTTCATGGTCCTCCACGACATCTTCAAGCTCTTTTTGGGGTGGAGCTTCTTCCTCAATAAACAAGTTAGATGATCCCTTGGATGGACATTGCCCCGCAAAGTGGCCAAACCCTTGACACCTAAAACATTTTTGGTGCCCACTACCCGAAGTAGTTCCTACATTTGGGCCTTTGGGAATGTCTTCCCTCCGTGGGAGGGGGTGACTAGGAGTGGGTTTGTTTGGAGTGATGGTGGGAGGGGGGTTATAAGACCTTAATGGGGTGTTCCCACTTGGGTTATGGGCTTTCATGGGAGTGGCCGGAATGGGTCGTGGTCCCATGTTTTTGGGGTCGACCGGTCGGGGAGTAGCAAATCGAGGGATCTTAGAGAATCTTTCTACATCCCTAGCTATTTGATAAGCTATCTCAAGGTTATCAACATCTCTCATGAAAAGCTCTCTTTTGATGTGACTTTGAAGCCCATTCCTAAAGCGGGACAAGGTAACTTCCGGGTCCTCATGAACTCCACACTTCAAAAGGTAGGAGTCAAACTTTTCAATATATTCTACTACGGTCTTCCCCTCTTGGGTGAGGCTTTGCCATTCATCTAAGAGCATTTGATGGTAGGATTGGGGAAGGTATTTGTTCCTAAGTAGGTTCTTCATTCCCGCCCAAGTTTCAATAGGCTCTTCCCGCCTAATCCTTCTTAGACCCTCTTGGTTTAACCAATATGTTTTGGCTAATTTGATAAGATGCATTTTGGCCAACCTTACCCTCCTTTGGTCGGACATAGGATACCATTCAAAGTATTGGTCCATGGCGGTCTCCCATTCTAAGTAGACACTTGGTTCATGGGAACCATCAAAGTTTGGGGCCTCTACTTTATTCATCCTTAAGAGGGGGTCATCCGGGTCGTCCCGTGGACGCCTTTCATGAATTGGATGATGGCGGGGTCTCTCATGGTTATAGTAGGGGTCAAAGTCCAAGTCCTCCCTATAGATTTCAGCATGTGGATGATAGGCTCTTGGTCCATGATTCCTCGGATGGAACTCTTCCCTATGAGGCTCAACATGTGGAGGGTAGACTCTTGGGTCATTGTTCCTTGGGTGGAACTCATTCCTATACAAGTCACCATGTGGTGGATGAACTCTTGGCTCATAATTCCTTAGATGGGGATCTTCCCTATGAGGTTCAACATATGGAGGGTGGACTCTAGGCTCATTGTTCCTTAGATGGGGATCATCCCTATGGGGCTCAACATGTGGAGGGTGGACTCTAGGCTCATTGTTCCTTGGGTGGAACTCATTTCTAGGCAACTCACCATATGGTGGATGGCCTCTTAGTTCATTATTCCTTGGGTGAGGGTCTTCCCTATGAAGGTCAACATATGGAGGGTGGACTCTAGGCTCGTTGTCCCTTGGGTGGACCTCATGTTCTTCTAACCGAGCAATTCGAGTGTTAAGGGAGGCAAGTTGAGCAAGGATGTTGGTAAGGGCAGCATCTACCCTATTCATTTGGCTTTGGGGTTCCTCCCTAGGAGCATCTTGATTGGGTTGAGGATTGGGATCCATGGGTGGATTGGAGGATGAAGGATCAAATAAGTAACTAGCACCACTACGGGTGGACATGCAAGACAAGGGGTAAATGATGAGGGACACACAATGCAATGGTCCTAGGACTTAGACTTGATAGAGACAAGTCAAAGACTTGCTCTGATACCACTTGATGTGACACAACCTTGGACCTAATGCAAGCAAGCACAATCGCATTCAAAACGGGCCAAGTTGGGCCACCGCTCTATCGTCACTCACCCAAGCCTGGGGTGACTTGGCAATGCCAAGGGGAGGATGTGGGGTTGGGCCCTTGCTGGTAGAGGGCCAGAAAGGCCAAGAATGATTCCCAATGGGTATGGGTACCCAAATCAAGGGGGCTGACAAAGTGCCAACGGCAACGGTTACAATATTCCCACGGTGATCACTCAAGTTTATGGGGCTTGAGGATCGGGCTCTCACTCGCATAACCAGCGGAATTAAGAACTAATATTGAAAGACAAGCACTAATTGGAGTGAAGGTTTGAGCACTTACTCGACCGGTTTGAAGAAACCGGTCCCGGTCGGAGACGAGGGCGAGCGGGGAGGCGAGTGGATCCCCACACGCCGCGGCGGTGTCGCTTGACCTGCCCAAACAAAGTACACCACTACACCTCTCGCAGGAGGGGGAACTTGGGGTGGGGGTTATTGATATTACATCAATACTACCTCCACGCAGGGAGGGGCCTTCAGCCGGCCAAGCGGGGTGGGGAAACCAAAGCAAAGAACGAGGAACAAGGGTGGACGCCGAATCTGCCTGCTGTCTGCGAACCAGGACAGAGGGTCGGTGTTGCTGTTGTAGATATTGCTCAGGAAGTTTGCTGATGGCGAGACCGACGGCGAAATCTTTGTAACAGGAAGGGGAATGCCTCAGAATTTTTTTAATTTCTTCTGGAGTTGCTGTAGGTCGGGGCAAGAGCTTGAACAGGGCCTCTGTTTCTCGGACTAGCAGGGGTAGGTCACCAACAGTAGGATGCAGAGGCTGACCTGGCCGCTCCCGAACTCCAAATTTGATGCCGTCAGCGCCGTTAGAACCGTGGGTGAGTCCTCTTTGTATAAAAAGAAACGGGGATGCCAGCAGAGAACGGAGACGATCGGTGGAGCCAGAAGAGTGAGGAGGTGTCGATGCAGACTGGGGGAGGCAGAGCCGCGCGACCGTGGAAGAAAATTGGTAACTTCTGTTCCCGGATGCGGAATGGGCTTCCGCTTCTTGATTCTGAAATTAGCCAGGCCGATGAAGAACTTTGAAGAAGGACTTGAGGACTGATTCCTTCGGGGCTGGTCGTGGCAGAGCTTCTAAGCCGACTCAGGTCCTCAGCCAAGGCAGAACCGCGCAGCTGTGGGAGAATGGAGGTCCCGGACAGCACCGAGCTCCGTTGAGGACGAAACCACTTTCGAGACGAAGAGGACTGGCAGACTCTTCCGTGGATGCCTCTTATGCCTTCAGAATCGCAGGTAGCAAACCGTGGTACCTTCTGCAAGCTTCGGGTACAACTGCATCTCTTGAACAGCAACCTGCAACTTTGACAAAGCCCCCAAGGGATCTAACAAGAAGAAGGAGAGAGTGGTGTATGGTGAAGGGGGATGAAGAAAGGTGGAGGGGAGGTATGGAAGAGGTGGAGGGTTGCTAATGGCAGGGGGGAGGTGGATGAAGAAGAAGAGGGGCGAAGGTTTTAGTTGGTGGATGGAGGGTGTGAGGGCAAGTGGTGGTGGAGAATGGAAGGAGAGGGGGGCGAACTAGGCTAGAGAGGAGGAGGGGGGGGCGGCCAAAGGATATGGAGGGAAGGGATTTCAAATTCAAAATGGCTTTAGAATGTGGGGGATTGTGTGGGGAAGAGGGATGAGTGTGTTGGAATGGGGGAAGATTGTGTTGGAATAGAGAAGATTGTGTTGGAATGGTGAGGGATCTCCTTGGGACTAGGGGGTAGAGTAATGGAGGCCATGGGGAAGTGGAGGACTTTAATGATGGTAGGTGGTGGTTGAGGTGGTTGGGAAGGGAGGAGAGAGAAGAAAATTTGAAATTGGGTGTTGAGGAGAGAGAAAGTGGAGTGAAAAAGAGGGATTAAGAGAGGGAAGGGTGGGGAATCTCTCCCCTAGGGTTTCTCACCCAAAAAATGTTAGAATCACTCCACTAAACTAAGCTTTGGACTCTCAAATGGTATTTTTTTCATTGATTGATTCATTACCTCCAAATGAAGGAAATGGGGCCCTATATATAGGAAACTCACATTTTACAATAAGACCCTGACAAAAGACTCATTGACAAATAACCGAAGGGGTAGGGGAGCTCATTGGGCCAAGCTCGAAGAAATGGGCCCAATTAGCACATTACACATTCTAATGACACTCAAACATAGGAAAATAAACGTAAGACCTAGGGACATGACTCAAATAAAATGCAAATTACATCAAATGACTCAAGTACATAGCATAAAAAGGATAAGTGGGCCTTTATAGAGAGAGGCCCGAACTCAAACAGTGCCGAAGTGTGAAGAAGACCCTAGCCAAAGGGAATTGTGGATGATGCCTCCATCATCACTCCACCGCGCCGCGACTTCTCTCGAGACCAACAACGGCCTATGCCGGCCGAGAGTTCGGGGGACTCAAGAGGGCATAGCGAAACTGACGGGTAAACGGCCCTGCCGGGGATGGCCAGAACCGAGAATGGGTAGCGACCGGTCCTGTCGATGATGACAAGGGTCGAAAAAGGGTAGGCGGTCTCGACGATGATGACAAGAACCGGACAGGGGTCTCGACGATGATGATGACAAGGACTATGGATTTTAAATGTTAGGATTAACCCAATTTTGATATTCACCCGATAGCCAGTAAGGACACTCATCATTAATGGATGAATTCCCATGACCAAGTGGTGGCTTGATGAAACAGTGGGGGTATATGCCCCTCCCCGGATTAGTGAGATGGGCTAATGGATTTAACCCTCTCGAATGAGCATGAACCGTATACAAACGATGAGAGTGTAGACGCAGCTTACTCAGCCAAACTCAGCATATTCAACGACTGGGAATGCTGTCAGCATGCGAATCCATGGACAGAGGAATAAATGGATTAACCATTCGGCCACGAGGATGATCTCTTCACCTCTGGACAACTGAGGGATGCGGAGAGGCTCGATCGAAGCCTCCTGGTGCCATGATGGGTTGAGGGGCATATACAGATATGCCCTCAGCCACAAGACCATCGAGAAAGAAAGGCAAGAAAAGCAGAGCCAAACATGGCCATGGCGTTAACACGAAGACCCCGGGGAGGGGGGATATCGTTGTAGCCTGGGGAGTCTGAGGGCATATGCATCGGAGGAAAACCATGCGGCGATTGTTCGGACACATTTCGTTCTGACGCCATGGGCATCGGGGCGATGCATAAACACACTTCGCCCATTCCCGGCGCCGGCACTATTGCACAGCGCCGCTTTAGCGGCCGAGAGAAGAAATACGAAGGGGGAAGCAGAAGAGGCGATGCAATGGAACAGAACCATTCACGCAAATAACGCATTCATTCATCCCACAGTCAAGAAAATATTACAAGTTCATATGTCGGCGCCGGCGTTGTAGCACGGTAACACAACTATCAATTGCAGGGAAGCCTACAGAAGGAGAAAAAGAGAGAGATGGTGAAG
This sequence comes from Amorphophallus konjac, assembly GCA_022559845.1. Taxonomy (NCBI): domain Eukaryota; kingdom Viridiplantae; phylum Streptophyta; class Magnoliopsida; order Alismatales; family Araceae; genus Amorphophallus; species Amorphophallus konjac. The sequence goes on from CM040125.1 coordinate 56,348,770, forward strand.
GCGGAGGCGGGCTCATATCATCGCCCCTCCCCCTTTCACTTACATTACGACGGAAGAAGAAAACAGACGAAGGAAGATCGACGGAAAACACCGTGACCCACCTACGAAAACAACAGAGGAACTCTTCTTCTCCGACGCCGATGAACTCGTGCGCAGCGAAGGGCGACGGCGGCACGGTGGGGGACTCTCTGGGAAAAACCTTCCTCCCCACGAAACCTAACCCTCTTATCTTGCGATTGGTCGTGGCTCTCCGGTTATCAGAACCTCTCTTCTCTTCTCTCCCTGACTGTCTGTTCTCTTTTTTTTTGTTTCAAGGCCATGGCATATATATAGAGCCACCGTTAATCCGGCGGGTGTTGAGCATACGGGGATGGTTCCGGAGGCTCCCATTAACTGTTCCTCTCGCCTTGGTCCTTGGAAAACCTCGGCGGGTGTTGACGAAGCTCTCCGCGCTGTGAATGGCCTTAATCAGAACTTCGCGTGTATCTGGCTCGAGCATACGGGTCTTCTGCCGGTACGGCCTTCGGCACTATGCTTTGTGATTCTAGCTCAGACGGACTCATGCTCGAAGCTTCCTTGAGGGATGGTACAACATCCGGGATAGTTCCGCCTTGGATGGCGACCAATCGGCCACTAACGGGCCCACTATGGCGAGAAGCCGAACCCGTGTCGGGTGATCGGGACCTTCTGCTGATAGAAACTTCAGCTCCTTGTTGTGAATGGCCGAGGACATTCTTCCTCAAGAGAGTCTTCATTCAGGTGGCGAGCCACCAGGTAGACCGTCGTCCTTGGTCAGGCAACGGGTGTAGGGTTGCGGCATGACGAGGTCGATGCCGGATCATTGGGCAGGCTTGGTCGCACTATCGGTTAGTTGTGGATTTATCTCGACTTTCCTGAGGCGAAGTCCCTGGTGTTCACTTCCAGGTGACTCGAGGCTCTGGCAACTTGAGAATCCTTACGTCAGTTGATCTTCATCGGCTTATGTGCTTCGGTGGGCCGTATCATTCATCTTTGCGGCTTAATCACCGAAGGATCATATTTTGGGTGCCAACAAATGCCCCCCAGACGTGGGTGTTGCGAGCAAGGCACGAGTGCAGCAAGACCGACGGATGAATTTCGCCCCGAATGATCTTCTCTTCAGTTGACGGAGGCCTGGGATGGCCTTTAATTCGGCACGGAAGTTAATCCGGCACCATTTGATGTTAATACGGCGCGGGGTTACTTCGACGCACCCTTAGCTAGATGGTCTTGTCAATGATGACAAGAACCGGAAAGGGTAGCGACCGATCTTGTCGATGGTGACAAGGGTCGAAAAGGGTAGACGGTCTTACCGATGATGACAAGAACCGGAAAGGGTAGCGATGACAAGGGTCGGAAAGGGTAGACGGTCTTGCCGATAATGACAAGAACCGGAAAGGGTAGCGACCGATCTTGCCGATGGTGACAAGGGTCGAAAAGGAGTAGGAAATATATATATGTATAGAGGCGGGACATCGGATGAAGACTCCGCTTCGACCCTGTAAAGGGTCTTCAGGACGGAGGATGGATCATCACTATTCATCATTCACTTATAATTTCTTTTTTTTTTATATTCACATTACTGACCTAAGCGCCCTTTCGGGTTTTCGCCGAAGCCAGCCCCCTCTTACTTTTGCCCACGCACCCTCTCAGGTTTTCACGTGGCGGGGTACCCGATTTTGCCCGCGACGCCCTTTCGGGTTTTCGCCACCGCTGGGTTATAGCCATTTTTGCACTTGTCCTAATATAGGAGCAAGTATGGCGGGGTATCTCTATTTTTAACCCCATTTTTTCTCTTTTTTTTTGAATTTAGAGTACAGAAGAACTTAATTGCTAGAACGCTGACTGGCCTTGCAGATGATGACAAGGATTGGTCCCTGGTTTAGTTCATCGACACTGGTTAAATGTCGAAGCAAAGGACATGGTTCATTAACAAGGACGTAAGATCCGAGTTTAAGGGTAGAGGTCGACCGATCTCGCCGATGATGGCGAGGGTCGAACATAGGTTTATTCATCAGCTTGGGTCACATGCCGAAGCAAAGGTAGGATTATTAACAGGGACGGATGGTCCAAGTTAGGGGTAGAGATCGACCGATCTCGCCAATGATGACGAGGGTCGAACATGGGCTTATTCATCAGCATGGGGCACATGCCGAAGTAAAGGTAGGATTATTAACAGGGACGGAAGGTCCAAGTTAGGGGTAGAGATCGACCGATCTCGTCGATGATGACGAGGGTCGAACCTATTCATCAGCATGGGTCACATGCCGAAGCAAAGGTAGGATTATTAACAGGGACGGAAGGTCCAAGTTAGGGGTAGAGATTGACCAATCTCGTCGATGATGACGAGGGTCGAACATGGGTTTGTTAGAGGATCTCCGGTGGGACTTTTGATGATTGTCCCTTTTGGAGCTTCGTCGGGGAAGAACAAAAGAGGAAAAAAATAAATTTTTAAATTACCACTTTACTGACTTAAGCGCCCTTTCGAGTTTTAGCCGAAGCCAGCCCTCTCTTGCTTTTGCCCATGCGCCCTCTCGGGTTTTCGCGTGGCGGGGTACCCGATTTTGCCTGTAGCGCCCTTTCGGATTTTCGCCACAGTTGGGTTATAGCCATTTTTGCACTTGTCCTAATATAGGAGCAAGTCTGGCGGGGTATCTCTATTTTTAACCCCATTTTCTTTTCTTTTCTTCTTCTTTTGTTTTTTGGATATAAAGGGTGGTAGGTCGAAGTATGATGTCCGACCCTTGGTTGATAGTAGACGGCTGTTGGCCGGAGCACCGGGCCTTGTGCCGAGCAGAGCGGTTCATTCATTAGCAAGGGCTGAATGCTAACGCCAAGGAATGATATTTCGTCGATTCGGGCGTAAGGTCCGTAATGGCAACATTGTGAGAGGGTCGGCTGGGACACAAAGTCTTGAACCGAAAGGGTTCATTCGTTAGCAAGAAGATAATGCTAACGCAAGGGAGGGATTTCATGTCAGTTCGGACGTAAGGTTCGTAATGGCAATATGGCGTATTCTTTTGAGAGCTCGGCCAGGGCGGAGTGCCGCTAGACCAAGGGAAGGTAGCTCGATCAGGGCGGAGTGCCGCTAGACCAAGATAAGGGTAGCTCGGCTAGGGCGGAGTGCCACTAAACCAAGGAAGGGTAGCTCGACTAAGGCAGAGTGCCACTAGGCCAAGATAAGGGTAGCTTGGTTAGGGCGGAGTGCCACTAGACCAAGGAAAGGTAGCTCGATCAGGGCGGAGTGCCACTAGACCAAGGAAAGGTAGCTCGATCAGGGCGGAGTGCCACTAGATCAAGGAAAGGTAGCTCGATCAGGGCGGAGTGCCATTAAACCAAGGAAAGGTAGCTCGATCAGGGTGGAGTGCCACTAGACCAAGGAAAGGTAGCTCGATCAGGGCGGAGTGCCACTAGACCAAGATAAGGGTATTTCGACCGATCACTTGGGGAATGTTGGTTGCGCTGTATGATACAGCTTTATATGCTTTCCGTTGAGGGAAGAGAACTGGATGCCTCCTTTGTGGTCTACCAGGACGTAGGCACCCCCTTCATATACTCGACGGACGATATATGGTCTGATCCAATTTTCGACCAACTTCCCTTTGGGGTTGGAGGCCATCGCTTCTCTTCTTTTGACCATCACCAGGTCTCCTTTCTTGAATTCTCGACCTTTGACCAGCTTGTCAAAAGCACGGGTCATGCGAACTTGGTAGAGTTGGATGTTTTGTTGTGCCCGGAGGCGTTTTCCTTCGAGCTCGGTGAGCTCTTCCAATCTTCTTTCTGCATTGGTTTGTTCACCGCTGGCTAGTCCATGCTGGATGGCGACTCGCAGCGAAGGAACTTCCAATTCGATCGGCACCACAGCCTCCGACCCATAGACGAGGGAGAAAGGTGAACAGCCGGTTGGGGTTTTGTAGACAGTACGATAGGCCCAGAGCGCTTCGTACATCCTTTCTTCCCAATCTTTTTTATTAGACTTGACAGTATTTGCCAGCAACGTGCATAGTGTCTTGTTGAAGGCTTCTGCGAGCCCATTGGCTTGAGGGTTGTAGGGGGATGATGTCCTCAGTCAATCTTGTATTTGTCGGCCATTCGATAAACCTTCTGGTTTCTGAAATGGCTGCCATTATCAGAGATGATTCAGCTAGGGATCCCGAACCGGAATATTATATTTCACCGAAGAATCTTGCGACCAATTCCCCCGTTACATCTCTCAATGCGACCGCCTCTGCCCATCTGGAGAAGTAGTCTGTAGCTGCTAAGATATATCTGCACCCTGATGAAGATGCTGGTAGCGGCCCTACAACATCCGTACCCCACTGAGCAAACGGCCAACTTGGTAGGGTCGGATGTAATGACACTAGAGGTCTCTTTGCCACGTTAGCGTGTTCTTGACATTTCTGACAAGCCTTGCCGAACTTTCAGCAATCATTAAACATAGTGGGCCAATAGTAACCCAATTTCTTTATCTCAATTTTCATCTTTGGGCCAGCCTGGTGTGCTCCAGCTGATCCCGCATGGACTTCTTGCATCACCTGTCCCGCCTCTGTTGAAGACAAGCAACGAAGTAGGACTTTCCTTCGGGCTTCTGCCATTATTCGGAACAAGGTTCCGCTTCTCATCTCGTAAGAGTCTTTGACCCTCAGGAGTTTCATTCTCTATTCTTTTTCTTTTGGAAGTTGCTGGTGTTGAAACCACCGCAGGAGATGTTCTCGCCAGTCGGGCTGCTGAACCTCCTCGACGACTACCACCTCAATTTCTTGTTCGTCGGCTAAGACTTCTGTTACACTGGGGACTTGCCGGCGGTTGATCACTGTTATGTTCAGGCTTGTGTCTGGCGGGACCGCCAACGAACTGGCCAGCTTAGCGAGTGCGTCTGCCTGAGCATTCTGGCCTCGGTTGATATGCTTGATGCTGATGAAGTAGAATCTCGACATCAGGCGGGTTGCCAGGTGATGATAGGAGAGAAGTTCTTGCTTTCGCACATCGAACTCTCCTTCCAGTTGTTTTATAACTAGCATGGAGTCTCTGAATGCTTCCAGCATTTGAATTCCCATGGATAGAGCAATTTGCAACCCGATTATCAGGGCTTCATACTCTGCTTCATTGTTCATGTAATGCTTGTTTATCGAGCAAGATGTGTGCACCACTTCCCCCTCTGGGGATTTCAGGACTATGCCTGCTCCTGCCCTGACCCTGGCCGATCCAGTGGCAGAGGTGTCAATTCTGGAAGTGCCATCGAAATATAGCTGCCATAAAGAGGGCTGCACCTGAACGGCTTCCAGGGTTTCATCTTCAGGAAGCTCCGGATCCAGCAGGCAATCCCCGGGTACTGGGTGCTCAGCGAAGAAGTCTGCAATAGCTTGGCCCTTGACGGCCTTGTGCGGCACATAGGAGATGTCAAACTCCATAAGGATTACTGCCCATTTGCCCAGGCAACCTTTGAGTGCTGACTGGGACATAATATATTTCAGGGGGTCCTCTTTGGATACCAGGCTGATTTCGTGTGACAACATGTAGTGTCGCAGCTTCTTAACTACGAAGACCAGCGCCAGACAGACCTTCTCAATATAAGTATATTTCTCCTCAGTTCTGACCAGTCTCCGACTGAGGTAATAGAGGGCTTGCACTTTTCCTTCTTCATTATTCTGGGCCAGCATTGCCCCCAGGGAGTTATGTGTAGCTGCTATGTATAGTATCAATGGTCGTCCTTTCACCGGTGCGCCCAACACTGGAGGAGTCTTCAGATAGTCTTTCAGCTTGTAGAATGCTATCTGGCAATCTTCATCCCAATAAAAGGGAACATCTTTCATCATCAATTTGTGGAAAGGCTGGCATCACCCTGACAAATTGGAAATGAACAGCCAGATATAAGCCAAGCGGCCCTGTAGTGATCTCAACTCGGAGAGGTTCCTTGGTGGAGGTAACTCCTGAATTGATTTGATTTTTGCGGGGTCTATCTCGATCCCCCGATATCGGATAATGAAGCCCAAGAATTTTCGCTCGATACCCCGAACGCACACTTCATGGGGTTCATCTTCAGCTCATGCTGCCTCATCCTCTGAAAGACAATACGGAGGTCTTGCAGATGATCTTCTTTTCTTCTGGTTTTGACCACCAGATTATCTATGTAGCACTCGACCTTGTGGTAGAGCAACTCATCAAAGATTTTGGTCATTGCGCGCTGATATGTTTCGCCAGCATTCTTCAGTCGAACGGCATCCTCTTATAGTGATAAATGCCTTTAGGGGTTCGGAAAGCAGTATGGACCCGGTCATGCTCCGCGATCCAAATTTGGTTGTAACCGGATGACCCGTCCATGAATGACAGGGCCTCATGACCGGTTGTAGCATCGATCATGACTTCCGTTATTGGCACCGGAAAGTCATCTTTGGGGCAGGCTTTATTTAGATCTCGGAAGTCGACACATATCCGGATCTATCCATTCTTCTTTTTCATGGGGACGATATTCGCCAGCCATGTGGTGTACTGGTTTTCTTCAATAAATCCCACGTTAATAAGCTTGTCGACTTCAGCACAAATTTGAGTAATGAGTTCTGGCCTCATGCGTCGCGGTGGTTGCTTCACCGGCTCGGCCTCAGGGCTGATTGCCAGCTCATATTGTGAGATAGCGGGATTTAGACCGGGCATTTCTTTGTAAGTCCAGGCGAAGCAATCCCAGTACTCTAGCAGCAGCTGGGTGTACAGCTCCCATTCTTCTGGGGATAGTTGGGCACTGAGGAAGGTAGTCCTAGGGTCCTCCTCATTTCCCAAGTTGACTTCTATCAGTTCATCGACAGTGGCTTGGCCTCCGTCTTCTATCTCCGGAGGTGCCGGTTGGAGGTCAATGAAGTCTGGAATACCATCTTGAGGGTCGAGTACTTCGACTTCCTTGTCAGACACCACCAGAGCTTCTTGAGGATTCTCTGTTTCTTGTGCTAGCGGCTGCGCGGATTGTTCTATTAGCAAATCCACTACCGTTGCAGCTCCCAAGGGCGAGAGAGCTGCTTCAGTATTTGTAGATGAGGTTGCAGCAGCGACAGGCTGGTAGTTGTTTATTGCCGGGCCTGGACAGCATCCCGATTTTATAGCAGAAGTTGAGGAGGTCTCGCCTTCTGGGGTGGTTGTATCTTCCGTAGAAGTAGCCTTTTCATTCTTGGCAACGTGTTCCTCTTGATCAGAGTCGACCGAGGCTTCCCCGATTGGCAGAAGGGGTGCTGAATTTATCATCAGTAGGACTCTACTGGAGGGAGAAATTCTTACTTCTTCAGTATCTTCCGCTTCACTGCTGTTAGCCGTATCAAATTTGGCTTGAAGGGCCGCCTCTTCAGGGTAGACCTGCTCCCAGCATCGGCAGGGGACCGCGGTCTCTATTTCTTGATCTCCGGGTTGAGCCAGTTCAACATGGTCAGCTTCCGCCGGGTATTCATCAAAAGTTGCCCCCAGCGGACTTTCTTCAGCAGGATAGAAGGCGGAGATGGTGTCCACCTCGTATCACCCATTGTAATAATATTCTTCCAGGGTGAAGCCCAACCCCGGATGTTGAGAGACACGTCTCATTTTCTTATCCAGATTTGTGGGATACCACATCTTCTGGAAAACTTCCTTGCGCTTTTGAGACTGATCGGGGGGGATGTGTTGCTTCTGAAACATCCTGGCCATTCGCTTAGTCGTGAATGCCAGACCCTTGACGGGAACCGGCGGGTTGCTTATATCTTCGGGGAGGTTGCAGTCTGTGTCTTCCCGAGTAGGGTGCTCTTCAGCCGTATAGAACAAGCTGCTAGGTCCATCTTCCTGTGTCACCTCCCAAGTTTTGAAAGGCTCGACAGTAGGGTTATCAAGGCCGGGAGTTGGCTTGGTGAAGCCATCTGGGATTTCAATATGATTGTGCCGCCGAGCGACCCGCACTTCATTAGCTTCAGGGTATAATGTTGGGGGTGCTGTTCTGCCTACGTCTCCGGATGCTGTGATATGGGAGACCACCTTGGGCTTGACATATCCGCGCAGAGCGGTGGTGGATACCAACTACTGCCGGATGTGCTTCTCGATGCCCCCGCAGGGGTCTTAGCTTCAGAGGTCTTCTGGGAAGGCCCTGTATATAGGTTGGCATCCGCCAAATGACATTCAAACACCTCGAACGGGTGGGGTCAGCAAATATCCTCTCCTCCTTCCCTTGGAGACTGTACTTGATGCATTGGTGGAGCGTGGAGGGCACCACCATATTTTCATGCAGCCATGGGCGGCTGAGCAGTGCCTTGTACAACGTGCCGGAGTCAATGACATGGAACTACACCGTCGTAGTGAAATCTGCTAAGGTAAGGGTGAACTCTGCCACCCCCATTGACACTTCGCATTTTTTACTGAAGCCGGCGATACGTATATCTCTGACTTTCTTGAGATGCACGTTAAAGTGGTGCCTCATGTATATTCTATAAGGCAGGATGTTGACCGCTGCACCGGGATCAACCAGAATCCTGTTCAACTCCCTTCCATTCAGGTGCCCCTTCATATACAGCGGCCTGTTGTGGCTAATGGTGGGCAACAGCTATTGTGCCCCTTAGGCACAAGCATGTGCTATGTTGCTTTGATGATAGCAATGTTATTTGGTTTTGATGATAGCAAGACAGTGAGTGCATTTGAGTGCATTTGATATTGTATTTTGATGATAGCAATGTTATTGTGTTTTGATGATTGCAATAAATAAAGTGCATTTCTGTGCATTCTTATCCTCGAGCATTCTGCATATGATAGCAACATGAATGATGATGTTTAGCATTGATGGCATTTGTTCTTTATATATCTGAATTGTATTTTGTCAGACATCATGTCTCTGCATGTATCTGCATAGTCTGAATGTCTCTGCATGTATCTGCATAGTCTGAATAGCAGTAAGTGCTAGTCTCTACATTGGAAGTGTGCATCATTTGCATTCAAGCCTTGAAGTCTGTACATCATGTTCATTCAGTTCACTTCAAGTCTGTCAGCCGTGTGCATTGGATTCAAAGTCTATACTGCCTCTACGTGTTCTTTGCATTCCATTCACATTCCATTCACTGCTGTTTACATTTCTCATATGTCATGGGTCGACACATCCTCTGATGGGCCGACTCCTTCAGCAGTCATGCTTAAGAACTCAAGTCCATACACTGGAAACTCTTCAATTGATTGAGTCTATACATTGTCCTAGGCTAAGTGTGTACAGCGTCTCATTCATGCTTTGATTAATGAAGTCTGTACATCAGTCTTCACATTCTAAGTCTGTACAGCCGTTGGGTTTGGACTCAGAGTCTGTACACTCGATTCGCCTTTGAATTGGTCAAGTGTGTACACTCCTTCACTGTAGCTTTCACGTATCCAAAGTCTACACATCGTGAAAGTCTATACATTCTTCACTGACTTTCGTTCAAGGTAAAGTCTATACATTGGGGTCTTTCCCTACGTTTCATAAGTGAAGTCTGTACATCCGTTTCTGAAGACTGAAGTCTATACACTCTAGCCTATTCCTACGATCAAGGCTTCAGCTACACTCTAAGTCTGTACATTGGCTTCGCTTCATCAAGTCTATACACTGACTCGCTTCATGTCCCTAAAGTCTGTACATCCACAGTGAAATCCAAAGTCTATACATTAGTCTTCACATTGAAAGCCTATACATTGCTGGATGATCAAGTCTGTATATTGGGGGGCTTTTCCTACGCTTGGCCAAGTCTATACACTCATACCTTTCCCTACGTTTTGCTGGCCAAGTCTATACATCGCTGAGTCTGTACATTGCTTACAGCTCACACGTTCAAAGCATAAAGTCTGTACAGCATGAAGTCTATACATTAGGTTCAACTCTTCAAAGTCTATACAGTGGCTTCGCATCGGCAAGTCTGTACATCGGCTTCACTCATTCAAGTCTATACATCCACAGTGGATCTTCAAGTCTGTACATCCACAGTGGAACTTCAAAGTCTGTACACTGCTTGAGCCTCAACAAGTCTGTACATCGCCTTAAGCGTTTCAAGTCTATTCATTGGCTCAAGCTTCCAAGTCTGTACACTGGTTCAAAGTCTACACAACGCCTCTTTGATTCTAAGTCTATACATTCGTTTTAAGGCAAAGTATGTACATTACCTTTGTGCTTCAAAGTTTGTACACTGCTTGAGCCTCAACAAGTATGTATAGCGAGTCCCTTCTCATCTGAAGTCTGAACATTGCTTTACACTATAGCAACTCCATACACTGCTTCAGATCTGATTCATAACGTCTATACATTGGTTCTCAATGTACACACTTATTCCTTGTGCTGCTTCACGCATAAAGTCTATACACTGGCTTTGATGCCAAGTCTATACGTCGACTGGCAGTCTTCAGCTAAGTGTATCCTTTGCTTCATAACATGAAGTCTCTGCATTGCATTCTCATTCAGCGAAGTCTCTACATTGCATACAAGCATCACAAAGTCTGTACAGTCCAATGTCCATACATTGCCTTTGGGATTTAAAGTCTATACAACCATTGTCTGCACTGCATTGCATTCATTAGTTGTAAAGTATGCACTCGAGTCCAGTGTCTTCAGTAAAGTCTATACATTGGCATCGGGCTTCACTTTGAGTCTGTACAGTGGCTGCTAGGAAGTATGTACAGCCGTTGCCTCCTCATATGAAGTCTATACTTTGGGCAAGTCTGTACACTGGATTCCTTTTATGAAGCCTATACATTCACTAAGTCTGTACACTGCATTCCTTCTTATGAAGCCTTTATATTCATTAAGTCTATACACTGCGTTGTGCACACTTTACATTGCTTTCGCCTTCACAGCAAAGTCTATACAATGCAATGCATATACTTAGAACTGATGACTTCGTTTCATCTATCTAACAGGGACTGAAGAGGCTAATGAAGGGCACGTGATCCGAGGTGCCTGGCTCGTGATCCAAGGATGGACGAGATACCAGGATGCTGCCACGTGGTCCGAATTTTTAGGGCAGGAAATGTGGAAGCCACACGCGCCCAGTGTGCCTGCTGCTGCTGCTGCTGCTATATATATATACAAGCCTTCTTCCACAGAAGAAGCTGATCGATATAGAGGAGAGAAGTTGTCGATCCAGCACAAGAGAGGAAAGAAAAGAGAGAGAAGAGAAGAGCAGAGAGTGAGAGTTTAGCGAAAGAAGAAGAGAAGAAGAGCAAGAGAGAGATTGAGAGCTCGAGTTGAGAAAGAGAGGGAGTTTGAGGTTGTCTGGCTTTTGGATCGAATCCAAGCTAGAGCTGCTCCTTCGAGAGCTATATTTGTGCTTCATTGTTTCAACTTTCTGTTGCTGCTATTTCTGTCCATTATTTTATCTTTTACATCTTTCTTCAAGCTATTAGTCAGCGGATTACAGAGGTGCTGCCTCTGGACGGCTAAGCTGTATTGCCCAGTGGTTTGCAGTGGAGGATTCCACTGGACAGCAAGCTGTGTTGCTCAGCGGGGCGAGGAGGATTCCTCGGACGGCAAGCTGTGTTGCCCAGCGGTTGTATGGCAAGCTGTGATGCCCAGTTGTTCAAGCTGTGAGTCAGCGGAATCCACACTCGGTTTGAGTGTGGGGTGGATGTAGGTCTGCTGGACCGAACCACCTAAAAACCCCTTGTGCATTGTGGTTTGTTTTGTTCTATTGTGCTTCCGCTAGATGAATGCATAGGGGCGCTCCATGTGTTTGGCTTCTGGTTGAGCAGAAGAGTTAATTAGTCTTCTTAGAGTATTTTAATTTGTCAAGAGAGCAAAATTCTAGTTGAGCTATACTTTGTCTAAATCTGTCTTGTTAGCACTCTAGTGATCTTACTGTGTGTTTGTTTAGTTCCACATCTGCCCATTAGCTTTTAAGCTTGTCTAGTTTGCGAACTAGTAACTTTAGTGAGCATCATATTTTAATTGGGTGAAAGATTTTTAAAGGGCTATATTCATTCACCCGCCCTCTGAATACTGCACCGAACCCAACACTTGGTATCAGAGGGGGTCTCTGACTAAACAGATCTAACAATCTGCAGAGGATCATGCTAATTGTTGGTGCATTTCAGAGTGGGTCTTTTGGAATCATATTTTGATTTACTGTCTTAGTGCTTTACGTTGATCATCTGGTTTAGTGCATCTCTGTTTGGTGCATTTTATAAGTGTGCTTCTTGTGTTCTGTATTAAGTTTCACTGAGTTAGTTCTTTGCCTTGCTTATCTGGTTGTGGTGCTTTGTTGTCGATTGCTTCGTGCCTTGAATCTGCTTGTCATCTATTCTGATGGCTCATCCTCCGATATACAGAGGTGATGACCTTGGCCCATGGCTGGAAAAGTTACATCGGTATGTAAACACAACCGATCCTGATTTGTGGAAGGTAATAACTCATGGTCCATACAAACTGTCGAAGGATAAATCTAAATTGACCAAGAAGGATAAGCTGAAAGACTCTGTCAATAATAGAGCTGTAGTTTTATTAAAAGAATCAATTGACAGATCTCTAATTGAATGCATTTTTTCTTGCAGGTCTGCCAAAGACATTTTGGATAAACTGAAGCTAATCAGGAATCACAGCAAGTGCTTAATGGCTGATCATAGAAATGCTGATGATGAAACTTCATCCGAGGTAAGCTCTGAATCAGAAGGATACTCTTTCGATGAATTGATAGAGATGTATGAAAACTTGTTAGAAGTTTCCAAGAAATTGAAATCTGAAAATAAAAAATTGAAAAAGAAATGTGATAGAATAAATCTGAAAGATTCCTGTGAAAATTGTCCAAATATGAAAAAGTCTTCTGATGCTTGCATGCTAGATGTTCAGAATCTTAAGAAACAAAATGATTCTCTAAAAATTGAAAAATAAACATGGTTGGATAAAATGTCAGAAATAGAGAATCAGTTGAATGATAAGATAAAGGAGCATCTAAAAGGCATGCAGGAACTCACTGAAGTTAATACTGGAGTGGACAAACTGAAATTGGAGAATGAAGATCTTCAAAAGAAAAATAAAACTCTTATGGTTAGAATGAATGAAATCAATGAGGTGGTTTCACAGTCCTCTTCTACTAAATCAAACTGTAAAATATGCTCAGCTTTAAGAGAACGTAATGAAGATCTCTTTAGTGAAAATGAATGGCTAAATAAACAAATTACCTCACTTAAAGATGATCACAAAAACCTACTCGCTGAGAAAATTAAAGCAGAAGAAAGAGAAGATGAACTGATTGAAAAATTGGAGCACATGTCTAGAAGAGAGAGATGTGCTAATAATGAAATTCAGGATAAAAATCTTGAGGAAGAAAACACTGAATTAAAAGCTGAAGTTGAGAAATTGAAATGGTTAAATACTGGACTATCTGAAAAACTTCTCACTACCGAAAAGGGAAAAGCTGTTTGTAATGAAGAATCAGAAATGTTGAACAGTCTAGAACAAGAAATTGAGAAGTATAAAACTGCTAACCAAGTTCTAAGCGAATGTGTAAACTGCAGTGAACAGAAGATAGCCAGTTATGAACTTCACATTGCTAGCTTGGAAGATAAAATTCATAATCTGAAAAATTCAGCTATTGAGTCTGCCAAGATTAAAGGAAAAATGAAAACTGTTGGGAAGAGGAAGGATGATAACTCAGAAGGGGGAACAAATTACTGTTCTGATGTTAAGAAAATCACTAAAAACCAGCTATATACCACTTTTGTCCAAAGCACTGATGTAGCTGGTACTTCAAGGCAATCCCCAAAATAAAATGAAAATCAGAAGTCACCTTCAAAATCTGTCTTTCAGTTTAAAGCTCAGAAAATTGAAAAGCAAACAAAACCTGTTGAGGATAATCAGAAATTGAAAAGAAAGAGTCAAACAAAAAGGGCAAAGAATAATTCTGGTTATACTCTGAAATTTGTTAGCTCTGCTGAATCTGATGGGTCCATGCAAAATGCTCATGCTTCTTGTACTCATTCACATGCATATGTGAATTCATCTGATAGAAACCATGGCCCTAGGAAATCTGATACTTCTTGATATTATTGTGATAAGTATGGGCATATCATGGATGATTGCAGAATATTAAAAGAGGATGAGCATGCAAATAAAACAATGCATTCTAGGAATCTATCTGGAAGAAACTATGCCTTCAGGAAATCTAATGCTTCATGCTATTATTGTGGTAGGTGTGGTCATGTAATGAATGCATGTTTTAAACTGAAAGAAGATAACAATGTGAATCCTAGATCTTTCACACATGCTCATAACCCATATAGATATAGATCTATTTCAGGCCAGCATATCATTTGTTTCACTTGCAACAAGCCTGGGCATAAGACTAATGAGTGCTGGTCAGGAAATCATTGGGGTAAAAATGAATCAAGAAGCAAGCATCTTAAATGTTTTGAATGTAGTAAGTATGGGCATGCAGTCAAAGATTACTGTCATGCTCAGGGAAATAGATTAAACTCTAAATCTGTCAAATTCCCTACTTTCTATGATTCTGTTAGAAATAACTTGAGAGATAAAAGGAAAAACTTTACATGTTTTGAATGTGGTAAGCTAGGCCACAAAGCTGCCAACTATCGGCTGGCTGAGCATGGAAAGAAAAATTTTCAAGTCAATAAAAGAAATACTCATGCTCATACACATAATTTTCATACTCATATGCATGCACATGGGCATCATATTTTTTCTAACATGAAGAATAAAAATAAAAATTCTGTGGCTTCATGTTATTATTGTGGAAAAATTGGACATTCAATGTTTGAGTGTAAACTGATGGAATATGATGATCATGTTGCTAAAAGATTGTTTAGAACACCTGTTAGGGCTCATACAGGACCCAAGGCAGCTTGGGTTCCTTAGGATAAAAATAATCCAGTTGTTGCAGGTGTGCCTTGGAAATGAATAAAGGGGGTTAACCAAGGCACTCAACAAGAAAACCCCAGGATACTACAATTCAGGTCAGTTCTGAACTTTGCTTTAAATTCCATTATCTGAAATTGTGAGCATGAAAATTGTGAGTTTCATATTGATTTGCTTGATTGATTGTTGATGATCTCTTCATGTCTAGCTGATCAGTCTGCATTCCAGACTCAGCTACTGAATTTTACTTTGCATATATCTGATGCTCTTCTCTCACTGATTATTGCACTGAATAAATGGGCTGTTAGATGCTCTGCACAATCATTTTTACAGTCTATGCTTTTATGAACCTTGTGTCAATGGACTGCATGCTTGTTGTTGAATGCATAACTTGCTGATTGTGAATAGTTCTTCAGTGTATAGAGTCAATGCATGTGTCTTGTGTCAATGCATTGCATGCTTGATTACATACTTGGACTGAGCTTGAATGGGTCAGTTAGTGCATACAGTCAATGCATGTGTCTAGTACTTGCATATATCATCTGCATGACTGTCAATGAAATTGATCAATACATAAAGGACTGATTTGCATGACTGTCATTTGCCTATTGTCATAGACTGCATGTTTTTCAATGCATAATAGGGCTGCTTTGCACTGCATTATCATTTGCTTAACCCTGGTATATCAAATGGTATGTTACTAAAAGGCAAGGAAATCTGCCCGGAGGTTTCTACCATGTGTGAGATGGTCTTTGAGACCACGTTCTCCGCCGAGTACTATGGGTCATGTCTTCATGTAGAACAGTGCACTGCATCATATGTTGAAAAATCTGAAAAAGGATGAAAATGCTTATAACTTGGATGCATATATCTGAATTGATTGCATACTTGTCTCATGTATCCTTGGTGCATAGTCTGCATGTAGGACAGTATGTTGCATAGCATATCTCTTGCATCATGATGTCAGGGGGAGCTGAGAGTTCTATTCAATTCTTTGAATCCTATTCACTTCTCAGTGTTCTCATTCAAATGATTCATATTCTTTGACATCAGTTGCTCATTGAACCATATTGTCAATTGCTATCTTTTCCCCATCATTTTCACTAAACAACAGCTTTGCATCTGGTTTAGTACATTGAATGGTGATTATTGCAATTGTTCACTTATAAGAATCACACTTACAAATTGAAAGGAACTAAATGTTTAACCTTTATAAATTGGAGAGTTAAGTGTCTGCACTTCAGAATTTGAGATAAAAGAAAACTTTTATAGCTCTTAATCTTTGTCTCATGGTTAAAATAGAAAAAGTTTTTGTAATGCCTAAATGTGTTGAACTGGATATGTCTAGAACAGGCTAATAAGAGTGTGTACTGATTTTTTAAACAATCACTCTAAAAGAATTAAGGGCAGCAATAAATAAGATCATTAATGTTAAGAATTGAACACAGTGACAGAGCAATGGCTGATTGCACTGAGAAACTGTGAACTCCTCCAAAGAAGCAGGAGAATTCACATGTCATGAGGTGATTCAGAATATCTCTGTTCATAGGGTCAAATCTATAGGGGGAGTCCTCACCAAGTAACTGAGGGTACTGGCCTCTAATCAAGGTGTACCCTTAATGTCAAAAGTGAAGACTATCCTTTGTGGGTTCTGATCTGAAATAGGTCTAGTAGTTTATGCCTAGTAACTGGGGGTACCTGCCTCTGATCAAGGTGTACACCTAATGTCAACAGCATAAATGCCACTGATCTATTTACTTAGTTCAGGTTCTGAAAAATTCAAAAGTGAAAATCAAACTGCTGTAACCCTTCGAAAAATCAAAAGTCAATGAGTGAAAATTATTTTTAATACATATTCAAACTGCCATTCTTGATCTTCCATGTTTAATCACAAAAGGGTATTATTTCTGACTTATCTATTAATACCATGTGCCCTAGATTCATTGCCATAAATGGAATCTATAAACTCTTTTTCATGGGTCAGATGTTTTACTCTAGATTTATTATTGTTAAACCTGAATTTTTGTCAAAATTGTATGTTGCTGATTCTTATACTTTAACAGTTGTTTATAATCATGCTTCCTTTCTGAACCTATGATTCAGTTGTTGTCAAGTGACCCTCCTACCTTCTCTACCTTTGTTTATCTGTTCATATTCCTTCTCAAAGGGGGAGCATTTATTTAGGGGGAGAAATAATTCAGGGGGAGTCATACCTTCAGGGGGAGTTTATTGCTCGAGAAGTCACTTGAATGCATACTGCCATGTTGCACACATGTTTTTTTATTGTTCTTCCCTTTTCGATTATGTCAAAGGGGGAGAAAATTTTGTGTGTGACTCACTGTCACTGTTTATTGTCATCATCAAAAAGGGGGAGAATGTTGTGCCCCTTAGGCACAAGCATGTGCTATGTTACTTTGATGATAGTAATGCTATTTGGTTTTGATGATAGCAAGACAGTGAGTGCATTTGAGTGCATTTGATATTGTATTTTGATGATAGCAATGCTATTATGTTTTGATGATTGCAATAAACAAAGTGTATTTCTGTGCATTCTTATCCTTGAGCATTCTGCATATGATAGCAACATGAATGATGATGTTTAGCATTGATGGCATTTGTTCTTTATATATCTGAATTGCATTTTGTCAGATATCATGTCTCTGCATGTATCTGCATAGTCTGAATGTCTCTGCATGTATCTACATAGTCTGAATAGCAGTAAGTGCTAGTCTCTACATTGGAAGTGTGCATCATTTGCATTCAAGCCTTGAAGTCTGTACATCATGTTCATTCAGTTCACTTCAAGTCTGTCAGCCGTGTGCATTGGATTCAAAGTATATACTGACTCTGCGTGTTCTTTGCATTCCATTCACATTCCATTCACTGCTGTTTACATTTCTCATATGTCATGGGTCGACACATCCTCTGATGGGTCGACTCCTTCAGCAGTCATGCTTAAGAACTCAAGTCCATACACTGGAAACTCTTCAATTGATTGAGTCTATACATTGTCCTAGGCTAAGTGTGTACAGCGTCTCATTCATGCTTTGATTAATGAAGTCTGTACATCAGTCTTCACATTCTAAGTCTGTACAGTCGCTGGGTTTGGACTTAGAGTCTGTACACTCGATTCGCCTTTGAATTGGTCAAGTGTGTACACTCCTTCACTGTAGCTTTCACGTATCCAAAGTCTACACATCGTGAAAGTCTATACATTCTTCACTGACTTTCGTTCAAGGTAAAGTCTATACATTGGGGTCTTTCCCTACGTTTCATAAGTGAAGTCTGTACATCCGTTTCTGAAGCCTGAAGTCTATACACTCCAGCCTATTCCTACGATCAAGGCTTCAGCTACACTCTAAGTCTGTACATTGGCTTCGCTTCATCAAGTCTGTACACTGACTCGCTTCATGTCCCTAAAGTCTGTACATCCACAGTGAAATCCAAAGTCTATACATTGGTCTTCACATTGAAAGCCTATACATTGCTGGATGATCAAGTCTGTACATTGGGGGGCTTTTCCTACGCTTGGCCAAGTCTATACACTCATACCTTTCCCTATGTTTTGCTGGCCAAGTCTATACATCGCTGAGTCTGTACATTGCTTACAGCTCACACGTTCAAAGCCTAAAGTCTGTACAGCGTGAAGTCTATACATTGGGTTCAACTCTTCAAAGTCTGTACAGTGGCTTCCCATCGGCAAGTCTGTACATCGGCTTCACTCATTCAAGTCTATACATCCACAGTGGATCTTCAAGTCTGTACATCCACAGTGGAACTTCGAAGTCTGTACATCGGCTTCACTCATTCAAGTCTATACATCCACAGTGGATCTTCAAGTCTGTACATCCACAGTGGAACTTCGAAGTCTGTACACTGCTTGAGCCTCAACAAGTCTGTACATCGCCTTAAGCGTTTCAAGTCTATTCATTGGCTCAAGCTTCCAAGTCTGTACACTGGTTCAAAGTCTACACAACGCCTCTTTGATTCTAAGTCTATACATTCATTTTAAGGCAAAGTCTGTACATTACCTTTGTGCTTCAAAGTTTGTACACTGCTTGAGCCTCAACAAGTATGTACAGCGAGTCCCTTCTCATCTGAAGTCTGAACATTGCTTTACACTATAGCAACTCCATACACTGCTTCAGATCTGATTCATAACGTCTATACATTGGTTCTCAATGTACACACTTATTCCTTGTGCTGCTTCACTCATAAAGTCTATACACTGGCTTTGATGCCAAGTCTATACGTCGACTGGCAGTCTTCAGCTAAGTGAATCCTTTGCTTCATAACATGAAGTCTCTGCATTGCATTCTCATTCAGCGAAGTCTCTACATTGCATACAAGCATCACAAAGTCTGTACAGTCCAATGTCCATACATTGCCTTTGGGATTTAAAGTCTATACAACCATTGTCTGCACTGCATTGCATTCATTAGTTGTAAAGTCTGCACTCGAGTCCAGTGTCTTCAGTAAAGTCTATACATTGGCATCGGGCTTCACTTTGAGTCTGTACAGCGGCTGCTAGGAAGTATGTACAGCCGTTGCCTCCTCATATGAAGTCTATACTTTGGGCAAGTCTGTACACTGGATTCCTTTTATGAAGCCTATACATTCACTAAGTCTGTACAATGCATTCCTTCTTATGAAGCCTTTATATTCATTAAGTCTATACACTGTGTTGTGCACACTTTACATTGCTTTCGCCTTCACAGCAAAGTCTATACAATGCAATGCATATACTTAGAACTGATGACTTCGTTTCATCTGTCTGACAGGGACTGAAGAGGCTAATGAAGGGCACGTGATCCGAGGTGCCTGGCTCGTGATCCAAGGATGGACGAGATACCAGGATGCTGCCACGTGGTCTGAATTTTTAGGGCAGGAAATGTGGAAGCAACACGCGCCCAGTGTGCCTACTGCTGCTGCTGCTATATATATATACAAGCCTTCTTCCACAGAAGAAGCTGATCGATAAAGAGGAGAGAAGTTGTCGATCCAGCACAAGAGAGGAAAGAAAAGAGAGAGAAGAGAAGAGCAGAGAGTGAGAGTTTAGCGAAAGAAGAAGAGAAGAAGAGCAAGAGAGAGATTGAGAGCTCGAGTTGAGAAAGAGAGGGAGTTTGAGGTTGTCTGGCTTTTGGATCGAATCCAAGCTAGAGCTGCTCCTTCAAGAGCTATATTTGTGCTTCATTGTTTCAGCTTTCTGTTGCTGCTATTTCCTGTCCTTTATTTTATCTTTTACATCTTTCTTCAAGCTGTTAGTCAGCAGATTGCAGAGGTGCTGCCTCTGGATGGCTATGCTGTATTGCCCAGTGGTTTGCAGTGGAGGATTCCACTGGACAGCAAGCTGTGTTGCTCAGCGGGGCGAGGAGGATTCCTCGGACGACAAGCTGTGTTGCCCAGCGGTTGTATGGCAAGCTGTGATGCCCAGTTGTTCAAGCTATGAGTCAGCGGAATCCACACTCGGTTTGAGTGTGGGGTGGATGTAGGTCTGCTAGACCGAACCACCTAAAAACCCCTTGTGCATTGTGGTTTGTTTTGTTCTATTGTGCTTCCGCTAGATGAATGCATAGGGGCGCTCCATGTGTTTGGCTTCTGGTTGAGCAGAAGAGTTAATTAGTCTTCTTAGAGTATTTTAATTTGTCAAGAGAGCGAAATTCTAGTTGAGCTATACTTTGTCTAAATCTGTCTTGTTAGCACTCTAGTGATCTTACTGTGTGTTTGTTTAGTTCTGCATTTGCCCATTAGCTTTTAAGCTTGTCTAGTTTGCGAACTAGTAACTTTAGTGAGCATCATATTTTAATTGGGTGAAAGATTTTTAAAGGGCTATATTCATTCACCCCCCCTCTGAATACTGCACCGAACCCAACAACAGCATATCGTCTGGAGTGAAGGTCATGCTAGCCTCCGGCATTGCTTCAGCCAGACATGTCTCAAAATGAGCAGGCGTCTGGAGAGCTGTAATAATCGCCTGTCGAGTCTCTTCACTCAAAGAAAGGATCTCCCAGATTGTAAATCGAGCAGGGAGCTTCTTGAGTAGCTTCATTATTCGGCTCCCAGCTCGGACATTGGAGAGCTTCATCTCTTCAGCCCATCTGGGCTTGGGGAAGTCTTGGTTTGCGGGCCCTGACGGACCTGCTTCATCTTCCTCAGATTCGGCGCCCTTCTGGCTGGTACCGACTTCTGGGTGTTCTTTGTTAGCTGCTGCGGGGCGAGCTCCATTTGCACTTGGATCTTTGGCAGATTGTGCTAGCTGCGGGTGAACGTCCCCGAGTGTAGGGTTAGCCTCCTGACAAGGCTGCTTCCCCTTGGACATCTTCATGAATTCAAGAAATGAAGAGACCCCCTTGCCCCCACTCTTGTTATATAGGCCTGGCGGAGGAGGGATTTGGACTCCCTTGACCTCCGGCGGAGGTGTTTTGTAGGGTTGCTCCCCCCTGAACATGATGTTGTGGTTGGGTGGCGGCTGGCGCCCCCATTTTCGGCCTGATCGGGTGGCATGTGCAGCAGTTGCGGCCTCGGCCTTGCCTCCCCCAGCATGGGGTGTGAAGCAAATTTTCTCTTCTTCCTCCTCTCCGGATAGGTTGAAAAGTGCTGATAGAGTATTACAGGAGACAACCTGCACTTTATCGGCCTCAGCGGCCTTTCTTTTCTACTTCTTTTATTTCTTCTTCTTTTTTGCTTCAGCGGGCGGGTGCCCCCAGAACAGACTACCCTCTCTGTCGGGTGCCGCTTCAGCTTCCTCCTTTTGTTCGAGTGAGAGCTGCTCTAGTTCTTACCACGGGACGTGGTCCCGCACTAGCAAGGGCTTCAATTCGGGCTGCACGTATTCGTCCAGCCCCTCAATGAGGTTTTGCAGTCGAAGGACCCCAGGATTGGTCTCCATAACCACTGGCAGCAGAGTTTGTCTCCTCCGATTATGTGTAGGTATCCTGACAGTTGTAGGTGGAGTGATCCATACGGGTGCTACCACGGCGGAGCAGGCCGGGGTGTGACACCACGGATATGTGCCCCCTCTTTCCGGTGGGGTGCCCTCTTTTTCTTATGCTTCACAGGGACCTACTGCCATCCCTGCTGTTCTTTCACGGACTCCAAGAAATGAGCTTCATAGGTGCTCCGCGTGCTTGTTTCAGAGATCTCCTCGGGCAGTGCCTGGTATAGGGAGATCATGTTGACTCCTGCCCTCCTCCAAGGGGCTTCATGTGGCTGAGGAGGGTCCACTTAGTACTCTCCCAGCTCGATCTCATTTTTCTTCACCATCCCTTCAATGATGTCCTTGAAAACATAGCAGTCTTCGATTGGATGCCCCAACATCTGGTGGTAGGGGTAGAATCTTGGGCTGTCTTTTTTCTTTAGGTCCTCCGGCCTCCTTGGCTCTGGCAGGGTGAGCATGCTATATTCCGTTACCCAGTCGAACAGAACCCGGGTCTTGTCTTTGGAAATGAATAGGCCTTCTTCATCTTGTCCCTCAGCGAAGGACCTTCTTTGCCGTCTGGGGCTTTTGCAGGCTGTGGGGTGACTCCCTTCTTGCCTTCACTTTTCTGTTGTTCGAACGCCTTTATGTCAAGAGCGTTCGCTTCTTTAGGCGACGGGCGTCGCTCCACCGTCTTGCCCTTCTGGGTCGTGCCGGCAGCAGATGTAGGGGCAGGTCTGGCCAGGAAAGCTTCCACCTCGGCCATGACATTGTTCAATCGATCAAACGATCGTATTTCCATTCCGATCATCTTTTCCAGAACCTCCCTTCTGAGATTCTGTTTGCATATTTGCACAGCATCCTCCTAATGCGGGGGCCGCTTGCACCTCGTTCCGAGGTTCCTCCACCTCTTGATATAATCGAGGGCTGTCTCATCGGCCCTCTGCTTTGTTGAGTAGAGTTCGGTCACTGTGACCTCCCTCTCTGTAACATGGAATCTTTCTCTGAACTTCTTCTGCATATCTGGCCAATCGCTGATCGACCCGGCCGAGAGGCTAGAATACCATTCAAATGCGAGCCCCGTCAGTGAGGACCCGAAAAACTTTAGCAGGTATGACTCGTCGGTGGCCAAGTCGCCCATGACAGTCATATAATAGGCTATGTGTTCTCTCGGGGACCCCTTCCCGTTGAACTTGTCAAACTTGGGCGGCTTGTTGATTCCCGGGGGAAGCCGTTTAGCAGCATGGTGTTACGGGTATGGCACCCGATATGCATCAAACGCGATGTAGTCGCCTTCACCCCTTTCTGTGAGCTTCAGCTCGATCATTCTTTCCACCATCATCCGGTTCACGACTGCAGGGTCAACTGGCTCTGGGTAGAAGTGCGCCGGCTGCGGGTACGGGGTGACCAGGGTGGTCGCCTGTGGAGGACGTGGCAGCGGGGGTGTCTGGTGCACTTGAGGGAGCACCGGTGGTAGCAGCGGCTGGAGTTGTGGTTGCTGCTGTTGCAGTGTCGCCATACTTGGTTCTGACGACTGAGGCAGTGTGTAGAGCAGTGGAGGGCCGTCATGACGGACCGCTCCCCGGGATGATTCACCCTGGACTTCGGGTGGTTTGGAAGCTGAGGACTGTTCAGTTTTTTCCATCAGCTGCTTCTTTAGCAAGTCTATCTGTTGCCGATATTTCTGAAGTAGTATCAAGACTGATGGGTCTATAGTGGCTGTAGTGGGGATAACTTCTGCCGTCTCCCCAGACGTACCCTCGGGCAGGATGTCGAGGGAGACGTCGTCTTCTTCTTCCGCCGTCACCACATTAGCGGTCAGGATGGGGGCCTTATCATCCCACCGGTGGTAGACCCGGGGTTGTTTTCCCTTAGTCATCATCAGGAGCTCCCTCGCGGCTTCTGTCCTCCGAGTGCTAAGCCCTGGCCTTGCGGCCAACTGAGCCAATTCTCGGGGATCTTCAGGAAGCCCCCCATATCGGTTGGATATACCAGCCATGTTGCAGGTGAAGACCTGCATCCTTCTCCTTTGTCGATGGACCCTCCTATTAGCTTGATGCGGGAAGGTCAGCCTCTTGAACACAGAAGCCCTTCTTGTTTCTTCCCGCTTGGGAACGGCTTCATCGGCTTCGATCTCGAAGCTGTTATCATATCCATTGTCGTCGACTGACGACACCATCATTCTTTCTTCTACATCTTCTTCATCTGCCATTGACGGGCAGTAGTCTTCACTGGCGGCGGCTGCTTGCATCAGTCGCTGTTTGCCCAAGCGAGGGGTTGCCTAACCCTCGAAAATAATTTCTGACCAAACATGTCATCTCTTCTTCACCCGCTCTTGATGTAATAAGGGGGACAGTTGCCGACCTCCCACAGGAGGGGTATAAGCTAGCCGAGCTCTGTCGGCAGGTTGTTGGAATCTTCGTCCCACAGCTGAGACGTTGGCTTGACGGGCGCAGGCCCGAAAACTCTCGCGGCGAGGGGGATCCGCAACCACTTCTTCTTCTTTCGGGGCCAGGCCCCTTCCTCTCTTCCCTTCCCCTCTATCGTGAGCAAGACGGCAGGGGACGGGTGCAGCTTGGTGAACAGGTTAGACCCTCTTGGGGACCCATACCTGCTTCAATTTCCTTGGCCTGGGGGCCAACTTCTCTCGACCGTAATGGCCGACTTCTTCTCTTTCCGGCCTTCTTCCAGTGAGGGCTTGATATGAGTTGCGGACGGGGACGGAAGGGATAACCTGATCCGGAACTATCCGTGTGTCGTGTCCGTTGAGGAAGACGCGCATGCCACCAACCATCATAGATTTGCCGGATTGGGAGAGGGTTCCTGTAACCACAGCAGTACTCCTCGGATCTGCCTGCGCTGACGTCCTCTGGGGTTTCTGTTGACAGCATTGGGGCGGGCCCCACGGATAGCATGGTGCACCAAGCAGTTGGCGACCGAGGTCGGAGTCTTGAGCGAGTCGTGGCTGCATCGAGCCTTCAGAGGCTCCACATTCTTTGTAGTTCCCTCAACAGGCTCCGAGGGTTCCACTTCTAGCATATCCACAAAGGCTAACCCTAAGAAGTTGGGGAAGCCAACAGCGGCAGGGAAGCTGACGAACTCCATAGGCACCGCCAGGTACCCTTGCGCATGACCGGCGATAATCGAAGGGCCAAAGCTGACGCCAGTCAATCCAGTTGTCGTCATCGTTTGCCTGCAAAGATAGGCAAACCAACGATCAGCAATCTTTGGGAGGGCCTCTAAGCCCAAGTATCTCAGCAAACAGATGAAAGGTGACACTAGTCCCACCGGGTGTGCCAGACTATTTGCGATCGTTTATTTTACCAGGGGTATTTTGTTAAGCAGGTCCCTGACTGTTTGGGACGGGATTTCTATTCTGTTTGTTGGTTTATTTCACGTGTCGATCAATCAGTTAACTGACTGGCAATTAAATGACTGATTGACTACGCGGGCGTGCCAGTCACGTACGTGACAAGTTTATTGTGCGCTCGTTCTGACCCGTGTCGGGCGAGAGTGAGGTTCGGTTGGGACCACCAGTCCGTCATACCATAAAGGTCATGACGTTAATTACATCCCCCACGAGGAGGGAAAACCTTTGATTAATTGCCGAGATAGTGGGCTGTCGAGGCCAGAATAAGAGATGCAGATCATGCGAGTGGTCATGCAAGATGCTACGATCGACTACACACAATTTATTAAGGCGTACCCTCGGTACATGGCGGAGGACTTAGGCCCGAAGACCACCATCACGTGCGACAAACTTCCGATCGAGCGTAACCCGACTTTTCGTTAATGCCATTTGATATACCAAGGGTGCGCACACTCAGGCATTCATTGACGTGACATGAATATTCAGACTAAAGGCATGACGGCAACGATACGAAGCAAATCAATTCAAGCTTAGACAAGCTAATTTATTCAATTTATTGATCAAAAGGTTTACTTCATTCTGTTATTAACATTGGGAATCACCCCAGAGATGGGGAGGGGACCGAAACGGCACAACGGCACGATTCGGAATGAAATCGGCGTGGTACACGTAGAGAAAAGGCTTAAAATACTTGAAACGGCACCAGAAAACGTAGGTAAAGGGCTTAAAACGGCGCGGGAACCGTAGGTGTAGAAGGGGGGTTAAAACGGCGTGACCCCCTTTGGGGCGCGCCGGGACGGGGCGCGCCGTTTTAAGGCACGCCGAATGCAGACGGCGTCGGTTTAACCCAATCTCATGGAAACTGAGGTTTTATTTGTTATTTCTTGGGTTTATTAAAACACTTTAGGAAACTTTGAAAGTTTATTTAAGTCAGTTCTTCATAGGACCACCCTCGAGACATCCGAAAGCCGAGTCATAGGCTCGCGCGAGGTTCACACTCGAACGCGGCGATCGTTCCGAGTCAGACTCATTTGAGCCGGGATTTCGGCAGCATCTCCCCGTCCCGGAGGATTGTCGGGGAGAAGCGGGGAATACTCACGTAGCGGAGCAACCCCTGAGGGCCGGGTGGCGCAACGGCGGCCGGCAAAACCCGAACGGAAAGGAAAACCCCGAGGTCCAGCCTGCTAGGGGCACCAAGTCCGTGGGCGGCAGTGAGCGGGTGAGTCGACTCATGACGGGAGTGAAAACCCCGAGGGCTAGCCTACGAGGGGCACGCGACCCGAGTTGACTCAAGGCTCGAATCGGGACGACTGGTAGAGAGGGAAAACCCCGAGGACTAGCCTACGAGGGGCACCTGTCCCACGGCCACCACAAGGTCCGTGAAGGACTGTGGATTTTAAATGTCAGGATTAACCCAATTTTGATATTCACCCGATAGCCAGTAAGGACACTCATCATTAATGGATGAATTCCCATGACCAAGTGGTGGCTTGATGAAACAGTGGGGGTATATTCCCCTCCCCGGATTAGTGAGATGGGCTAATGGATTTAACCCTCTCGAATGAGCATGAACCGTATACAAACGATGAGAATGTAGACGCAGCTTACTCAGCCAGACTCAGCATATTCAACGACAGGGAATGCTGTCAGCATGCGAATCCATGGACAGAGGAATAAATGGATTAACCATTCGGCCACGAGGATGATCTCTTCACCTCTGGACAACTGAGGGATGCGGAGAGGCTCGATCGAAGCCTCCTGGTGCCATGATGGGTTGAGGGGCATATACAGATATGCCCTCAGCCACAAGACCATCGAGAAAGAAAGGAAAGAAAAGCAGAGCCAAACATGGCCATGGCGTTAACGCGAAGACCCCGGGGAGGGGGGATATCGTTGTAGCCCGGGGAGTCTGAGGGCGTATGCATCGGAGGAAAACCACGACGGCGATCGTTCGGACACATTTCGTTCTGACGCCATGGGCATCAAGGCGATGCGTAAACACACTTCGCCCATTCCCGGCGCCGGCACTGTTGCATGGCGCCACTTTAGCGGCCGAGAGAAGAAATGCGAAGGGGGAAGCAGAAGAGGCGATGCGATGGAACAGAAGCATTCACGCAAATAACACATTCATTCATCCCACGGTCAAGAAAATATTACAAGTTCATATGTCGGCACCGGCGTTGTAGCACGTCAACACAACTATCAATTGCAGGGAAGCCTACAGAAGGAGAAAGAGAGAGAGATGGTGAAGGGGGAGGCGGGCTCATATCATCACCCCTCCTCCTTTCACTTACACTACGATGGAAGAAGAAAACAGACGAAGGAAGATCGACGGAAAACACCGTGACCCACCTACGAAAACAACAGAGGAACTCTTCTTCTCCGACGCCGATGAACTCGTGCGCAGCAGAGGGCGACGGCGGCACGGTGGGGGACTCTCTGGGAAAAATCTTCCTCCCCACGAAACCTAACCCTCTTATCTTGCGATTGGTCATGGCTCTCCGGCGATCAGGACCTCTCTTCTCTTCTCTTCTCTCTCTGACTGTCTGTTCTCTTTTTTTTTTTCGAGGCCATGGCATATATATAGAGCCACCGTTAATCCGGCGCCATGGAAAGGGGCGCGCCGGATTCAGTGGCGCCGGGGGGCATGTCCCCACTTGATTCTGGCGCGCCGGATTTGGCGACGCCAGATTAAGGGGCGCCGATGTCCTTTTGTGCGCCGATTTAGCTTGTTCGCTCGACACGGGCTGGCCGATGGGTCCGGGGATGGTTCCGGAGGCTCCCGTTGACTGTTCCTCTCGCCTTGGTCCTTGGAAAATCTCGACGGGTGTTGACGAAGCTCTCCACGCTGTGAATGACCTTAATCAGAACTTCGCGTGTATCTAGCTTGAGCATACGGGTCTTCTGCCGGTACGGCCTTCGGCACTATGCTTTGTGCTTCCAGCTCAGACGGAATCGTGCTCGAAGCTTCCTTGCGGGATGGTACAACATCCGGGATAGTTCCGCCTTGGCCAGCGACCAATCGGCCACTAACTGGCCCACTATGGCGAGAAGCCAAACCCGTGTCGGGTGATCGGGACCTTCTACTGACAGAAACTTCGGCTCCTTGTTGTGAATGGCTGAGGACGTTCTTCCTCAGGAGAGTCTTCATTCAGGTGGCGAGCCACCAGGTAGACCGTCGTCCTTGGTCGGGCAACGGGTGTAGGGTTGCGGCATGATGAGGTCGATGTCGGATCATTGGGCAGGCTTGGTCGCACTGCCGGTTAGTTGTGGATTTATCTCTACTTTCTGAGGCGAAGTCCCCGGTGTTCACTTCTAGGTGACTCGAGGCTCTGGCAACTTGAGAAGCCTTCCGTCAGTTGATCTTCATCGGCTTCTGTGCTTCGGTGGGCTGTATCATTCGTCTTCGCGGCTTGGTCGCCGAAGGATCATATTTTGGGTGCCAACAATCCACCCCTTCTTTTCTGGCGCCAAGTTGGCTTGCTTGATCAGTCGGAAGAAGGGGAGACATCGCTCGATAGCTCGAGATAGGAACCGAGCTAGGGCAGTGACACGTCCGGTGAGGCACTGTACTTCCCTCACCCGTCCTGGCCGCTGCATTTCCAACACTGCTCAGATTTGGTTGGGGTTGGCCTCGATTCCCCGGTGGGTGACAAGGAAACCTAGAAATTTTCCCGACCATACCCCAAACGCACATTTAGCAGGGTTGAGTCTCATGCTATACCTTCTGAGTGTGGCGAAGGTCTCCGCCAGGTCACGCAAGTGTTCGGCGGCTCGGAGGCTTTTTACGAGCATGTCATCGATGTAGACCTCCATATTGCGGCCAATTTGTGAGTCAAACATATGGATGATGAGGCGTTGATATGTAGCTCCAGCGTTCTTCAATCCGAACGGCATGCGAGTGTAGCAATATAGGCTGTGGTCGGTGACGAACGCGGTCTTGTCTTGGTCGGGCTTGTGCATGCTGATCTGGTGATACCCAGAATAGGCATCGAGGAAGCTCAGCATCTCGTGCCCGGCCATAGCGTTGACCAGCTGGTCGATCCGTGGCATGGGGAAGCTATGTTTGGGCGTGACTTTGTTGAGGTCGGTGTAGTACACGCACATCCGCCACTTCCCGTTGCTCTTGGGCACCAAGACCACGTTGGCCACCCAGTCCGGATATTGGGTAGGCCGGAGTAGCCCTGATCGCAGTTTTTCGCCTACTTGCTC
Organism: Amorphophallus konjac; assembly: GCA_022559845.1. NCBI lineage: Eukaryota > Viridiplantae > Streptophyta > Magnoliopsida > Alismatales > Araceae > Amorphophallus > Amorphophallus konjac. The sequence goes on from CM040125.1 coordinate 56,378,104, forward strand.
CCTGATGATGGCCTGCCGCTCGGGGTTGCAGCGCCTTCGGTGTTGCTGCACCGGGCGACAGGTGGGATCCAACCTAAGTTAGTGTGTGATGACTTCCGGAGGGATTCGGGGAGTTCGTCCTCAGACCAAGCGAACACATCTTGGTTGGCCGGGAGGAAGCTTGCGTATGCTTACTTATTTTGCTCGGCTAGGGTAGCGCCGATCTTCAATGTTTTACTTGGGTCGTCCCTGATTTGGATGAGGTATAAGTCCTCAGCCGGCGCGCTCGTGCTCGGGCCTGGGTCTTCGGTCCTCGCCTTCTTCTCCGGTGGCACTTCTTCAGGACGTCGATCACGGGTGGAGATAAGGTAGCACCTCCTGGATTCCTTATGATCTTTTTGGACTTCCCCCACCCCTCGGGGGGTGGGGAACTTCAGCTTCTGGTGGTAGGAGGAAGGGACGCCCCGAAGCGTACCGAGAATCCCTCGGCCGATGATAGCATTATATCCTGTCATTGCACGGACCACGGTAAAGTCAGCGAGGAAGGTTACCTCTTTCGGCGCGGCTCTGAATGTGATCGGAAGCCAGATACGGCCTTCTAGGTGGATAGTCATGCCGTAGAACCCGTACATCGGTGTATGCAACGGCGCGAGTCGTCACGTATCCACACCCATGAGTATAAGATAGTCGTACGCAATAACGTCGGGTCCGCTTCCATTATCTACCAGAATGCGACGTACAGTACATTGGTTGATGGTGGCCGAAACCACCAGAGCATCGGAATGGGACGTGGTGACGCCTTCCAGGTCATCTTTGGAGAAAGTAATGGGGTCTCCTAGATGGCCCGAGGGGGAGAGCTCCCGTGGGGTGCCGGCGCCTTGGTCCGCCGTGTTGATGGCCGTTGCGCATCGTTGCCTTCTGCTCGTGCTGTCGCCCCCCACGGCGGGCCCCCTAGAGATCATCATGATCTCCTTTCCGTTGGGCCGATTGTCGACCGAGGGAGGTGTCTTCTGTCGTCGCTCGACGGCTTTGGCGAGGAACTTGTTGAGGAGTCCTCTGCGGATGAGGTCCTCGATGGCGTCTCTCAAGTTGATGCAGTCGGCGGTGTCGTGACCATAGTCTCGATGGTAGTGGCAGTACTTCTTCTTGTTTCTGGAGTTCGGGTCTGACTTCATCTGCGGGGGTTACTTAAGGAATGGTTCCTCGCAGATCTCCATCAAGATCTGGTCGGGTGGAGCCATCAGCGGTGTATAGTGGCGGTAGCCACCTTTTTCCTTCTCGGAGCGGTCGCGGCGGTCCCCGTCGCGTCGCTCCTGCTTACTTCGACCCTCTCGTGGTGGGTCAACGACTCTCTTCCGGTCCGACTGGTCAGTCCCGGTCGCGCGGCGTAGAGCCGCGGTGTTTTCCTCGCAGTGTGCGTGCTTCTGGGCTAGCGCGAGGAGGTCTGGGAGAGTCATCGGGGCTTTGACTCTGAGCGAGCACCGGAGGATGTGGTCTGCGTCCCCTGGGTGAGTGTCGTGGTGACGATGCCGACGTCGAGGTGGGGAATGCAGAGTGCCTCCATGCGAAATCGGGAGATGAAGTCCCACAGCGTCTCTTCTTTCCCCTGCCTGAGAGCGAGTAGGGTTACAGCAGACTTGGCTACCTTTCGGCAGCTCATAAAGTTCTCCTTGAACAGCTTCTTGAGCTGTTGGAAGGAGAAGACCGCCCTGGCTGGCAGGGACTCAAACCATGCTCGGGCATTCTCCCAGAGGGTCCTGACGAACGCCAAGCATTTTACAGTATCCGAGGCCCGGTGAAACACCAAGTGGGACTAGAAGCCGTGCAAGTGGTCGGCCGGGTCGGTGGTGCTGTCGTATGAGGTGAATGACGGTAGCTGGAGCTTTGGCGGAATGGGAGCTTCATGATTCTCTAGAGCAGGGAGCGTGGAAGTCCAGGTCGTCGTCGATGAGGCAGCGATTCTTGGCGGCCAGGAGGACGTCATCTAGGTATCGGACCTTGTCCTCTATCTCGTCGAACCGTTGGAGTCGGCGGTCCATATCTGGGTAAGAATGGAGTGGGATGCGTACCTTGGGTGCAGGTACACTATGTAACCGTCAGGTCCTTATGACGGAGGCATGGGATGTCTCCCGTACTTACCGGAGGTTCTCTCCGGTCTGGTCTCCTTCATCCTCCTATCGTTGGGGTGGGGCGTACTGGGGCCTCATCCTCTGGTCCCGAAGCTCTTGGCAGAACTCTGCCAAGGCCCGGACCTCTTGGCGGAGCTCATCTAGGTCACCTGGGGTGACCTCTTGTCGGGGGTGAGCGGACGAAGCTTCCTGCGATCCCCGGTGAGAGTTGGGTCCCTGGTGGGAGCCTCGCCCCCTGTTGTTGGCGTTGCGGAGGCTTCCACGGGACGCCATAGCCTTTTGCTCTGATTCCCACATACGGCGCCAAGAAGTGTAGCGGCAGGAAAATGGTTCTTAGGCCACGTACCACATTCTCTATTTATTTGTTGGGGAAGTCCTCTCGTGCCCGTGGAAGCCTGCAAACACCAAGAAACTAAAGAGGCGTCAGAAGGAGTCCCGGGTGTTATCCCAGGGGACAACCCTCCGATGCTTAAGTCAGCAAGGGATCAATGAGCAATAGAGAAGAGCAAAGTGAGAGAGAAGCAGAGTTCACCGTAGATGATCAGAGAGGCGTGTAGGTCCTCTGCACGCGTGCTCGCCGCTCCCAGTGGGTACTCGGAGAGTGCTCGCTGGGTGGTAAGGCCGTGTAGGAGGAGGTTTCTCTTTAGGCGTAGTGGGGAGCCCCTCTATCGTCGTGGTAGGTCTGATTGCTCTATTCTCAGTAGAAAGCTCTTGTGGCAGAAGTATCCACCGTCCTCTTCTTCTCTGTCGATGTCCCTTTTATATGGGTTATCCTGGAGCGAGGGGCCTCATTCCCTGAGAGGGAAGAGTCCGCTTAGTAGAGTAACGTTCCCCCGCTACATTGGCGGGAGTTTCCCATTGGGGGACAATAGTCTCGGCGTCGGCCGGTCCCTAAGCGAGTCTTACGGCGCTCATGAGGCGTGCTCACCCGTTACGGGGTCAAGGCCAACGTCGTGGGGGCAACGGTCGGTCGTCAGAGTGTTCTCCGGTAAGAATTGCGCTTGGGCCATAACCCTTACGCCTTGTAGAATCTGATGCTCTCTTGGGCTGGGCCTCACCTTAGTGGGCCACACCCATATGTCCACCTCTTGGGCGCGCTTATTGAGAGCTCTTTGGCATAGGCCGATCGTTACTGGGCCGGAATGGGCCCGACTAGTTTTACCCTCCTCAGTATCCAACATTAACAAAAAGAAAACACATATCAAATGAGCATACGGCCATAACATTTTGAGATGTTTGTCTTTTTCGATTGCGATAACGTAATCTATCATGAGTTGGAATCTCAGCTAATATATGCGTTCCATCTATAGCTTCAATACAATCCTACAACAACATAATTATAAAATTATTATGAAGAATGCTTAAATTAACATTAATCACTAGAAGCATAATTACCTTAAAAAATAAAAAATATTGTCTATCAAGGATGTATTGCGGTGTCTCTGTTAGAGGAAGAGAAATGTACTTCGGTGCTAAACTGACGAGGGCATCAATTACTTCATTAAATCGATGACTTATTGTTTCACCTGAATGTTGAAATCTATCTTGAGCAGATTGGTTACTTACACCTTTTGCCAAAATATAAATACACATTATTACCATCTCCTCTGTGTCAACTCTGGTACTCTCTTTTAACTGATGTAAATCTTTTATCTCATTGTATAATAACGAAAATATATATTTATTCATACGACATGTCTCGCGAAATTAAATTTTAGCCCCTTCCAATAACTCTTGCATGTATGCTCTGCCAGTATGAATTGATGTTCTTATGCACTTCCTCGTATTACTATTTTGCTGATCATAAGCAATCTTCACTAATGTTGATATAGTAAGAAAAAATTGACGAAGACGTGTTATAAATCTTTCCTCTTCCTCACTAACATCATCAGATTTTTCGACTACGTCCATCTACTTGTAATTAGAGAACTAAATTTAAAGAATGTTAATATCACATTCATCACATCTCAGAATAATAATACATACAATCAATCAACTCTTACAAAATGAGAACATGTTGTATTCAAAAATAATAATCTATAATAAACAAAATATGCGATAATGTAAATTTTCCTATATTTCCTACACAAATCCGATCAATTATCTCCAAGATGCAACTTCAACCATTCTAAACGAGTTGCATCATCAAATTTCAAGAATACAAGATAAGCACATGCCTCTCCTAATCAAATCAGCTCCTCTAGCTTTTCGTAAATAGTGAGATTCATCGCCATGATTAATTCCACACATTCCTGAATCATTTCATAGGAAGAAGGCATTGATGAGTTTCTGAACTCTTTAGTTGTCTCCACCATTGCTGCAGCTAAAGATGTTTGGTCTTTCGACCTCCTTCTTTTTGACTTTTCAAATGAGACAACAGATTCTTTACCCAGACTACATTTTTCAGTACTTCTCACAAGCTTAAAATCAGGAGTTGATGCTGAACTATCTTCGTCTTTTGTCAAATCAACACGTGTTTCATGAGGAGGTGTCATGTATGGATCGACAGCTTCAGATGTTTCTGTACGTGGAAGTGTATTTTGTTGCCTACTTCCATCTGCTTTCGTACCTATAATTTTAAAAATAATTATATATATGTAAAATAAAATTTTATTATTTTTATTTAATTAATAAAAGGAAGAGAAATAATACCCTCAAATATTTCATACCACTCATTATATAGTGGTATAGTGACTCGTCTCCATGTCCTTGCTTCAGGATGTTTCTGAAATACACCAAAATAATTATTAAATCTCTCTCAACTTATACATAAAATTAAATATTTTATCATAGAATTAATTTATTACCTGAATATAAGCATCCCAGACTTCATCGGTTGTAACAAATGTATTCAATACTGGGTTGAAACCAAAGTCACTTGCATTGAGTATATTCTTTATTACAACATAATCATTCTTCATCACCTGGACTCGAGCTTTCAATTGTTTTGTAGTAACATTCAGTTCAAACCTATTGTTAAATTCTGATTGCATTACTTCCCATGCTTCGGACTTCCAACTAGTTGATGTTCTTTTTCCAGCTCAATGATGTTCTACTAACATTTTAGTTAGATAAGCTGAACGAGTTTCATCTCACCTCAACCTTTCATTAGGAGCATTTGTCTAAGATACTTGTGTTTCAGACACCATATCTGTCATGTGTTAAAATATAAAACAATAATATAATAATTCAACAAAATATATAACTAGTTGACTCTTTTCATGAATTTTTTTATGGTCATAAAAATCAGATAACAATCTCTATCATTTGTGAACTTGGATGACTCATTTTTTTCCTTACATTATAGAAACTTAAATGGATGTGTTCACTCGTTCAGAGAATCTAATCCACCATTCACAATCATAAAACAAACAAAGATTGTAACTTTATTATCAAAGATAACAAAACCCACCTGAATAATTTTCATATGCGTATGTTCTCCACATAAAACAAACTTAATTCAGATAACAAAATAATTCAAATAGCAAAATTATTCCCATATATGCATATAAACGGGCCACATATGAAGTTGTCCTCAACGAAGTCCAAACTGATATTTTATTTTATGCAATTACATATGCTTTGCATATATTGTATAATATAATGAAGATCAATCTAATTTCTTTTATTTAACTACATACTCTTTAGTCGGCAGGATGATGAGAGGGAGAGCAGTGCAGGGCCGTCACCGGAAGAGGAGAGGGGTAGTGGAGACGCGTTGGAAGAGGAGAGGGAGGGCGGTGCAGGCTGGAGACGCGCCGGAAGAGGAGGGAGGGCGGTGCATGGCCGTCGCTTGAAGAAGAGAGAGAGAGGGGCAGTGGAGATGCACCGACAGAGGAGAGGGAGGGTGGTGCAGGGCCAACGCGCGAGGCCGGAAGAGGTGTGAGCACCAGCGGATGCGACCGGAGAGGGAGAAGGGTGCAGGGGAAGTGGCCGGCGGGTGAGACGACGCCGGAGAGGGGAGGGAGTGGTGCAGGGGAAGTGGGCAGCCGGGAAACGACGCCGGAGAGGGGAGGGGTGCAGGGGACCGTGGGGGTTGCGGGTTTGCATACCTTGTGGGTTTTGAACGACGCCCGCAGAGGTGAGGGAGATCCTAGGAGGATGCTGCTGCATGAGAGAGACGCTGCGGGCAAAGGTGACGAAGACACCGTCGGGTGAGGGAGACGACGCCGCCAGACGAGGTGAGAAGGATGCAGGACGTAGTGCGCGAGGGATGCGAGGAAGTCACGACGAGCGTCTTAAAAATTTTTTGCTATCGAGTTATTTTTATTTGGAAAGAGATTTCAATACAGTGGGATTCTTCCCTAAAAATTAGGAAGTAACTACCGAACGTGGTTAGTGAGTCTGTATTCCTATTTTTAAGTTTAAGAGAAAAATGTAACCAAACACCCTATTAGTCTCTCGCTTCCGAGACTCACCTTGAAAACAAACTGCGTATGTGCTATGGACGATCGAGCGGATGACCATACCCTAAAACAGAGCCTAATTGGAAAATTGTGTCTTGCACTAGGAAACAATATTGTTAGGTGTGGAGATTTTTTTAAAGTCACTAGAGAGAGAGAGAGAGGAAGTTGTCATGCGATAGTTCTAGAAGATTTTGAAATCTTCTCTCGTTTCTCCTTAACTATTTTTAAACGTTCGAAATTCATATACGTAATAAAAGTTGATAAGACATCCGAACATTCCGAAAGGATTTTGAGAGAGTGAGAATTTCAATAATTAAAGTTATCAAAAGTCCTCCCCAACATCTTTTCCAAGCGCGCCCTTGATTATAGCTTCCACCGTGTACCAGCTCAAATTAATCAGCAGCTGTTAGTTGACATTGTGCATTCGGAAGAAAAATGAAATAACAGAAATTAATAGACATGCAAAGGGATGACATCCCGTGGGAAACACCAATTTCACTTCCATTAGTTTCTCATGGCTGAAGGAATCATGTTTATTCGGCAGCATTGCTTCAGTTTAAAGCATTCGACTCTTGTGCTTCATGTACAGTGGACCTCTCACCTTCTGCCCAGATTGACCGGAGCTTTTCGTTTCATTTCTAGTGTTTTAAGGGGCAATAAGAAACGTGCTTTAGAAGGCCACTTCCTCTGTGTGAAAACATCCACCGTTCATGTCCGTATACTATTTCATCAACTATATATGATGATCAGCTAACAAAAGAGAAATTGCCAAAAACGCACAGGATGGCTCTGCTGGAACCCTTCAGGACGATATGGATGGTTTCCCACAGGACGAAAGATGAAGTGATCCAGCACCTACATATGTGATATCGGACTTAAAAAGGCAGCAAAGGCATTCGAGTGGCAGAAAGGTACCCAACATATTGAAAGGTGTATAAATCTTGGGCAACTTTCCAGTAGAAGTAGCTTCAGATTTCCGACAGCTCGATCTAGGCTCTATTATTTCGAGAGGGGGACACTAGGTTTTAGTTTTAGAAGTCATTTACATGGTCTTAATTTTTAGACTTCAAATATATAAAAAAAAAAATCGAAATCGAAATCATTTTGTGTACGTATTGAGGAGGGGAACAAAAAAGATTGTGAAAAGAGGATGTATTATTAATTACTAGTTTAATTAGTTATCCAAAAGTTGTTAGATGTTCTGATCCTACCAGCTGATAAGTTTTATGTTGAAAGTAGAACACCCAGAAGTATTAATTTCTCACCTAAAAGCTAGTCACACATGAAGTGTGTTTTGGCACCATCACTTTCAGCTTTTCATAGATACATAGGTGGTTCGTCTGTGTTTGGTCTTTGTGGGAGGCAGATCGACACACACTTCGTTGAAAAGGGGGAGCTGCAATGGTAAACATTATATAAGATTTTTCCAGTCTTGTTGAGAACGCCACAAACTTGACCCCCTTTTCGTTCATATCACAAATTAAGAACGGCGACCCTGCCGCGGATTGCAGGCAAGACACAGCCGCATCCACCCGCGCGCGTTTTTGTCGCATCCTTCTGACTTGTCGCTGCGACCCATAAAATCATCCACAACTTCTTCTTCTTCTTTTCTTTTAATCCTTCGGGGACTTTTTTCTCCTTCAGATTTTCGCTTTCAGCCAGCTCTGGTGAGCTGTTATAAGTTCAGCAATTTCGTGAGCCATTTATATTCCCAGCGTTTCTAGCGTGCATGAACGAATCAAGCGCGCACCGTGCGAGTCCGCAACGTCTCTCCTTGCTCCCCGGAAGGAAAAGGCACACGTTTGGAGTTTCATATGGGGGTCCCACATTGTCAGACTTGGACGTGGGATCATCTGCTAGCTAGTAGATCAGAAAAAAAAAAACTTGGATCTAGTTGTTCTCCACCATATATAGTCAGCATCTTTCCTTCTCCTGGGGAAAATTTTTATCGAACTCACGTGAAGGAACCACCCTCCTTTCTGACTTCTATATGAGTCTATCTAGTAGGAGGACACGTTTCGATAGCTCTGTATAGTAGGATGGACGGAGGATCGGAGCCTGCTGTCTTATTCTTGTTCGGCCTAAAAGGAGGAGTAGAAAGCGATAGCTACATAAACGTTCTGCTGGACTCGGAGGGTAATGATCGCGACCGCCCTTTCCTTCGCTCCACATTTTTTAGGGCGCATTTGGAAATAATGTCGGAGAGAGAAGAGATTTTTCTCTCTCCAATTATTAGAATCTTTTTTTAAAAAAAATCTTTTTAAATAAAATAATATCTCATCAATTTTTTTAAATAGATTTTGAGATTTAAAGAAATATAGAGAGAAAAAAAGAAATAATGGAAAATCTTAAAAAATTATCTAAAAAGAGTTTTTTCTCTCTCTTAACGAATTTTGAAAAAATCTCTCCATTTACATAGCCGAAGAGAAGGGATTCTGTCAGATAAAAATTAACAAGTTCGCAAGACTCTTGCACGGATACCGGGGAGAGAGATGAGAGATGAAGGCAGAACAGATTTCACATGTCCCCATGCTGAGGGCCACATCAGTTACGGACTTTTCTAGTGCAGTATGCATGAATGGTACGGAGATTAAACAGCTAGCTTTACGATCACTTGTCGGCTCAGGCCACTTGTATGTGAAATGGAGCATTATGGTCACGCAAGAAGGGGCATTTATTATTGAATGTAGGTAGCCATGCGAACCCCGCCGGGACTCCTCGTTTACGTGATGGCAAGCGAGAGGAGACCCCAAAGAAAACGCGGCGGGAAGGAGTTCACACGTTGGGTACTTGGGTTTCCCTTCGTATTGTGCCGGCCTCGCCCGATCGCTCCCTTGGCCGCTTCCGCCGTGGGAACGGCCGCTTCCACCGTGCACCGATGGGCACGTCCCACTGCGTTTCCCAGTTGTTGGGGGAAGGTGGGAGCTCGAAAATGACGCCCCATACGTCTCTGTCTTCTAGCAAACGAGGTCATGGAAGGCCATCGGGGAGAATGGACGAAGAAAAGGTTTAAGTCCGAAGTAGGGGTACGGCCTGTATGTTAACGGAGGTGATAACCCAGGTGTGGACCATGGCACGGTTTGCAGTATGAGTGCGACTCTCACAGTGTGAGTTGTATTAGATGTCTCATGTCTCTTCCAATCACATTCAAGTCTATATAAGTTAACAGGTATCCTATCGTATTTGAGAAATGAGATAAATCTTATCACAGGAGAGAGAGAGAGAGAGAGTTGAGATGTTTTATATATTATTTTAATTTTTTTATAATAATTTAATTCTACGGCACGGTTAGTTAGGTGTCTCACATTTAACCGTGAATTCTTCGGTTCGAATCTCACTTCCGACGTGTTTTTATTTGAATTTTTGAAACATTATATTTAAAAAAATGTTTGAAACGATGGCGAAACTAGGATTCGAACCCGAGACACCCGGGTAAATCATAGAACAACTAACCAACTAAGATAAGATTTTATTTGAATTATTTTGTTCCATTATATATATAGAAATTATGGTTTGACGTCTCGATATCATCGGTACAAACCTGTACCGTCCCGTCCCGAACCGTGACCGAGACAGCCGAGACGGTCGGGATGGCAAACCCTAGTTTAGAGGGAGCCATGGCCCCCAGTCTCATAAGAGTACTATTGTGTTTATACTTTTTATTTTACAATTTAAAAACAAACATAATGTACGGCTTATTTTAGCCACCCAAAAAAATTACCTTTAATTTGGCCCTCCTTAGATAAAATTCTGCGTCTACTTGCGCGAGTCCCAATAACTTCAATACTTGGTAAAGGAGAATGGTACATGAAGATGCAAGATCTTGCGCCAAGTCTTGAGCCGTCTGATCTAAGACGATCACAAGATGCGGCCACTCCAGATCGGGATTCTGCAATGAGGGGAAAAGGACTATCAGGGGCCCAGGGTTGTGACCCTAGGGAAACCCTCTAATGCCTAAGTCAGCAAATGGTAGAAGCAAGGCGTGAAGGGGGCAAGAGAGAAGAAGGGCACGAGATCGCTCTTCACCAGATGAAGTGGCTCAGAGTGGCTTATCTTTCCGGAGGGATTCCCCAGGTTTATATAGTGGGGGGCTTCACCGCCAAGGAGGGAGAAGGATGGGATTCGGAGGGAACTACGTCCTGTCGAGGGACTCTTCTCATTTAGGGACTCTCCCCTCCTCCTTATCTCCATTCCCTGATGTTAGCTTGATCTTCGCTTAGATAGGCGCTAGCAATGAGGACTTAGCCCTAGCTCATTAAGGAGTCCTGATCCCAAGCTAATCCATAAGGATAAGCCATGGAACACCTTTCGTTCGCTAGGACCGCTCGTTCGACCTTGGGGGTCGCTCGGCAGGATCCCCTGGCTTTCCCAACGAGGGCGGCGGGCCGACTGATTGGACACCAAGCTGAGGCCCAAAATATGAAACAGGCCATGGGCGAAATAAGCCCCAAAATAAGTCGTCCTAGCGGGGGCTATCACCTGACGGGCCAGACTGGCCTCGATGGGCCATTTGGGCCACATGAGTAGTGGGCCACGAATATCCCCCTCTCTACTTGCTCCCCCTACTCCCAAGCCAAGGTTGGGCTGGGAGAGTAGAGACAGTTTTCAGCAAGGGCGGGAGCTTCGGCCAGTTCGAACTGTCCCAGCCATGCTTTTCGGGTCCATAAATGTGGTTGCCCTAAGGCATGGGGGCTCGGGCGCCATGATTATAACCTTTGGCTCCAGTTCGACATTCGCCATCTCGGGGTATGTTAGGCGGTGAAAAATTGGGGTGGTTCTTTTCTCGGGGTTGTCTAAGGCTATAAAAAGCTTTCCAGGCATTCGCCTTCTCCATCTTTCTATTAGGGCTTTCTTGTTTCCCCTTGCCTTTGCGTGTCCTAATAGAAACCCATGCTCCCAAAGAGGAATCAGAGAGAGCGAGAACTCGCCTGAGCCTTTGAGGAGCTTGCAGAGACCACTGCGATGGCGATTCGATAGCTCCCACCCCCTGCGGTGTAGCACCCCTGGAAATTTTAAAAGAATAAGACAGATTTTAAATAAATAAAATCTATCATGCTAATATTAGTTATGAATTAAATAAAATAAAGATAGCATAAACGGATAATGGGCCTTGCGCTTAAAAGATAAATGGGCCAAAATGAAATAACGCCTTTCATTAAGACGTTAATTATAGTAAAGACGCCTTTAGCATGGGCGCTAATTCATACGAAGAAATTTGGAAATAAAGCGACAAAATATAGAAATAATAAGAGACGACCTAGGTTAAGGCACTAATTAATGAAAAGACGCCCTCTTTTAAGGCGCGACTTAATGTGAAAACGCCCTTGTCTCAGACGTCTTTTTCCTGAGGGAAAAATCATGCTCGGTCGAATGCATGGCTAGGGTTTTCTATGCAAATGGAAGCATGCGGCTGCTATCTAGGAAGGGAGAGGACCATGCATAGTAGGTTTAAAACCCTGCCAAACTTGATCGTAAATCCCTTCTGTAACTAAGCATTTGAATCCCCCAGAACCCACACAACCCTATAAAACTACGTCTCCATCGACCGTAGCAACGTTACTGCTGTATCGACTTCCTCCTCCTGCTACAGCTATCATCTTCCCTCTGTTTCTTGTTGCTGCGGACGTGAGGAAGTGGAAGAAACTCTTCTTCCTCCTGTTGCAGTCGAAGGCTCGTCTCTCCTATCCTTCCTCCTTGCTGGCTGTTACGAGAAGGCTGCACCTTCTCCATCCCTCTGCTTTCACTCTTCTTCCGGCAGACTGCAACGTGAAGGACGAGCATCTCCTTCCTCACCTGCATCCTGCCGATTGCCTGAACGAGAAGAAGCACCCCATCTTCTTCTCCTGTTGCAGCTAGGAAGCCTGGGCACCAACTTCTTCTTCCTCTACTTCATCCTGCAAGCAACCACCACACTCTGTTCAAAACAGAGTATCAGTTCATCGTCTATCCATCGTTTAATCTTCAACAAGAGGTAGGTTTTCTCAAGGATTGTAGCCCAAACTAGCATAAAAATTTATGATAATATCATCTGTAATTCATGCATATAGTTTTACTACGATTTAGAAGTTTTCTGGAAATTTTGGAAAGAGGCAACCCTCTCTATGGCGCTAATTCATGTTCTGACGCCCGACCCAAGAGTCGTTAATTTTAAGAAATTGATAAAATACTCATGGTTATCCTGGAAAGGAATGAATTAGCGACAGCCAGTAGGTCGTCTTTTATGAAAGTGACGCCCCACCCAAGGGCGCTATTTTAAATTAATGGCTTAGGATAAGTCGTTACTTTCCTGAAATTTCTAAAAGTTATTAAATTCTGGAAAATGGTAATTAACGACATAGTGCAAGTCGCTTCTTTGTGAAATAACGCCCCTGCCTAAGGCGCGTTTTCTTGAAATACAGAATTGGGTAAATTGCAGCAATAATAGAAATTACAGATGGGACGACTGTTCCAGCAGTCGTCAATTAGTAAAGAAACGGCCCAGAGAAGGTCGTGAATTTATTAAATAGTGACTTGGCGTTAGTCACGAATTTCCTGCATATGTATTTTCCACGGCTTTCTGTGAACCGAGGGTTATATATATGTATATATATATATATATATATATCGGCACTATATTCCATTCCGTGAGTATAGTCCCATGTTTCACGATGATTTGTCGCATTACCCATTAACTCTCGGTGACATACAAGCCCTCCATTGGACATTCCGTTCCTTTGGACTGGCGAGTTAGTCATTGGGACCTCCGTAAGTCTCCTCGTAGCCTTGGATTCCCTCAAGGCCGACTAAGCTGGTTGTACCTTAAACACCTTGTACCTTTTGATTGCCACGTCTTGTGGTAAACCGGCCCTCTCATGGTGCCATCTTGGTCCGTGAAAGAAGAATCCTAGCCAGTGGAATGATGATATCCCACTAGGCGATGTCTTGGATTGAGTCCCTTATAGATGGGGTCAATCTCTCAGCTTGATTCATGTCCCTTGATTGGTGACAGGTTTAGTCATCCACTCAAGTTATCTCGGCTACCTAGTTAAGATACCGATTCTACCCAGGTTATCGACATGTCATGGTTCTCATTGGTTTTATCATTGACTATCTAATGTTCTTCCTTGAATTCCATGGAACCTATCCACGAATCTACCTTGATATCCTACATGAGTTTGTTCTTGGAAATCCATGGCTATCACTAAAGTGGTTGTCTAGATATTACATGTAACAATGTCCGCGCATATAGAGCCCGATCTAGTCCTGGGAGGAGCACCCGAAAGTACTTGTACCCATGGGAGTTATATTGATCGCGGTGTGGCATTGCACCGAAGTACTTGCTTGAATCTATGACACTCCACTATCTCTCTCTCGCGTGCTTAACTTGATTGACTTAACATGACTTGCGTGGCCCAGAATGGGCAAAGTACTTGCTTGTTAATAGCCATTATCTCATGACATGAAAAACTTTATTGATATACTCGGTACTTGTTTAAATACTTGAAATCTTGAATACTTGAAATTCCTTATCTTGGATCAACAGCACTTGTTATTTCCTCTCGTTATTATGTTCAATTCCGTATCGTCCTATTTTACATGTTTTACATGCTAGACTTGCATTTTCATTTGGAAGAAGTAATTACTTAAACCAATTGCTAGTTCTTGAGATATAATTCCGACTGAGCGTTCGCTCACCAAGTTCTTTTCCCCAAACCTTTCAGGTAATACGGACCCTGACTCGGACTCGGATGGGCAGGAGCAAGAGTGACGAGCGTAGAATTCTGCAAGCGCCATGTTGCTACACCTTATCATGTCGAGTCGTCTTAGTTTATTCCTTGGAGGCTTGTCGTTAGATATTTTGTTATGTCAAGAGTTGTTACATTTAAGGCTTATGGGCCTGATTAGAATTGTATCGTCTTGGAGTTATGTGACTTTGTTTAATGGTTAAGTTGTTATCGATGGTATCAGTATATGGTTAAGTTTTAAAATTCTCGTCTTATTGCGCACTCTGTTGTGATGTAGAAATTCTACTTACTCTGATTGACATGATTGATATAAACTTGTCACATTCTCCCGGGTTCCTTCCGCGCTCGGGGCGTGACAGTTTTTGTGATATCAGAGCCTAGGATTTCAAATTCCTAGGAAACCCAAGTCCAAGGATAGGTCTATTCCCAAACTGTGAGGATGGGTAGTGCCGTGGGTATAAGTCCTTTTAGGGCTTCCAACTACAAATTCCAACATGAAACTAATGAAGATTAACTCCTTGTAGGACTATGGCTGCTGAACGCGCACAATGGCGTGAGATGCAACGAACTGTTCAAGGCTTGACCCAGGCCTTACAACAAGTGGCCCAAGGTGGGGCACACCATGGAGCCGGCGACCTCCATCGGAGTTTTAGAAATCTCAACCCTCCGAGATTCTCAGGATCATCAAACCCTGAGGATGCGGAAAATTGGATAAAAGAGACCGAGCGGATTTTTCGCGTCATGCAATGCGCGGATGGTGAAAAGGTGCTTCTGGCTACGTTCCAACTGGAACGGGACGCCCGTGCTTGGTGGGAGTCCGTCGAGGCCACCTTGCTTGAAAATCATGTCACGTGGGCCGAATTTGTCGAGCACTTCAATAGCAAATACTTCTCAGACCGTATTCATGAGAAAAAGGCCGCAGAATTTGCTGCCTTGACGCAACGATCCCTGTCGGTAGCTGACTATGAAGCCTAGTTCTCCCGGTTATCTAGATATGCACCACATTTAGTTTGTACTGAAAAGATGAAGGCAAGAAGGTTCTTGAATGGGTTACGACCCCAGTATATCACCCAGCTCGCTCCCTTGGATATTCAAGTGTACTTAGAGATGGTGCGTCGTACCCAGTTGCTAGAAGATGCCACGGAACTGTCTGACAAAATCCGTGGTAAGGATAAAAGGGAGAATGTTACAAGCCCCAACACTTTAAATCGTCTTTCAAGAAGCGGACCAATAATGGAGGTGAACCCTCCAAGGAAAAGAAATTCAAGAAGGCCAATAACAAACCTTTCTCCATCACGGCACCACCAAAGGAGAATTGTAAATATTGCGACAAGCCGGGTCACCAGGCTGCGGAATGCTGGAGAAGGCTCGGAGCGTGCCTTCGTTGTGGGAGTAAAGAACACCGTATTCCCGACTGTCCAATGATGATTGAGCAGAGTGAGCCGGAGACAAAGGAAGAAAAGCGTCCGGCAAAGAAGCAAGGACGTTTACAAGCTCTCCAAGAGACGGAACCAACCGAGGATGGGTTGGTGGAAGGTATTTTGTCTATCTGCTCTAAGTCTGCTCAAGTACTATTTGATACTGGCGCCACACATTCTTTTGTTTCAAAGAAATTTGCTGCTTCATTCTCTAAGGAACCTGAATGGATAAGCTTAGTGATTTCTACCCCGTTAGGGAATGAGTCTGATGTCACCTTCCATTACCCGAACTGCAAGGTTATAGTTAAGGGCCACAACTTACCTGCAGATTTAATATGCTTCGACTTGAAGAAGTATGATGTAATTGTAGGAGCCGATTGGCTATCCACCCATCGGGCAATTGTAGACTGTCGAAATGGAAAAGTAACTTTTGTGGATTTCCCGGAGTTAACTTACATTACTCCCCGGAAGAGATCACCAGTCATCTCTGCTCTTCGAGCCCATAAACTTATCAACAAAGGATGCGAGGCATTCTTAGCATTTGTAACTGCCACAGAGACTAAGGTAGCTAGACTGGAAGACATTCAAGTGGTTTGGGAGTTTCCCAATGTTTTCCCTGAGGACTTACCTGGTCTACCACCAGAGAGAGAAGTCTCATTCACTATAGACCTTGTTCCGGGTGCCGGACCTGTTTCCAAAGCACCCTATAGGATGTCCCCCGCAGATTTGAAGGAGTTGAAGGAGCAGCTTATGGATCTATTGAAGAAAGGATTTATCAGACCAAGTACTTCCCCATGGGGAGCACTAGTACTGTTCGTCAAGAAGAAGGATGGATCGATGAGGCTGTGCATCGATTATCGGCAGCTGAACCACCTCACTATCAAGAATAAATATCCACTACCGAGGATCGATGAACTCTTTGATCAGATTTCTGGAGCAAAGTATTTCTCAAAAATTGATCTTTGATCGGGTTATCACCAATTAAGGATCAAGGTCGAGGATATTCACAAAACTACATTCCGAAGCAGGTACGAGCGTTATGAATTTACTGTTATGCCTTTTAGACTAACAAATGCCCCTACAGCTTTTATGCAGCTTATGAATAGCATCTTTAGACCGCATCTGGACAAATTTATTGTGGTTTTTATCGATGATATCCTGATATATTCGAAGTCTGAAGAGGAGCATGAAGTGCATTTGAGGATAGCATTGCAGATATTGAGGGACAATCAATTATATGCAAAATTTAGCAAATGTGAGTTTCGGCTGGAAGAAGTGTCCTTCTTAGGACACGTAATTTCAAAGGATGGAATCTCAGTAGACCCCGCAAAGGTAGAGGCAGTAAAGAACTGGGAACAACTGACAAATACAACAGAAATCAGGAGTTTTCTTGGTCTTGCTGGTTATTACCGGCATTTTATTAAAAACTTCTCGAAGATTGCAGTACCACTCACCAGGCTGACCCGCAAGGAAGTGCCATATGAGTGGAATGGGGAATGTGAACAAAGCTTCCAAACATTGAAGGACCGTTTGACCACTGCTCCAGTCTTGGCCCTTCCTATTGAAGGGGAGAAGTACGAGGTATATACCGATGCTTCTGGCATTGGCCTCGGTTGTGTATTAATGCAACAGGGAAGAGTTATTGCATACTCTTCTAGGCAGTTAAAGAAACATGAGGAAAACTACCCGGTGCATGACTTGGAGTTGGCCACGGTGGTATTTGCCCTAAAGATCTGGAGACACTATCTCTACGGAGAACAATTCACAGTATTCTCCGATCATAAAAGCCTCAAATACCTATTCTCTCAGAAGGAACTTAATATGAGGCAACGTCGATGGCTAGAATATTTAAAAGATTTTGATTTCACTATTTAGTATCACCCCGGAAAAGGGAATTCGGTAGCCGATGCCTCGAGTCGGAAGCCGAGAGCCCTTATAGCCAGCTGCATGATACGTGAATGGAAACTGTTAGAGGAATTCTCCAGATTAAATATAAGCACGGACCAGAAAGACGGGTGTATTACTCTCTCCCACATGAGTGTGCATCCGGACTTGCTATCCGAAATCAGGAAGTTACAAGATGAGGATCCTGGAATGATTGAAATCCGGGAGAAACTAGAGCAAAGAATCGGGTTCAAGCTAGCAGTTGATGGAAGACTAATGTTTCAGGAAAGGACATGTGTCCCGGACTGTCCTGAGTTAAAAAGGAAAATTCTAGATGAAGCTCACCGTTCTAGATATACCATTCATCCTAGAGTAACTAAGATGTACAAAGATTTAAAAAGAACTTTTTGGTGGCCGAACATGAAGAGGGAGGTAGCGGACTTTGTATCTCGCTGTCTCACGTGCCAACAAGTGAAAGCGGAACATCAAAGACCCGCCGGAAAGTTACACCCCCTGGATATTCTGAAATGGAAATGGGAAGGAATTGGTATTGATTTCATCATGGGATTGCCTAAGTCTAGAGGCGGACATGATGGTATTTGGGTAATCATCGACCGACTGACCAAGTCAGCGCATTTCTTGCCAATTAAAAGTCGATGGTCGGTTGATGTTTTGGCCGCATTATATATTAAGGAGATCGTGAGATTGCATGGAGTCCCAACATCAATCGTGTCTGACTGAGACCCTCGCTTCACTTCTCATTTCTGGAAGGGTCTACAACACTCTTTGGGGATGAAGCTCAACTTCAGTACTGCTTTCCATCCCCAGACCGATGGTCAGACTGAGAGAACAAACCAAATAGTTGAAGACATGTTACGAGCTTGCATTATTGACTTTGGCGGAGGTTGGCATGATCATTTGCCCCTAGCCAAGTTTGCATACAACAATAGTTATCAAGCCAGTATACAGATGGCTCCATTTGAAGCCTTGTACGGCAGGAGTTGCCGATCACCTATATGCTGGAATGAGGTTGGCGAAAAGTAACTACTAGGGCCAGATATGGTAAGAAACACAACGGAAAAGGTTGAACTTATACGAGAAAGACTCAAAGTGGCACAATCCAGACAGAAATCCTATGCAGATAATAGAAGAAGGGAATTAGAGTTCCAAGTTGGAGACCATGTTTACCTCAAGGTCTCACCCGGTCGAGGAATAAGAAGGTTCGGAGTTAAAGGAAAGCTTACACCGAGATTCATTGGTCCATTCGAAATATTGGAAAGAGTTGGCGAGGTAGCCTATCGTCTTGCTTTACCTCCACAACTGTCGGAAGTGCACAATGTGTTCCACATTTCCATGTTGAAGAAATATGTGCACGACCCTTTCCACATCATTGATCATAGTAACTTAATGATTCAAAAGGACCTCACTTATGAGCAAAAGCCAATGAAGATTCTTGATCGAGAGATTCGAGTCTTAAGAAACAAGACCATTCCCATGGTAAAAGTGCAGTGGAACAGATGCTTGGAGCAAGAAGTCACCTGGGAAACTGAAGAATCTATGCGAAGGAGATATCCGGAATTAATTTAAACCATAAGTACTCTATACCCTCCATGTCTCCATTCACGCAAATGAATTTGGGGACCAAATTCTTTTAAGTGAGGGAGGATGTAGCACCCCTGGAAATTTTAAAAGAATAAGACAGATTTTAAATAAATAAAATCTATTCGTGCTAATATTAGTTATGAATTAAATAAAATAAAGATAGCATAAACTGATAATGGGCCTTGCGCTTAAAAGATAAATGGGCCAAAATGAAATAACGCCTTTCATTAAGACGTTAATTATAGTAAAGACGCCTTTAGCATGGGCGCTAATTCATACGAAGAAATTTGGAAATAAAGCGGCAAAATATAGAAATAATAAGAGACGACCTAGGTTAAGGCACTAATTAATGAAAAGACGCCCTCTTTTAAGGCGCGACTTAATGTGAAAACGCCCTTGTCTCAGACGTCTTTTTCCTGAGGGAAAAACCGTGCTCGATCGAATGCATGGCTAGGGTTTTCTATGCAAATGGAAGCATGCGGCTGCTATCTAGGAAGGGAGAGGACCATGCATAGTAGGTTTAAAACCCTGCCAAACTTGATCGTAAATCCCTTCTGTAACTAAGCATTTGAATCCCCCAGAACCCACACAACCCTATAAAACTACGTCTCCGTCGACCGTAGCAACGTTACTGCTGTATCGACTTCCTCCTCCTGCTACAGCTATCATCTTCCCTCTGTTTCTTGTTGCTGCGGACGTGAGGAAGTGGAAGAAACTCTTCTTCCTCCTGTTGCAGTCGAAGGCTCGTCTCTCCTATCCTTCCTCCTTGCTGGCTGTTACGAGAAGGCTGCACCTTCTCCATCCCTCTGCCTCCACTCTTCTTCCGGCAGACTGCAACGTGAAGGACGAGCATCTCCTTCCTCACCTGCATCCTGCCGATTGCCTGAACGAGAAGAAGCACCCCATCTTCTTCTCCTGTTGCAGCTAGGAAGCCTGGGCACCAACTTCTTCTTCCTCTACTTCATCCTACAAGCAACCACCACACTCTGTTCAAAACAGAGTATCGGTTCATCGTCTGTCCATCGTTTAATCTTCAACAAGAGGTAGGTTTTCTCAAGGATTGTAGCCCAAACTAGCATAAAAATTTATGATAATATCATCTGTAATTCATGCATATAGTTTTACTGTGATTTAGAAGTTTTCTGAAAATTTTGGAAAGAGGCGACCCTCTCTAGGGCGCTAATTCATATTCTGACGCCCGACCCAAGAGTCGTTAATTTTAAGAAATTGATAAAATACTCATGGTTATCCTGGAAAGGAATGAATTAACGACAGCCAGTAGGTCGTCTTTTATGAAAGTGACGCCCCACCCAAGGGCGCTATTTTAAATTAATGGCTTAGGATAAGTCGTTACTTTCCTGAAATTTCTAAAAGTTATTAAATTCTGGAAAATGGTAATTAACGACACAGTGCAAGTCGCTTCTTTGTGAAATAACGCCCCTGCCTAAGGCGCGTTTTCTTGAAATACAGAATTGGGTAAATTGTAGCAATAATAGAAATTACAAATGGGACGACTATTCCAGCAATCGTCAATTAGTAAAGAAACGGCCCAGAGAAGGTCGTGAATTTATTAAATAGTGACTTGGCGTAAGTCACGAATTTCCTGCATATGTATTTTCCACGGCTTTTTGTGAACCAAGGGTTTTATATATATATATATATATATATATATATAGGTATATATGTATATCGGCACTATATTCCATTCCGTGAGTATAGTCCCATGTTTCACGATGATTTGTCGCATTACCCATTAACTCTCGGTGACATACAAGCCCTCCATTGGACATTCCGTTCCTTTGGACTGGCGAGTTAGTCATTGGGACCTCCGTAAGTCTCCTCGTAGCCTTGGATTCCCTCAAGGCCGACTGAGCTGGTTGTACCTTAAACACCTTGTACCTTTTGATTGCCACGTCTTGTGGTAAACCGGCCCTCTCATGGTGCCATCTTGGTCCGTGAGAGAAGAATCCTAGCTAGTGGAATGATGATATCCCACTAGGCGATGTCTTGGATTGAGTCCCTTATAGATGGGGTCAATCTCTCAGCTTGATTCATGTCCCTTGATTGGTGACAGGTTTAGTCATCCACTCAAGTTATCTCGGCTACCTAGTTAAGGTACCGATTCTACCCAGGTTATCGACATGTCATGGTTCTCATTGGTTTTATCATTGACCATCTAATGTTCTTCCTTGAATTCCGTGGAACCTATCCATGAATCTACCTTGATATCCTACATGAGTTTGTTCTTGGAAATCCATGGCTATCACTAAAGTGGTTGTCTAGATATTACATGTAACAATGTCCGCGCATATAGGGCCCGATCTGGTCCTGGGAGGAGCACCCGAAAGTACTTGTGCCCATGGGAGTTATATTGATCGCGGTGTGACATTGCACCGAAGTACTTGCTTGAATCTACGACACTCCACTATCTCTCTCTCGCGTGCTTAACTTGATTGACTTAACATGACTTGCGTGGCCCGGAATGGGCAAAGTACTTGCTTGTTAATAGCCATTATCTCATGACATGAAAAACTTTATTGATATACTCGGTACTTGTTTAAATACTTGAAATTCCTTATCTTGGATCAACAGCACTTGTTATTTCCTCTCGTTATTATGTTCAATTCCGTATCGTCCTATTTTACATGTTTTACATGCTAGACTTGCATTTTCATTTGGAAGAAGTAATTACTTAAACCAATTGCTAGTTCTTGAGATATAATTCCGACTGAGCGTTCGCTCACCAAGTTCTTTTCCCCAAACCTTTAAGGTAATACGGACCCTGACTCGGACTCGGATGGGCTGGAGCAAGAGTGACGAGCGTAGAATTCTGCAAGCGCCATGTTGCTACACCTTATCATGTCGAATCGTTTTAGTTTATTCCTTGGAGGCTTGTCGTTAGATATTTTGTTATGTCAAGAGTTGTTACATTTAAGGCTTGTGGGCCTGATTAGAATTGTATCGTCTTGGAGTTATGTGACTTTGTTTAATGGTTAAGTTGTTATCGATGGTATCAGTATATGGTTAAGTTTTAAAATTCTCGTCTTATTGCGCACTCTGTTCTGATGTAGAAATTCTACTTGCTCTGATTGACATGATTAATATAAACTCGTCACGTTCTCCCGGGTTCCTTCCACGCTCGGGGCATGACATGCGGTCTCCTCAGATTCAGGCACTTCATCGCCCTCTCCCACCTCTCCAATGGCAGGGCTCAGCGAGGATGTCGATGGCCAGGAGGTGGAGCAAGGAGTGGGTAGTTCTGTTCCGGCGCCAAACCATCCCCCCTGCAGCGAGCTCACGGAGGCGGATGTGAAGGAACTAGAAGTCCGCTTCTGGCTACCTTGGCAGTATTCCTTCTCCCCCTGCCAGCCCCACGAATCAAGCCTGAGCCCCCGCCTTGATTTTTTCTGTAGCTATCTCCTTGCTTGGAAATGCGGCTTTCGTCTTCCCCTTCATCCCTTTGTGGTCGAGTTGCTGACCTCCTACCAACTGGCACCTGTCCTGAGCCAGAAGTGTGGCCTTCCTCTTTCCCTTGACCTCTTTCATGCCTTCTATGAGCTGAAAGAACATACCCAGGCCGGGAGGGGTTTCTTCTTTCTTCAGGTCAGGAGGGAGATGAGCTGCGTTACCCTCTCCCCCAGAGATTCTTCATACAAGGGGTGAAAGACCAAATATTTTTGGGTAACCTACTCCAAAGGTCATGGTTAGAGCTTCCCAGTTCAGCCGAACTTCCACCCGGTGATTCCCTTGAAGCCCACAATGATGAGCTCAGAGATCATGGAAGGCGTGAGGATTCTTTGGAGCCACACCAATCCACTGCGGAGCTCATTGTTAGGTCCCATGGGATGCAACCGAATCTAGAAGGGGGGTTGAATAGATCCTCTTATAAATAATATGCCCTCTTAAAAAACATCTGACCAGATAACGTTCTGGTTTAAACACAGCGGATATAGCATTGATGCTTGGAATTGTGAGTGCTTGTTATAGATCCACAAGGTATCAAGCTACTCAAGATTGAGAGCTGATTACCAGAGGGAATACATCATGAACAACCGGCAGTCAGACAAGTCTGCTGCACTACAAGCACTGATTTGTTGAACTTAAGGTGAGAACCTGAAATTTCAAGGTTCCATAAGAACCACACAGCGGAATAACATTGATCATTGGATCTTTCTCAGGTATAAGATGACCCTTCATGGATGTGAGTGTGAGTCTTTGTTCATTCAGAAAGAATGCTAGTAAACGGTGGATGGCTCACAAAATGTGCAGTGTTCGGCCATAACAGAAATGTAGAAATAAAACTATAGGACCTTGTGAAATGGAGGTAGAAAAGATGGAAGCAATCACACAAGGACACACCACTGCACAAGGGATTCATAAGGTGGTTCGGTTGCCAGACCCGCAACCTACGTCCACCCCTCACCGAACTGGTGAGACTTTTCCACACGAGGATGAGGTCCTCAACACACACACACACACACACACACACACACACACACACACACACACACACACACACACACACACACACGCGCGCGCGCGCGCGCGCGCGCGCGCGCGCGCGTGTGGGGACGACCCCCCCCCCCCCCACACACACAGACACAAACAAAGAAAACAAGCTGCAAGTGTAGAAAAAAGCACTTTCAGTCTCTAACTAGAGCACCGGAATCAGAGCTGAAAAGCCAACTGTAGCTTCTGACTGAGTCATGAAGCATTCTCTTCAAGGTTGGGATTCTACTTCCTTAGCTCACTTCTCTTTTCACCATTGGACTGGGTCGAACCAGGGTGTAGGGGCCTGCTCACTCTTCTTCCTTTCTTCTTCTTCTTTTTCTCTTCTTCTTATCTTTTTCTTCTTCTTGGGCACGAGCTAAAGTATACTTCCTTTGATGTAGTGCTCGGCCAACTCTCCCTAGTTGGAAGGGGCAACATATTTATAGACCAAGGTTTTAATCTGCACCTTTGATCTTGGAGGAAGTAATCTGGGCCATTGCATTACAAGTCTTGAGCTTGTGTAATTTTGGAGATCTCAATATATTTGGTGGAGGCTTCCCATTGACTCAAGAGGCAGAAACTTTCCCTCCATTTCTTTGCGATTTGAATTGCTGGAATAAGCAAGTGAGATTTTACTAATAGTGCCAGCAGCGTCTTTAATTTTCATGAGCTAGCTTGCAGGCAAGGATGTCCCTTTGACCAGGGATATTTTCCCTTCAGACACAAGCCTTGCTGGCTAGTTGCAGGAGACAGGACTTGTAGAGAGGGAGACTTTTCCAAGGTGTTGTACTGATAGATACTTTGTCCAAAAGGTTGCTCTTGTTCACTTATGATGACAGGGACAGTTTTGGGAGTCATAGAAATCTTCTCCATACCTCAAAAATCATGTTTATGGAGATTTGCGTCTACTATTTTCGCTCTCTGGATCACTGATGTGATTTGACAGTATTTTCGTGAAAAGGCTTGAGCTGCGTCAACGCAGTGAAGGTGTTACGCCGACGTAGCCTTCTGCTACGGGCCACTTGTTACTGCAACGAGCTATTTGTCAGCCCTAATAGCTATTTTTCACCCTTATGTCTCATTTGTTACCCTTGCATAGCTATTTGTCACCTTATTCTTCAGGACCCATCACCTTTGCTGCCTTGTGGGTTTCAACATGATTGACGTTGACTCTATTTGCATTTGGAGTCGACTCCAAACCTTCAATCTTCATGCTGTCAGCCCTGCCTTCTATTTTTCAGCCTTATGACCCATTTGTCAGCCTTGAGGCTCATTTGTCAGCCTTATACACCCATTTGTCACCTTTAATCTTCATAAGCCGTCGCCTTAGTCTTGCGATCTTCCACTTGACGGCGTCGACGTAGGGTGGGCTTCACGTCGACGTAGCTCTGATGAAAATGGGTGACTTCAGCTCCACTAGCTATTTTTCAGCCTTGTAAGCCATTTTACACTCTTGGGTAGCTATTTGTCACCCTTAAGCGTTATTTGTCAGCCTTGTAAGTCTTTTGACCCTCTTCAACATTTTTCCCAGCTTGGCTTGATTGCGTCGACGGAATGAAGACTTGGGATCGACACAGCTGATGAAGACTTCTTGAAGACTTGCTGGAGATGCTCTGGAGTCGACGCATCAGTGCATATGGTGTCGACGCAGCTAACAACTGCTTGGGCTTTTCTTCCATCTGTGAGCAGTGGGGTCGACGCAACGACACCAAGGGGTCGACGCAGCCTTTTGTTCCAAGTTGAATTTTATGCTTAGACCGTTGATTGAGTACGCACAACGCTTCTCATTGGCACTGCCATTTCTGTTGCTGTTGCAAGCTTGAGCTTGATGGCTTTGTTGTTTGCTTGATGTTGCATGACTCTTCACATGGCTCAACTTCAATGCACCATATCATATGACACCATGCGCTGACTTTGACCTAAAACTTATACATGTTGGCAACATTAAATCCATATAAGACTCATCAATGACTCATGGTCAGACATCATCAAAACAATAGAATCAAGCATGTTCCACGCGTGCCCAACACTCATGTCCAAGACTAACCTCTAGTGCTACACCCGCATCCCCGTTATAAGAGGTAACTGTTTGAGGGAACCGAGCTTGCTCACTCGACCCCGTCGGACTTCCCCTAACGACCTCCTCTTTGGTTTACCGAGGCCATTCCCGATGTGGGAGAAGAGCTGCCGATCGAGGCCGACCCTAGTGGAGGAGTCTCGGAGATGCTTGACCCGATCGCTCGGGATTCTCTGCAGGCGATTCGGGAAATCGAGGGTCCCCCAGCTGCTCGAGATAAGGGCAAGCGGGCCCTCACCGAGAGGGAACAAGAGCGGAGGGGCTCCAAACGGAAGGGCACCGAGCAGCAACTGATGCTAGCGTCCATGAAGGCCATGTCTGCGGAAGAGAGCAGACGAAGGAAGAAGAGGGCTCCTTCGCCGACGGGGTCCTGCCGTCTGAGGTACCTCCCCTAGGCCCTCTGGCCGTTCCTATCCCAACATAGGCCCTATCGTCCGACCCTGGGACAAGGCAGATCCCGATCGAGGGAGCCGTTGCCGAGCCTCAGGGAGGGGAGGACGAGGTGGTGCCCCCGATAGAAGACGAAGCTGCCGCACCAAGCCCGAGGGGTCCCAAAGGGGTCCCTCTACCGGCACAACCATCGGAGGGCACTTCTAGCCCTCAGCAGAGATGATTCGCCATCCGGGCATCCCTCCATGAATGGTGTCAGTAGCTGGCGACTTTCTCTGTTCGAGACGAGTTCCAACACTGCTCCTCTAAGACGCTTCTGGCTCGGGTCATGGAAGGGGGGCTCTTCTTGGCCCAATTAGGAGCCGAGATCACCAATCGCATGGCGCGGGCAGAGAGGGGAGAAGCGACAGAAGCCAAGGCCAGTGCTGAATTGGACTAGAAGGTCACCTATCTTACTTTTAAGCGCAACGTACTTCGTTCGGAGGTGACATCACTCCACTCCCAGGCCCGAGCGGAGTAAGAAGAAGCACGGTCCCTCACGGATCAACTTTCCCAAGCTCGATACACCGCCGAGATAAAAAGTGGGCTCCTGGATAAGGAGCGACAGTCCCACGTGGCATGCCTGAAATTATGGGAGACTGAGCGGGAGGATCTTAAAGGCCGCCTTCTGAGAGAAGAGTGAGGGAGAGTAGAGGTCGAGGCTAAGCTGGCAAAGGTCGAGGCAAAGATAGCGGGGGTGGAGTCAAGGGTGGCGGAAGTTGAAGCCTGGGCGATAGAGAGGTACTTGGCCTTAGAGGAGTACTAGTGGGCTCTAAAGCAATCCGCCTTTGCCTATTACCAACCGGGTTACAAGCGTGGCCTGCGGCAAGGCTTCGCGCAGGGATTCAAGTGAGGGGTATGCCTGGTGCAAACCCAACCCCTCACCGAACTCGTCGTCAACTTTGAGCAGCGGTACGACTCGGGTGACGAAACCACAACTCCCCACTCCACGCCTGATAATGATGCCTCGGACGATGAGGACGAGGGCTCCCCCAGCCCTTCGAGAATAGAACAACCAACTGCCTCTGGAGCACTCCTGGTCGAGGCAGTTCCCAAACAGGTGGGGTCAGTGCCTGAGTCGGTGGATCCCGAGGGGGCTGAGCATGTGCAGCCTTCGATCATGGAAGTAGAGCTGGACGCCGAGAACCCTCAAGCGTCACGAAAGTGATCGACCCCCCATCCTTACTCCCCGATTGCACTAGACTAAGATCGCATTGTACTCGCCTTTCGGCCCTTTTTCCTTTTGCCTCATGTAATCTCTTCTGTACTCTTTTTACTCTAATATATTTCAGGAATCATTTCCCAAAAAGCAACATGACTTGTGCAATCCTTGACTGAGTGCGACCTATCATACCTGTAAACGTCAGCGAATAACGCCTTCGTACGATTTTCCTGCCAAAAAATTAGGTTACGCCTTTGGCGCTTGATTTACTTGGACATTTGTCAAGCATCCGATTAATGCCTTTTCGCCTTTCCCAGCATTGAAGGCGCACACCGTTCGCGTATTCCCCATGAGAGTAGGAGTAACTGCCTCTAGGAAAGGCCGCACACGTCTCTTCGAAGTCCACTCGCGTCTCTTCGAGGAAAGAGTAATTAAAGTGGCGGCACTATCATGGGAGTGGAGCACCGCCTCATCTTCGGCCTATAAAAAGCCTTGAAGAGTGGCTTCAACCTGCACACCCTCATGTTGTGCAACTCGCCCTCTCTGCCCCTCCCCTTGGCCTTCTTCTTCGCCTCCTTCTATTCTCGCAGCGGAGAGGCCATGGAGACTGCTGATGAAGATGAAGATCTCGGGTCTCACTGGAGAAGTTAGGCAAATTCAGCATGGCGGAATGGAAGGCAACTGGGTGGATAGCATGTCGGAAGGGAAGATAGCTAATGGGTCTTTCCTTTTGACCTTCCGGGCTGCCGCCCACCCGAGGAGAAGGGATGGGCCTCGGAGGTGCGCTTTCAGCCTCCTTTTCCCTACTGGGAGAGAGGGACACGAGGGCCACCCAGGGCTGATGCAGAAGAGGCTTCCTCTTCGTCCGCCTCCCTTCCCCCTTCCTTTCTATCGAGGGGCTCCCCCCTCCTTCTCTTTTCCTTTTCTTTCTCTCACTTCTATTCTTTAGCCCCTCATATCTTCTTTGTTCCTGTTTCTTCTTACCGGCACCCTCTTCCCAGAGGGGAGGCATTCCAGCACTTCTTTTCTGCTGGGGATCTACAAGTAATTCGCTCAACTCAGGGCACGATTTAGGCTAGCAGCTTTACTCCCCGAGCCAGTTTCCACACTAGGCGGAGTCAGTGGCTTGGTTCGAGGCTACTTGTCCTATATGCGTCGAACTATCTCCTTTTTATTGCAAAGGCCATTGGGCCAACATTTCCTTACTGTAACAGGATACGGCCTTCCCGATGTACGAATGAAGATGTAATGAAAAATTTTGAAATTGTACTTTATTCTTACATACTTGTGTGTTGCCTAGTTGTTACAAACTCAAAAATAGAACTTGCGGAGCGTTGTAGCATTCCAAGTCCACGGGATCAGTTCCCCTTCCATGGTCGCCAACCGGTAGGCTCCTTTCCCGAGCATCTCGACCACTCAGTAAGGGCCTTCCCAATTAGGGGCCAACTTCCCCACTGCCTCCAATGGTCGAGAGGCCTCAACCTTCTTCAATACTAGGTGTCCCGGTTGAAACTATCGATCCCGAACTTGGGCATTGTAGTAATGGGCCATCCTACGGTGGTATTCCGTTGCTCGGATCCTTACAACCTCGTGCACTTCGTCGGCCAAATCGAGGTTCTCCTTCAGTTTCTGCTCGTTCAGCTTGGGCTGGTAATTGATGACTCGGAGAGACAGGCTACCAATTTCTAATGGAAGGACCGCCTCGGTACCATATACCAACTGAAACGGAGTCTCGCCTGTGGAGGCCCTTAGAGTGGTACGGTAAAACCAAAGGACGCTAGGCAATTCCTCGAGCCAACTTCCCTTAGCTTTACCGAGTCTAGTTTTGATGCCCTTAAGAAGAGTCTTATTAGCATTCTCGACTAGGCTATTGGCCTGCGGGTGGACTACCGAGGTGAAGTGGTTGCGAATATGCAGGTCAGAACACTTATTTTTGAAGTAAGTGTAATTGAACTGTCGACCATTATCGCTCACTATCACTCGGGGGATGCCAAAGCGATAGATGATCGGTTGCCACACAAAGCTCCAGATTACCCCTTCCGTTATCTTGACAGAAGCTTCAACTTCAATCCACTTGGAGAAATAGTCGATGGCGACGATGAGGAATTTCTTTTAAACTTGGGCCATCGGGAACGGACCCAGGATGTCAATGCCCTGTGAGCGACGTCACGCGGTTCGGGGAAGAGCGGAGAGGACGCGGAGCGCGCGCGGGCTCCTCTTTTCTTTCTTTTGGTGTTTGTTTGCTGCAACACAGAAATAAGAGAAGAGAGAGAAGGGGCCACCACGGGAGATTGCTCCGGCGGGGCGAGCGGGACAAGTGTGATATAGCAAAATATGGGGTTTAAACGGCCATAGCGGGAAGTGACTCGCCGCGGCCTCGGGGGACGGGAATGGTGCAAAAATTAAATAACAAGAATTGAAACGGCCATTGGGGAAGTGACTCGCCGCGGCCTCGAGAATATGAGCAGATAATAAGATGACAGAATATAGAGAGAATACAAAGAGCGGGAATTTAAACGGCCATTGGGGAAGTGACTCGCCGCGGCCTCGAGAACACAAACAGATAAGAATATAACGTATAAGAACGTGAATTTAAATGGCCATTGGGGAAGTGACTCGCCGCGACCTCGAGAACACGAATAGATAAGAATATAACATATAAAAATGGGAATTTAAACGGCCATTGGGAAAGTGACTCGCCGCGGCCTCGAGAATATGAGCAGAATATAACAGAGTATAAAGAGAATATAAGAACGGAAATTTAAACGGCCATTGGGGAAGTGACTCGTCGCGACCTCGAAAATAAGATGTGATCGCCAGGGGCCGAAAGACCCCAAAATAAGAAAGTGATCGCGCCTACCTCAAGAGCGGGAGATGGCGGGTTGCTTCTTCCTCTCCCTCCGGCCGGCCGACGGAGAGGGCTTTCCAAAGCTACCCTTGCAAAACAACGACAAACAAATGACAAGTGGATTAGAAATATGGAGGTGTAGTATTCAAATCCTTGTGATAAAAATAACGAAATGATGGCAAGACACACACCTGGTTGGTGTTATCTTTTAAACCCCTCTCGGACTCGAGTAGGAGGAAAATGAGATGATGGATGCAAGAAGTATAAAAGAAGAGGCGCCCTTATGAAGGGGGATAGAGGATGCGAGATGATGAATGCAAAAGAACTACGAAGAAAAAAGGGGAAGAAAAGGCTTATTGGATGAGCCGAGGGTGAAATCCGGCGGAGCTCTGGCAGCGTGGGGACGACGTGGACTCGCGGTGGATGAAGACGACCTTCCTCTCGCGAGCGTGAGCACCCGAGAAGCCGGCAGAACCTCCACCTACAAAAGAACCCACGGGTTAGAAAATGGCTCCGTAGCCTCTGGGCTCCGGCAGCCTATCGGATCACTTCGAAGTTCTTCCAGAACTGAGGGGGTGGGGCTCTATTTATAGAGCTCCGGAGGGTGGAGGCGTCCAGGACCCTGGACACCTCCATCAGGGCCGAATTAATATTTTATTCTATTTTTATATATTTTTTTGGAATACTTTTGTGGGGGCGTCCAGGGTCCCGGACGCCTCTAATAGGTCCACCGAAAACTGACGACGGCCGCATGCGGTTTGGCACAACGCGTGGTTTTGTGAGCGGCGCCTCGTGATTCAGAAATGGGCGCGTCCAGTTGACTGGACGTCTCTATAATTTGGCTTTTTTCACACACGACAAACCGTCGTTCGGTGGCCGGCGCCCATGAGGGTTTTGATGGAGGCGTCCAGGGGCCTGGACGCCTCCAAAATTATATTATTTTTTTATTTTTATTTTGTCTTTTATACCAGGGCTGGCATTTTGATTTTTTTATTTGTTTTTATGGAGGCGTCCAGGGGTCTGGACGCCTCCATTAATATATATATATATTTTTTATTTATTTTTTGTATGCCAACTGGCATTTTACACATATTTTTTATTTTTATTTTTATGGAGGCGTCCAGGGCCCTGGACGCCTCCATTAATTTATATATTTTTTATTTGGTTTGTGCCCTGAGAAAATAAATAAAATAAATTAAAAACATGGGGGCGTCCAGGGGCCTGGACGCCCCCATTAAGACCCACCCGGGTCCTTAGATCAGGCGTCGGCGGGCGCCCGGCAGACACCCTTCTTGGTTCCGGAACCTTTTGATGCGTCTGACTGGTGTTGATGCCGTCTGAATGCCGTGACGAGACGATTCCGGATGCCGAAAAGGGCGGAAGAAGACTCAAGAAAAGGAAGTACTCAAGTGATTCGAAATGCATAAGCCGTCGCGGGGCGTCGTATAGTAATATGAGACTTTCTCAGGAGACGTCAGGAATGGCGTGTCTACAGCTGCCCCGCCTTGGCGTCTGCTTTGCAAGGGATCGACACGTAGTGGAATGGTATCGAAGTGGAGTGGAGTGAAGTAGGAGCGGACTGATAAGTTGATGCCAAGGTGTGATGAGACACGCTTTTGACGTTACTGTTTGGAATCTTTCCTGGAGTTCCAATGAGGCGACATTGAAGAAGGTCTTTCAAATATTGACGATTGCTTGGACGAAGATCAAATAAGGGAGGGTGAGATGTACGCTCAGGCACGAAACAAAAGGAGACCAACTTCTCGGTGTGGAAGTACCTGGGTCATAAACCGAAGGTTTCACCTTTGGGGAGCGATTACCAGCCAATGTGGAAGTGCTGCGGCCAAGGTGGGTCAAAAAAAGGTAAAGGAATATCTGAGGGTCTGTCCAAACAAGGGTCTCCTTTGGAAGAGCAGCGTAGGGCTGTCTCAAGGAAACTCAGTATTTCATTCGGAGTGGAATATCTCATATTTGTGGGAATTGGAGCACAACGGCTTTCACAATCGAATCACTTGAATGATCTTCCGCAATAAATCAAAGTCCTATATGAATGCATGCTGGGTTCAAAGAAAAATTTAAAACAAACTAAAATAGAAAATAGCCAAGGATAATATTGTCAACTTGTGAAGAACGGGTCAGGATACCGACCCGGCGAGCTGATACTAGGCTGGGGCCCGTTTATCCGCGTATCAACTCACTGAATGGAACCGTCGTCCCCATTCTATCACAAGTTGACGGCATATCCGTACAACCCAAATTCCTCTGGGATCATCACCATTTTTGTTGAAGGGGAACTCAGATCCCAGATTCGTTCGAGCCGCAAGGTCCTTGACATGTTCTAGTAGCGTAAGTATCATATACTACGATGCATGACAAGGTGGGACCAACCAATAAAAGGTGGGACAGGAGATAGGACAAAGACGTCTGTTAGTAAAACCTGCACAGACTAGCAAAGGTTAGCAACATCGAAAAGTAGCAGAATCGCACCACAGTATAAAGGAGATCCAGACCAAAATCTTGACAATGACCACTGATGTGACATGTTCTGTCCCGTAGCACCCTTCCCTTCCTATAAGAACTCCCCTTAGGTTAGTTCATTCAAATGCACCAAGGTGGGTTTTGGAAGCTCAGGAGAGGAAAGAGAGGAGAATCTAGAGATTTCAGGATGGAAGGAGAGTCTTCCCGCGTTATGAAGAGGAGCAGGCCTAGCAGCGAGATCAGGCGACTCTCCGACCTCGAGGGTCATCTGAGTGGGACGATCTTGTCGCATATGGTAAGCTGATTCATTTCAAATTTTCCATGTGAACCTTCTTCTTACTTCCTTCATTTCTTATTTCTTTCCTCTTCCAGCCATATCCACTCTTCCCAGGCCCGAGGAAGTTTTCCAAACTGCCATGGCTTTCAAAGCTAACTTCCAATATCTCCATTGGCATGAGGGCCATACTCTCGAAGTGGCATTTGTAGGGGCTCCTTATTCATGCCAAACATTACGAGAAGATTCGTATGGACTGGGCAGCTATGGGCGCACTAGTGGAGATCTGGCATCCCCAGACCCACACTTTTATCTTCCCGACCTTCGAGGTGACCATCCTCCTTGAGGAGGTGGAGCTTCTGCTTGGATTGAAGAAATTTAAGAGTGACGGGAAGGTGAAGGCTATGCGGATGCTGACACGGGGGACTTCTGAAAGTGTCCTTGGAAGCTTCATGCCGCCCGACGCAGCCCGAAAGGTCCGTACTCAAAATGGGATCGATCTCCGAAAGCTCGCGGAGTGGGTCATGGACGCCCTGAGAGGGTCACCAAATGATGACTATTTGGAGGGAATCATGAAGGGGTTCACTATCTGTCTGGCGGGCGCTCTCTTGTTTCCTCATACCGACAACATAGTGGAGGAGGATCAACTAAGTGCCATTCGCAGAATCTGGAGTGGAAAGAGGGTGGGACCCGCTGTCCTTGCTTATCTTTACAGCGGCCTTACCGCCTCGAGTATGGGTAAGCCTCCTTTTGGTTGCGCACTTGTCTTGAATTGCTGGCTTGATTTGCACTTCAAATTCGACCACCGCGAGGGAATGCCAACTGTTTCGAAACTCTTCCAACAAAGCCCTCTTCATCACATAGCCGACGTGTTAGGCTTCGGTGGTACTGTAGTGAACCGCGTTCCGTGGCTGAAGAAACGTGAAGACTGGCGGTCTCACTTCCGCACCGTGACACAAGGCTTCTTTACTTGCGCACCGGCATGTTTACTTTCGCTTGATCTCCTCATGAGGCCTTCCCCCAAAGTTGATCTTCAACTGATCGGCGCGACCGAGTTTGTTCTTTACAACGCGCATCGGTGCTGCCTCCAGATTGGCATCCCACGCCATTCGTTCCCGCCACCGACTGGCATCGTTCCTTTGAAGAAGAGGGAGTTGGACACTGAAGCGGACGCGAAGGAAGCGAAGGCCATTAAAGCTCCCTGGGAGACAAGTGTTGCGGGAAAGGCATTAGCGCACGTGGTGGAAGAATGCGAGCCGTGGAGGGCTTATGTAACCGAACTGGGGAAGTTAAGGCCTAAGGCGCCTAAACCCCTGATGTAGCTCATTCTGCTTTTCTGATGGAATAAAATATGGCATGGATGTTTCGGACCCCCGTCCCCTTAATTATTATCTTTTTTATGTGGTTTTTCTTTTTCTTTCTTTTTTTTCTTTTGTTTGGATTATATTCTTATCTTTTTTTCTTTTATTATATATATATATATATATATATTTTTATTATGGGGGCGTCCAGGGGCCTGGACGCCCTTAAGTTTTATTTTTATTATTTTATTTTTTTTGACAATTTATTTTTGGGGGCGTCCAGGGTCCTGGACGCCCCTATTTTTTTTGAATTTTGAAAAAAATAAAAGAGTGTGGGGGCGTCCAGGCGCCTGGACGCCCCAACAAAAGGTCAATCTATATATAGGGGGGAGGGCTCCCCCCTACTCACTTATACTGTTCATTCTGACCGTCCAGCCACTCCAGACGACCCATTCTTAGTCCCAATGGAGCGAGGAGGATCGAGCCAGGGTCCAGAGAAGCGGAAACGACTGGCTCGTCGTCCGAGGAGGCTGAGGGATGATGCCGAGGGGGCTGCTGCGGCGGAGGAGATTGCCGCGGGGGAGGAGATGGAGGTGCCGCTTCTGGCCGCGGAGGCCGCTGCGGTTGCTGGTGACGCGGGAGAGGACGATCACGACCCGGTAAGTACTTCGGAATTCTCACTCTGTGGTTCAATAGGCTAAAACGGGCGTGCGAGAGGCTGTGAGAGAAGGCTGGGTAGTGAGAGAAGGAGGCGTCCAGGGGCCTGGACGACTCCACTTTTTCTTTTTATTTTTGTTTATTTATTTATTTACGTAAATAATAAAATAAAATTAAAAAATAAGGAGGCGTCCT
The DNA here is from genome assembly GCA_022559845.1 of Amorphophallus konjac. NCBI lineage: Eukaryota > Viridiplantae > Streptophyta > Magnoliopsida > Alismatales > Araceae > Amorphophallus > Amorphophallus konjac. The sequence continues at coordinate 56,413,158 of CM040125.1, forward strand.
AAGCCCTGGACGCCTCCATAAAAATATACATATTATTAATAAATTTTGTTTTGGGTTTTTGGGTTTTTTTCTAAAAAAGAAAAAAAGTAAATTGGAAGGAGGCGTCCAGGGCATTGGACGTCTCCACAAGAAAATATAAATATTTTAAAAAAGTAAAAATAAAATAAAAAGAATAAGTAGTATATATACAGTGTTATTGTTTATTACTGTTCATGATGCTGATGTGTTCTCTGTTGGTTTTGTGGTGTGCAGGGCGTGATGAAGGGCCGGATCAGCTGGTCCCTGGTGGTGGCAGCATACCGCGGGCTGCCGGACTTCCAGAGGGTGCGTGTGGATGCCATGGGCTTTGGAGCTTTCCTTAGGATCGAGCCCTTCCGGCTCGACCTTCCTCTTATCCAGGCATTGAGGGAGCGGTGGCACGCACCGAGCCGGGCGTTTTTGATGCCTTGGGGGCACATGGTGCCGACACTAGAGGACGTGGCTCGGATTACCGGGCTACGGGTTGACGGAGAGGCAGTCAGCGGGGTCACCTACCCCGACTATCGAGAGAGTGCCCTGGACCTGCTGTGGTTAGAGATGAGCGTGACTGATAGAGACAGCAGGGTAGTCGGCCGAGTGGAGATCATGGAGGCGCTCGGATTCGTCGACCCGCGCCAGCGGGTTAGCGAGACTGGAGCGGAGTTCTTGGCTCGACTGGAGGGGGATGCTCGTGCAGCTTTCACCCAGGATCCGAGCGAGAGGGAGCTGGTGGACCTAGATCTTCGGAGGTTTCTTTTCTTCTTCCTGGGCCGCCTTCTGCTGGGGAGGAAGGGGGATGGCATCCACTGCCGTTTCCTCGGGATCTTGGCGGATCTGGACAGAGTGGGACACTACGCGTGGGGAGCGGCTCTGCTTGCCCATTTGATTGCTGATCTCTCCCAGACTTCGGAGAAGGAGACGACAGTCAGCGGCTTCGCACCTTTCCTCCAGGTAAACATTTTATTTATGCATTCCCACAGTTAAATATGTAATTATTGTACTAATGATGTATGATGGATGCAGGTGTGGAGCTATTACTATTTCTCGATGGGGAGGGCTAGGCATGGGAACAGGAGGGCCGTGCCTCTGGCGCGGCAGTGGAGGCCGGTCGTGGTTGCAGCACCCCACGGCTACCAGCTGTCGTCACTTCGTTGGGAGCTGAGCGAGTATCCGAGGCCATGGTATGATGCGTATGATTTTTTTTGTGTTTATGCGTGTGACTGAATGGTAACTAATATGATGTATGTATGGTGATGCAGGTGGTGTGGAGGCCCTACCTGGGCATGGGCGACGCTGGCCAGCCTTGGGTTGTAGCAGGTCTTCCTCGTTTCAGGCGGGACGTGTGGGTCCATTGTCTGAACGAGATCGAGCCGCTGCGGCTTAGACTGGTCATGAGGACGTTGGGGCTAGTCCAGGAGTGGGTTGATGTAGATGCACCGGCCCGCATTGGGCGGAAGACCAAGGGGAAGGCGAAGATTATGGACTGGCGTACGCGCTTCCCAGCACAGTACCAGGACTGGCAGCAGGGCCCGGTCCCAGTGGTGTCCCATGTACAAGACAGCACAGATTACATGAGACGATATCGAGCTACGTACGGGGACCGCCTCTCCCTCGGTGGTATGGCAGGGGTAAGTGTGAAATGAAAATGCTTCACCCTTCTATATGTATATGCATGTGGTACTGACTTATGTGCAATGCAGGATGCTCGTGACAACATGATCGCCGACCTGCGGGCCCAGCTGGCGTACGCCAGGCGGCAGTTGGTGGCCATCCGACAGGAGTTGGAGATCCTGGTGAGTCTATGCAATGTATTTTTTGTGACCTGGATTTTTGATGCTTAGCCTTTGACTGACGTTTGCCCCGTGTTTCAGCGGGCCCACCAGACAGCGGTAGCCGGGATGGCTGGTGGAGCGGGTTCCAGTTCTCGGGGCCCTCCTCCGGAGGTTTCTGCCCTCCAGGAGCAGCTGGCGCACGCGGTGGCTCGGGCTGAGGAGGCCGAGCGTGACCGCGAGTCTCGAGTGAGTGTTTGCTTGGCCCCGACCCTCTTCTAGCTGCTTTCCTTCTATCACTGTTCTCTTACGGTGCATGCGTGCTTTGACAGGTGGCCGAGATTTGGGAGGCCCTGGCCCGTGCTGTTCGTGCTGAGCAGGAGCGCGATGCCTGGGTGGCAGAGCGTGACGCCCGGATTATGGAGCTAGAGGAGGAGCGTCGACGGGAGCCTGAGGAGCTCCCTCGTGACGTGCTGGATCTGCGGATCGCCCTCGAGCTGTCGAGGAGGGAGGCGGTGAGAGAGATAGAGGAGAGGGAGAGGGATAGGGAGACCATGGAGAGAGAGAGGGAGTGGGATAGGGAGACCCTAGAGAGAGAGAGGGAGAGGGATAGGGAGACCATGGAGAAAGAAAGGGAGTACAGGATGGCAGAGCGATATCGAGATTGGGACGAGAGGAGAGCTCTGGTGGCCCAGGTATCGGAGCTCTGGCTGAGTCTTGGCACGGCGGAGGGGAGACTTCGGGAGAGTGAGGAGCGGTATCAGAGGGCGAAGGAGCGCGGTGCGCGACTTCGTCAGTCCGGTTCCTTTTCTGTGGGCAGTTTTCTAGTTTCCTCGGCCGAGCAGCGTCGCCGTACTTTGGAGGCTGGCATGGTGCCACCTGGAGAGGCGAGCACGGCTTCTCAGGGTTCACAGAGGTCGCAGAGGCCCCCTAGGGATCCCCGTCAGAGGAGGGAGGAAGGAGATGACCAGGAGGGTGACGGTGAGAGTTAGAGAGTTGCTTGTACGTCACCCTTCTCACTGTATGATGTACTTTCGACTATTATATGAAATGGAAATGGTTTTTTTGTGTTGTGTGTACCTTTCTCTCTCCCACACTTTCTTCTTTGCACTGAGTTGTCCTTTGAGGCAAGCTCCGCGAGACCTTGCCCTGAACAGCGGGGAACTACGCTTTGCACGGGGGGATTTTGTTTCCTTTTCCCCCTTTTGGGCGCGTCCAGGCGCTAGGACGCGTCTTAGTCCTTGATTTCAAATTTAAAACGACGGGTGGTCTTTCTTCTCTCGTGCCTTACCCGCAAACGAGCCCGCCTTCTGCCGAAACTCGCTTGCCCCCCTTTCATCGTCCTCCTCTTTTGATCGATGGAGTTCGGTGGGCCCGACCATGGTGAAGGTGGAGAGGGACGAGGAACTCCTCGCCCGAGGAGGGACACGCAAGAACATGGAACGACGTCCATGGAGGAGGAAGGGCCGCTTCGGGCCCCTGAGGGACCCGAGGGGCCCGATGGCATGGGAGGAGGTGAACACGGCTCGGTGAGTGCTTGGTTTCTCTCCTCTTTGATCCATTTTGAGTTTTGAAGCGAGCCGCGCGAGGAGGGGAAGGGTTCGGCGAGTGTTGTATTCAAATGATGGACATGTCCTAGACAGGGGACGCGTTCCTTTTGACTGATGTGGGACCCCTTTCTTGGTGCAGGACATAGCAAGGACCCTGGGTCTGGCCGATGAGTGGGCGAGTGCGGACGAGCCGAGCCGCGTCAGGAGGGAGAGTCGCGGCAAGGCAAGGCTCGAGGACTGGCCCGTACGTCTCCCTGGATAGCAAGGGGGTGTACTGGTGCAGGACAGTGCCGACTTCCTGCGGTGGCAGAGAGAGAGCTATGCGGGACTTCCCCAAGCTGGGGACACGCGTGGCATCGGCGGCTCGCGCGCCCAACTGTCAGAGACTAGGCGGCAGCTGGCCGTCGCTCAACATGAGTTGTCGCTCCTGGTAAGTTATGTGCCGTACTTTTAACTTCAGATTTTGGAGTTTCACTGACGGCCATTGTTTATTTTGTTCCAGCGTGCTCAGCAGACAGCGACGGTGGGAGTGGCTGGCGGATCTTCCAGTTCCTCGGCCCCTTTTCTCGAGATTGCCTCCCTCTGGGAGTAACTTGCCGGTGCGGTGGCCCGCGCGACCCGGGCGGAAGAGGAGCGTGACGCCTGGGTGGCGACTGTAGCGGAGCTGCGGCATCGCGGTGAGGAGAGACCTTCTCCAGACATCCTGGAGTTAAGGGTTCTTCTACAGATGATGAGGAGAGAGGCAGAGAGAGAGAAAGCCGAGAGAAGGTCCGAGCGACAGCGGGATCTGACCGAGAGGAGGGCCTTGGAGGCCCAAGTGAGGGAGCTCCAGCTGGGCCTTCAGGCCGTCGTGCAGAGGCTAGGAGGGATGGAGACGCGCTACGAGAGAGCGCGAGAGTTCGGGGAGCGACTCCGCCAGTCCGGTCGCTTTGCCGCCAGTGGCTTCTTTGCCACGCCAGGGGAGGAGCAGCGAGTCACTGCTGCGGAGCAGGCGCCCAGAGACGCGGCAGGTGCTGCTGCACGAGGATCCCAGAGGCTTCTGAGGGACCCGCACCTCAGGGGAGAGGAGAGGGACGCCTAGAGGGATGAGCATGAAAATAATGTCAAGAGTTGGCGAGCTAGTGGACCCGCCACCTCTCTATGATTGTAGTGTTTGTGACAGCTTATGTAGAATTATGAATAGAGTGATTTGATTTTCCGCTGTTTATTTGTTCTTTTGTGCGTTCCTTCTTCCCTACACTTCTTCTCCTTTGCACTGTTCCCATGTGATAGGTCTGTCGAGACTCCGCCCCAAGCAGAGAATCGCATCTTGTTGTGACTATTTTCCACGGGAATCTGCCGTCGAAGTCAATAATGACGGCCCTAGTTCCTTTTCCCGGATGTTATGTCAAATTTTGCGGACGTCCTCCAAATCATGATAGGGTATCCCTAGACAACATAGGGGCTATTCGTCCTATTCTTCGTCCAGTCAATCGCCCTGTACGAGTGGTGAAGCGACACATGGGACCGCTTGGGCGGTGCCTCATTGCAAGGGCTATCATTGACAGGTGATGGAGGTAATCTTGGCCCGCACTCCTTCCATTTCTATAAATTCTTGTCCCTTTTATCTTTCCAGGTATATCGAGAGCTAACTCGAGGAGCACAAATTTTCACGGGAGAGGAGGAGTTCAAAATTCTGAGAGTTGGATGGAGGGCGAATCTTCCCACTCCTCGAAGAGAAGCAGGTCCAGTGGTAGTAGTTCCAGGAGGCTTTCGGACCTCGAAGGGCACTTCAGCGAAAGGCCCCAATCACAACTCGTAAGCCAAGTTTTCTTGCCCTTTTCTCATTCTTTCTTCCTTTCTTCTGACCAAACCTCACCCCCATTCCTTGTATGTGTAGGTTGTGATGAAATCACAAATCTTATGGGAGTTGGTAGTAGCAGCGTACAGGGGCCTCCCAGATTTTCAGAAGGCGAGGCTAGACGTGATGGGATTTGGTACCTTCCTTCGGATCGAGCCGATCCAGCTTGACCTAGTCCTGATCCAAGCCTTGTGTGAGAGATGGGACCCAGTGAGCCGGGCATTCCTGATGCCCTGGGGGCACATGGTGCCCAGCTTGGAGGATGTGGTCCGGATCACAAGCCTGAAGGTAGAGGGCGAGGCAGTGACCGGAGTCACTTACGCGGACTACAGAGAAGGTGCCCAGAAGTTACTGGGTTTGGACCTGGATGGTCGGAAAAATAGGTCGGTAGCTAGGGCGTCCCTGATGGATGCATTAGGGCTCACCGACACTCGTCGGCGGGACGATGAATCCTCAGAAGAGTTCATGGAAAGGATAGAAATAGGATGCCGCGCCGTGTACTGCACAGATTTCGGCGACTGGGAAAGATGCAACATAGATTTGAGGAGATTTCTCCTCTTCCTTTTGGGGAGATTGGTACTGAGCTCGAAAGGGGACGGTATCCAATGTTGCTTCCTGGAGCTGCTGTCAGACCTTGAAAGAGTAGGGTACTATGCCTGGGGAGCTGTCATGCTGGCACACTTGTTTGCAGGCCTATTCCAAGAAACGGATCGTGAGATGACAGTGAGTGGTTTCACACCATTCATCCAGGTATTTTTTTGGTTTTGCTTGTTTTGTATTTTTTTGTTGTTTTCGCAAGGTACTGATGACCTGCGCCGAGCAGCTATGGAGCTATTATTACCTCCCCATGGGGAGAGCTCGACATTGGCGACCCGTGATGGTGCCGCTAGCCAGGCGGTAGGAACCCATCATGAGTGCGGCACCCCTAACCTACCAACTGATGGTGCTAAGGCGAGAGCTACAGGAGTTCCCTGCAGCGATGGTAAACTGGAGACCCTACTCAGACATGGTCGATGCCGACCAGCCGTGGGTTCTAGCAAGTCGTGCCCGGTTCGGACGGGAACTATGGATGCACTGCCTGAATGAAATCGAGCCGCTTCGGCTACGATTAGTTATGAGGACTTTAGGACTGGCTCAAGAATGGGTGGATTCAGCTGCGCCACCTCGTGTCGGGAGAAAGACGCGAGGACCGGCGACCTGCATTGACTGGCGCGTGCGGTTCCCTGAACAGTGTGAAGACTGGCAACGGGGTGGCACGATTGTAGAATCGCAGGCGCGGGATAGCGAGGACTACTTGCGTCTATATAGGACAAAGTACGCAGAGCGGCTCCAACCCCGAGGACTTGTGGAGGTAGGTTTCCCCCCTTTTTTCTTTTCTTCTTTTTCCCCTTTTGGTTTTCTGGTGGAAATGCTGACTTGCATGGCTGCAGGATATCCGTGATACCATGATAGCGAATTTACGAACTCGCTTGGCAGAGATGGAGCAACAATTGGGCGATGCCCGCGGAGCTATGAGCGCCTCGGTAGGTGTGCACTGCGTTCTTTAATTAAAACCCCAGATTCCAGATGTTGGCTGCTAATTCACGCGGTCGTAGCATGCCCAGATTGGCGCGGCTTCCCCAGCGACGGGAGTAGGTGGTACCTCCTCCAGCTTGTGGATTCCTACCTCCGAACTTAACTTGCTTCATGAGCAACTTGCTCACGCCACGCAGCGTGCTGCGGAGGCAGAAGGGATGCTCCGTATACAGGTAAAAGTTTCAGCGTTGAGTTCTCTTTGTTTACGCCTTATCGCGTATCTGAGATGGTACACTTGGCAGGAAAAGGAGACGGAAGAAGCGCTTGCCCAAGCTGCGCAGAAGGAGGCTAGGATAGCAGAACTGGAGAGGGAACTGCGGCGTCATCCTGATGACGACTCTTCCAGGGATGCTATGGAACTGAGGATCACTCTCCAGTTGGAGAGGGAAGACCGTGAGAGAGAACGGGCAGAGAGAGAAAGAGACGCAGAGAGAGAAAGAGCCAACAGTTTGGCTGAAAGGGAGGAACGAAGGGCCATGGAGGCCCAACTATTCGAACTCCGAATCAGCCTTGGTCTTGCTGAACAGTGACTGAGAGATGGTGAGGAGCGCTACCGAAAAGCACGAGAGCGTGGCTTTCGTGTTGGTAGCTTCTCTGCTGCTTCCGTGGATCAACGCCGGGATGTGGGAATAGGAAGGGGAGTACAGAGCGGTAGGAGTACCGCTTTTCGTAGTTGGGTAGCACCTTTGAGAGCGTTTTGCCCGAAGAGTAGTGGGACGAGTGATGCAGAGAGAGAGGGCGGAACTTGATGTAATTTTTTTGATTTTTTTTTTGGAATAAAATACAAGGTTCGGTTTGTTTGTTTTTCACTTTTGCTTCTGTTGCCTGAGTCCCTGCACACATCACTGAAACAAACAAATCAGAATTTCTGTTCTGACTTGGCCCCTTGCTCAATAAGCAAATGGTCACTGTGACTGTCCTTGATGACTGGTCAAGGGGCCAAGCCTTTATTTAACGAAGGCAAGGGAAAGATGTGGTGATGATAAATGCGATAGGCAAGCACACGAATGCAAGCGGTATTAAAAGTGAGATGCTGCACGCAAATGCAATCATGCAAAGTTAATTTGTTTTCTTTTTTATATTTGGCATTTTTTTTGTTTTATCATAAAAAGATTTTTTGTTTGCAAATATGTACATTTTCTCTTTTCCATTTTTTTTGTTGCTTTTATCATTTCAATTTTTTTGTTGCTAACGCCCGGCAAGCACCCAAATGGCACCTAACCTACGTGAGACAGGGGTTTCTTACTAACCTCCCAGGTATCCTAAGTGCACATCTAGGTTGATTTGGGCCTCTAGACCCTCGAATGATGATCCCGCCGGCTAAGACTTACCCTGATGACAATACCGTCATGCCATGCTTAGGCTCCCAGTTGCTTCCGACCACAGGGATTCTCCCAAAAGATGTTTGAGGTAAAAGATTTGCCCGACCCGGGTCTGTTTCCTCACAACTCTAGATGGTATATGATGGAACACCCTGGAACCCTAACGACCAACCGCGCGACGCTGACCCGGAATCAGACGCCGTCGCACCCATAGGTGACGCGCTTGCATTGGCCTAAGCCCGAGGTTAAACAAGAAGACATCAAGGCGGTAAACATGGGTCTTGACCAGCCAGAAACACAGAGACTCGTTCGCAGCGATAGCTTTTGCTTTTCAAAGTAGGCAACCAAATGTGTATATTAAAATAAGGTCGCAGACCCTAGGCAGTTTTCACCCTTCAGAAACTCCATCGAACCTTCATCTTTAGAGGGAGAAGGAAGAGCGTAGGGGATAAACCTCCTGAGAGGACCGGCAAAGCCGTTAACCCGGCGAGCGAATAAGGGCCCATTAACTCTTTCCTTTCGGATAACTTCGGACCAAATCTCGAGCATTTACATTCCACGGCCCCTTTTGTGGATTCAGACTTTTGCTTTGAGGGGTTCCGTTTATCGCAACAGGCACGGTCACGACCAGGCTTTTCTCTTGATTTTGACTTTGTATTTCTTTTTGTGAGGGAGATATAGTCGTTTGACGTTTGTGGGCTCCCTTTTTGTATGCCTGCGGGGACACTGCCCTCTTCTCGTGCACTGATCGATGCTCGAGGAAATGGATCCTACTCTTGCCCTTGGGGTTTGAGTTTCGGTTTCTCATGCTCAGCGTTTTAAGGGCGCCGACTGTCTCATTGGGTCGAAGAGAAAAGAATAAAGATTACAGCTTCCGGAGATCTTCTGGGTGAGGCCCCACCGTAGGTGATGCTACTGACTTTTTTGAATACATAAGTGAGCACATGTTGGCTTCCTTCGAGCGAGCATAGGCCGACGTGGCCGGACAGGGATCTCCACGGTTCTGGCAAACCAAGACCTGGTGCCTACCAAGTCTTAATGGGCCCTATCCTAACATGAAGGTTAGATGCAGAGACTTAACTACATGGTGACTGCCAGGCATCGGCATTTTGAATTTTCCATATTTTTAGTAGTTTTCAATATTTCTTTATTTTTGATGTTTTTTATCTTTTCATCATTTTTTTTGTTTTGTGCTAAGGGTAGTATTTCTTAAGATAAAGCCCATTCCAAGGGTGGGATAACTCGGTCCCTTCGGCGTTGACTAGCTTGTAGGCGTTGCCAGGGTGCACGGCTTGAATTACAAATGGTCCTTCCCAATTGGGTTGGAGCTTAGAACGCGGCCCTCCAGGTTTGACAAAAATTCTTTTTACGACCATCTCACCGACTTTGAATTTTCTCTCAACGACTTTCTTTTGGTAAAAGCGAGCGAGTCTATTTTGATACACACGCGCGTGTTCGGCGGCGGCCAGCCGCTTCTCATCCAAGAGTTCCAACTGGGCGAGGAGTGAATTACGACGATCGTCGAGGGGAAATTCCTCGTCCAATTGTACCCTGAGAGAAGGGATCAGAGTCTCGTACGGGACTACCGCTTCCATACCATAAGTGAGGGCAAATGGAGTCTGCCCGGTGGGGGTACGGATTGAAGTGCGATAGGCCCATAGGGCTTCGATAAGCTTTTCTGGCCAGTCTGAAAACTTACTAGACTCGCAGGTTTTTTTGATGATTTTGAGCAATGTTTTATTGCTGGCCTCCGCTTGGCCGTTACCTTGTGGGTAATATGGCGATGAATGATGCAATGCAATTGCGTACCTTTTGCAGAGGTCCTGTAGGTCCTGAGAAATGAATTGTGGCCCATTGTCGGTGACGATCGTGCTTGGGATGCCGAATCTGGCGAGAATGTTCTTCATGATGAACTTGCAGACTGTTGACGCCTTGATTTCCGCGTAAGCTTCGGCTTCGGCCCATTTGGTGAAGTATTCCGTCGCAGTAAGGATGAAAGATTTCTGCTTGGTGAGGGAATTGGGATCACCTAGGGGACCAATGATGTCGAATGCCCACATGGAGAAAGGCCACGGGGAGGATATTGGGTGAAGTGAGGAAGATGGTGAATGGATTTTATCGGCGTGAAGTTGACACTTGACACACCTACGGACATAGACAGCACAATCCTCTTCCATAGTGGGCCAGTAAAAGCCTTGCCGAATGATCTTCTTGGCGAGCATCTGACTATTCACGTGGCCACCGCACACACCCGAGTGCGTCTCTTCTACACATTTCCAAACCTCATCGTCACCAAGACATCTTAACAGAATACCAGTAAGGCTCCTCCTATAGAGTAGACCTCCAACCAATGTGTATTTCTGAGCCACCATTCTTATGGCTTTCTTGTCCTCTGCGGTGGCCCCTTCAGGATAAGACTGATCTTGGCAGTATTTGACAATTTCATAGAACCATGGTTTCTCTTCATCAGCTAGTTCTTCTTCGGCCTCTGCCAACATGATTTCCCTCTTTTCAAGGATATCTTCCTGCAGGATCTTCCTTGCTATCCTGTCTTTGATATTTACGTAGGAAGCATCATCGATTGCAGGGGCGTGAAGTTTATAGATGAAAATGGACTTAAACCATCTTCCTAGAGGGAACCTTATGGATGATGCCAACGAGGCGAGGGCATCGGCGAGAATATTCTGATGACGAGGGACATGAACAAAGATCAGTTTGGCGAATAGTTTGGCAAAGGCAGCAGTGAGTTCTTGGTATGGCTTGAGTTTGGGATCGCGAGTGCGATACTTAGTGAGCACCTGGCGAAGGATGAGTTGACTATCACCTATGACTCGTAACTCAGTGATATGAAAAGAATGAGCGAGTTCTAGGCCAGCTAGAAGAGCTTCATATTCGGCTATATTGTTGGTAACTGGAAATTTGAGCTGGTATGCGAATGGGAATGTGAGGCCTTCAGGTGACAGGAGGGCGATGCCGATTCCTCTCCCTTGAGAATTCAGAGCTCCATCAAAATATAGTGTCCACATTGGCTCATCTGATTGGTTGACGGACATTAGTTCCTCATCTGGAAACTCTGATTGGACGGGATCGAACTTGGGAAGAGGATGGTGAGCGAGATGCTCGGCTATGGCATAGCCTTTAATCGCCTTTTGCTGGATGTAGGTGATGTCGAACTGAGAGAGAAAACTTTGCCAGCGTGCTAGCCTATCCGTAAGGACGGCTTTCTCCAGAAGGAATTTGATAGGATTCATCCGAGCAATCAAGTGGACCTCATGAGCCAAGAAGTAGTGTTTCAATTTCTGCACTACCCAAACGAGGGCAGCACAGGTTTTCTCCATGACGGTGTACTTCTGCTCACAGGGATTGAGAAGTTTGGACAAGTAATAGGTTGCCCGTTCCTTGCCTTCTTCATCAGCTTGTGCAAGGATGGCTCCCACGGAGTCATCCAAGACTGAGACGTAAAGGATCAGAGGTTTTTCTGGTTTGGGTGGAATGAGAACGGGTGGACTAGCCAGATATTCCTTCAACCCTTCAAAAGCTTTCTGACATTTAGAATTCCAGTGGAATTCTACTCCTGGCTTGGTCAACTCGTAGAGAGGTCTACACCTTTGTGAATGTTGAGACACAAACCGACGAATAAACTGCAACCTCCCGATTAAACCTCGGACTTCCCTCAAATTCTTGGGAGGTGGCATATCCCTGATAGCCTTGGCTTTGTCGGGATCAATCTCGATCCCTCTTTTGCTCACAATGAACCCCAGCAACTTACCTGACGACACTCCAAACACACACTTCTTCAGGTTCATTTTCAGTTGGAACTCCCTTGACCTCTGCAAGACCTTAGCCAAAACTTCTGGATGTTCCATCCTGGTCCTTGATTTTACCAACAAGTCATCCACATAGACTTCCAGATATATGTGCATCATGTCGTGAAATATGGCCATCATAGCTCTTTGGTAAGTAGCTCCAGCATTCTTTAACCCAAACGGCATGACCACGTAACAATATGTTCCCCAAGGGGTAGTGAATGACGTCTTCTCCTGATCCTCTTCTGCCAAACGAATTTGATTGTATCCCGAAAATCCATCCATGAATGAGAGGGTTTCATAGCCTGTCGTGTTATCAATCAACACATCAATGTGAGGCAAGGGAAAATCATCCTTTGGACACGCGCGGTTAAGGTCCCGGAAGTCGATGCAAATCCTGACTTTCCCATCTTTCTTCATGACCGGGACAATGTTCGCCACCCATTGAGGATAAAGGATGACTCTAATGAACCTGGCTTTGTGGAGCTTATCGACCTCTTCTTTCATTTTCAAAGCCATCTGAGGGTGGAAACGCCTTAACCTTTGTTTTACCGAGACGGACCCTGGTTTTAGGGTTAAACGGTGTTCGACCAAGGTTGAATCTAGACCCGGCATATCCTCGTAACTCCATGCAAACGTGTCCTTATATTCCTTGAGGACCTCAATTAATGCTTCTTCTTCAGAGGGTGGTAGGTTGTCACTTATGAGGATGATCCTAGGGTCTTCCTCAGTTCCCAAGTTGACTTCTTTGGTGGATTCTTCTACGGCGGTTGACGGCTCGTCGAATCTCCTCATTCCACTTGCGTATGCGCCCGCCGCATCTTCATATTTTTCACCCTCATCTTCAGTGGGGCATTCTTCATCCGTGATCTCGTAGACTCCATACCCTTCATCAGGTGCACAGTCGCCCTCGCATTCTATTTCGGGTAGCTGGATGGGATTTTCTAACAACTGGGGGATGGCAAGAAGGGCCTGACACCTGGCGGCCAAATCCAGAAGGAATCGACGAGGGATCTGCCTCCCCTTGGACTTCTTCCTAGGTACTACCCTCGGCCTATCATTCCTAGATTGACTGACAATATTTACAGAAGAAGATGAAGATGAAGAGGACGGTGTAGAATGTACAGGAGAAGACCCCTCAGAGGAGGGGTAGAAAAGGTCGCTCATCGGACCTTGGACGGGTGGTCCGTAAGGCGGTACGCACCCGTGGGAGATGTAGGAGGTTTCCTCAACGAAGATGTGTTGTTGGGGAGTTTGAAAATTGACATTTTTTTTTCCGTTTTCATTTTTAATGACAAAGCAGTGAAAAGAGATTGGAGGAGAGAGAAAAGGGGTTATGGCTAGAGGATTGTGAGGCTCATAGAGCAGATCATGGTTGAAGACCTGGCGCCGGTTGAAAAGCCCGCGCAGGTATGTAAGCAAAGAAGGGGACCTGGGAAGATCATCAGACAATTGTCTGGCCCAGGAAGAAGATATCAGCAAAGGCTGAGACGAGTGGATGGAGAGGATGGCGGCTAATGAGCCGTCAACGGCAATGCTGAGGACGGATGAAGATCCGTCGATGACAGGGTCCTTCTGGCGAGGACGAGGATAGTTTGGAACCTTGGCAAGAGTGGTAATATTCTCTGGTATTTCGGAGATCAATGGTGGTCCTTCAAGCTGCGGAGACGAGAACATCCTTTCTAGTGCAACGGAAATGTCCCGTATGTCGAACCATTTGTCCCATTCGCATTCCGGATCTTTGATCTTGCCTCTTTTGGTGATCCTCGGACATTTTTCAGCCAAATATACAGCATGTGATCCCCCATATACTTCTCGTGGGTGATCTCCCCTCTGAACAACGGGCCCTCTGTTGAAGTGGTTTGATAGAGTCCACGTGAGGGGCTTCCAATCTGCCTTGAACGGTCCTTTGAAGCCTAGGCCAAACCTGCGGTTCGGCCTAATTTCCTTTGGCAGTTTGAGCATACCCTGTAACTGTGCGCCCAGACCTTTTCCTTGTTGATAGCCGATGTTCCTCATAATCTGCCAACCTTTGGAGTGAAAAGGGAGACATGATGTTGTGGTTGCCCTGACCGGCTCCTTTGGTGCTAGTGGAACATGAGATGGATCACGTACGTCCAGCAGTGATAATATGGGCCAATGAGATGGCCAAACGGAGGGCAGAGAGGTGTTGATAGCATCCACTGTGTGAAGGACCGGTGTACTGACCACTTTAATAATCCTCCCATTGTAAGGAAACTTCATGCACTGATGGTTGGTGGAAGGCACAGCGTCCATGGCTTCGATGTAAGGTCGACCCAGTATAGCCTTGAATGTGGGGTCCATGTCGAGGACATGGAATTCCGTGGGAATTGACATGGGGCCTAGTTCTGCCTTCAGGATAATCATCCCCTGCGGCGGCCTTTTGCTATTGTCATAGGCCGTGACCGTGATCGAGGAAGGTCTTATTTGTTCCTCGTCGATCCCACACAACTGAAGAGTGCTCATGGAGATCACATTTATGGACGCACCCGTGTCCACAAGACACGGGTTTATGGATACCCCATTAATTTTTATTGAAATGCACAATGCATATTTCCGAGCTTCCTTGGGAGCGAGCTCGTAGTTGTGGAACATGATGGCCGGTTGTGTGTCTGTTGGGGTCAGGACGGTCGAAATCTTTTCTACAGGGAGGTCCTCGTTCACCATGACCCTTTGAAGGTACTCCATTAAGGCTGCCTGGTGGGATGTGGATCTTTGAAGTAGCTCCAGGATGGAGATCCGAGCAGGTGTCTTATCCAGGTGTTTCAATAGATCATACTGTGTTCCAGGGATAGCTCTTTCTGGTTGTTCTCCATCATCCTTCTCTGGCTGAGATAGCTCAGGATTCTGACTGTTGTGGGGGAAAACCCTGTGGAAAATCCTTCCACTCCGGAGCACCATTGCCTGCGGCTTTTGTACCTCTGTGGGGGTAGCAGTGGGTTTTAACAGGGGTTTGAGGGGTAGTAGTGGAGGAATGGTTGATGAAGCAGGGGTGATGACGGGAGCAGGGATTCTGATGAGGGGTTTGTTAGGTGGAGGCATGGTGGAGGTAGAGGGGATATCGCGCGGATTATGAAGGATAAGGGGTTTGGAAGGTGGAGGTGGAGGTAAGGTTTGAAACGGGTAAGGGTTTTGAGGTGGATGGTGGGTGATGAGTGGTTTTGAAGGCATTAGTGGTGATGTGGTGGAGAAAGACGGGGTTATGTATGGTTGACGGATGATAAGGGGTTTAGGAGGCGTAGGGGTAAATGCGGTAGAGGTGGATGGTAAAGTGGGGGAATGAGAGAAGATGAGAGGGTGTGAAGGCGTAGTAGAGAGTGTCGGTTGATAGGAGGTCGGGGTGCGGATGAGAGGGCGTAATGGTAGTGGAAATGGTGAAGGCGATACTGACGCGGGTTGATGAGAGAGAGGTGCTACCCGGGCAACGTGAGGGGGTTGCATGACGATAGGGTTGGAGGTAGAAAGAATGGAGGTACTTTCCTGGTGCCACACCTGCTCTCTCCCGACTTCCGGGAAGGAGGAGATGGGGTTAACCTGATGATTGGGCTGTTGGTGCTCCGGTAATGGATTCTGGATTATTTCCATGTCGGGCTGTTGTTGTGGGGCCTGCTGAGGCTGCTGTTGTTGTTGTGGTTGCTGCTGCTGCTGCTGTTGTAACTGCTGCTGTGGCCTCTGAGGAGGTCTCCTAGCCTTGAGAGCCGCGACGTACTGTCTCATCTCATCCCAATCTATTTGATGTTCATCATTCATATCATGGATGTAATCTTTGAAATGGAAGCAGTAATCTACTGTGTGTCCCGGCTGCCTGTGGTAGACGCAGTATTTAGAGGTATCAACATTGGGGGGCCACGCGGGCCTTTCTTTGGGTAGGGCGAGTTGGTTTGATGCCATGAGGGCATTAAAAATGTCTGCTAAGGTTTCCGGCAATGGTGGATAGTAGGCTCTCTTGGGACCGAGCGGCCTCCTTTGTTGCTGTTGGGGACCATAGTTCCCCGGAGGTGGAACTTGGTTGTACTGAAGCGGTGGTTGTTGTTGCTGAGGTTGTGGTTGTTGTTGCTGGGGTCGGCGTAATGGAGGCATATTATCCTGGGGTGGATTATTTTGGGGTGGAGGACGGAGAGGGAAAGGACCTGGTTGAAGGGGAAGTCGGGGCATTTGTGGAGGCCTTGGATTGACTGCATAGTTGGCATTGTTGACCGCACCCACTTGCTCATTTGTCACGACCCCTTCTGTGGCTCCGCCCGGGACACCAGCGCCTGTCTTTCTAACCACTTTGGGCTTCGGTGACTCAAACATGTTCATAATGGGGGAGTCTTTTAACTGGGTTTGGATGTACCGGGCCCTTTCATAGAGTTCCTCCATTGTAGTAAGTTTATTCATGGTCAGGACGTGTCTGAACTGTGGGGTTGCATTAGACACAATCATCTTCACTTGTTCGGGCTCGGAGAGGGTATCCCTTATTCTTTCCGCCAGAGACCTCCATCTATCAGCATATCGGACAAAATCCTCGTCGGGTTTCATTTTTTCGGCCACTAGGTCGGTAATGGAGAGTGAGGGACCGACCCTATCCCTATATTTCTGCAAGAACCTTCTCTGGACTATTTCAAAATTTTCGGCCTCGCGGGGCTCCAGAGAATAGAACCACTCAAGCGCGGGACCATCCAATGATCTCCGAAAGAGGTATGCCAGGGACCTCTGATCGTTTTGCCAATAGGAGGACTCATACATGAAGTCCTTGAGGTGAATGAAGGGGTTGCCGGTACCATTGTATCTGCGGTACGTGGGCATTTCGGAGGGAGGAAGATGAATGACAGGAAGGATTGGCAAAGCAACCTCCGGGGTGGCTTTCACGTCCACCATCCTTCTCAGATTTTGAAACTGCTCGTCCATGCGGTTGAACCTATTGAGGAGCGATTGGGCGAGCTCCTCTGGAGGTGAAGGTGGCACTTGCCACTGGGGGAGAAACTGTCTCCCGGAGACTTGAGGGGGGAACCCAGAATGAGAGGGAGCTGTCGGACCGCCGACAGTTGGCCCCGGCTGAAGCGGTGTCTGGGGAACAACGGGAGTTTGAGATTGTGATGGGAACTGGAATGAGGGTGGTTGTTGGCTCGCTTGTCCTTGAAGCGAGGGAGACTGGATGGCTTGCGCCAATGAGGGAGATGGAATGGCCTGCACGGACTCTTGGAGAGATGCGATGGCCGGAGTTGATTCCTGGGGCGTGGGGGAAACAGATTTCCCCTTTAGAATGGCCTGGAAGGCCCGGAGCTGTTCAGAGGTAAGCTCCGTGTTGGCGAGGACACCCAGTAAAGAAGAGATATCCTGTGGTGGGGACGTGTCCCCGGCAATAACCTGCACCTCATGCGAGGGGTCATGAGAAGGACCCGAGTCCATAGCATAGACTCGCGGGTCGGCTGACAAACCACGGCTAGGGTGGTTCTCCTCAAAAGACTCGTGAGACATGCTCACAGTTTTCCCAGAACGCAAAAACATACATTAGCAAGTAGGTAGCAGAGATTATCAAACAAGTGGATGCCTTTACGCCCTTTTTTGTGTTTTGATTTTGATGATTTTTTTGTATTTTTAGCGAGATCCGAAGTTCACACAAAATGGGGACCCTAGTTTGTTTTTGTTTCACCGCCGTGTCAGCTAGGGTCTCTCGTCTCACCACGAATGAAATGACTAACTCCTGGGAACTTCAATGGTACAACCAGCCCAGTGAACGAAGAGGAGATTCTTCGATGTCGGGGACTTACGGAGGTCCCAGTGTAGGAGATTCTAGTCCGTTGAGAGGAATTCCCAAACGGAGAGTCCTTCCTTCACCGGGAAAGGGTGATCCTCAAAAAATGAAAAAATGGATAGAAAAGAGGAATGGATGTATGCAATGGAATGCTGACAGATATATAGAGTGGGAAAACAACAGAAATAACAGACATATAATAAACAAAGAACCAATCAAAACTGACGGTGCTGCCGTGAGCACAACGGGGGCGCGCGCGGGCGCGAAGGTGGAGAGGCACGGGTGGTGCCGAACTTGCAAGGGTAGCCGAAAGGAAGCAGTAGAGGTCCCACCGTGATCGCCAATCTGTGAGCGACGTCACGCGGTTCGGGGAAGAGCGGAGTGGACGCGGAGCGCGCGCGGGCTCCTCTTTTCTTTCTTTTGGTGTTTGTTTGCTGCAACACAGAAATAAGAGAAGAGAGAGAAGGGGCCACCACAGGAGATTGCTCCGGCGGGGCGAGCGGGACAAGTGTGATATAGCAAAATATGGGGTTTAAACGGCCATAGCGGGAAGTGACTCGCCGCGGCCTCGGGGGGACGGGAATGGTGCAAAAATTAAATAACAAGAATTGAAACGGCCATTGGGGAAGTGACTCGCCGCGGCCTCGAGAATATGAGCAGATAATAAGATGACAGAATATAGAGAGAATACAAAGAGCGGGAATTTAAACGGCCATTGGGGAAGTGACTCGCCGCGGCCTCGAGAACACAAACAGATAAGAATATAACGTATAAGAACGTGAATTTAAATGGCCATTGGGGAAGTGACTCGCCGCGGCCTCGAGAACACGAATAGATAAGAATATAACATATAAAAATGGGAATTTAAACGGCCATTGGGGAAGTGACTCGCCGCGGCCTCGAGAATATGAGCAGAATATAACAGAGTATAAAGAGAATATAAGAACGGAAATTTAAACGGCCATTGGGGAAGTGACTCGTCGCGACCTCGAAAATAAGATGTGATCGCCAGGGGCCGAAAGACCCCAAAATAAGAAAGTGATCGCGCCTACCTCAAGAGCGGGAGATGGCGGGTTGCTTCTTCCTCTCTCTCCGGCCGGCCGACGGAGAGGACTTTCCTCGGCTACCCTTGCAAAACAACGACAAACAAATGACAAGTGGATTAGAAAGATGGAGGTGTAGTATTCAAATCCTTGCGATAAAAATAACGAAATGATGGCAAGACACACACCTGGTTGGTGTTATCTTTTAAACCCCTCTCGGACTCGAGTAGGAGGAAAATGAGATGATGGATGCAAGAAGTATAAAAGAAGAGGCGCCCTTATGAAGGGGGATAGAGGATGCGAGATGATGAATGCAAAAGAACTACGAAGAAAAAAGGGGAAGAAAAGGCTTATTGGATGAGCCGAGGGTGAAATCCGGCGGAGCTCCGGCAGCGTGGGGACGACGTGGAAGCGCGGTGGATGAAGACGACCTTCCTCTCGCGAGCGTGAGCACCCGAGAAGCCGGCAGAACCTCCACCTACAAAAGAACCCACGGGTTAGAAAATGACTCCGTAGCCTCTGGGCTCCGGCAGCCTATCGGATCACTTCGAAGCTCTTCCAGAACTGAGGGGGTGGGGCTCTATTTATAGGGCTCCGGAGGGTGGAGGCGTCCAGGACCCTGGACACCTCCATCAGGGCCGAATTAATATTTTATTCTATTTTTATATTTTTTTTAGAATACTTTTGTGGGGGCGTCCAGGGTCCCGGACGCCTCTAATAGGTCCACCGAAAACCGACGACGGCCGCACGCGGTTTGGCACAACGCGTGGTTTTGTGAGCGGCGCCTCGTGATTCAGAAATGGGCGCGTCCAGTTGACTGGACGTCTCTATAATTTGGCTTTTTTCACACACGACAAACCGTCGTTCGGTGGCCGGCGCCCGTGAGGGTTTTGATGGAGGCGTCCAGGGGCCTGGACGCCTCCAAAATTATATTATTTTTTTATTTTTCTTTTGTCTTTTATACCAGGGCTGGCATTTTGATTTTTTTATTTATTTTTATGGAGGCGTCCAGGGGTCTGGACGCCTCCATTAATATATATATATTTTTATTTATTTTTTATTTTTTGTATGCCAACTGGCATTTTACACATATTTTTTATTTTTGTTTTTATGGAGGCGTCCAGGGTCCTGGACGCCTCCATTAATTTATATATTTTTATTTGGTTTGGGCCCTGAGAAAATAAATAAAATAAATTAAAAATATGGGGGCGTCCAGGGGCCTGGATGCCCCCATTAAGACCCACCCGGGTCCTTAGATCAGGCATCGGCGGGCGCCCGGCAGACACCCTTCTTGGTTCCGGAACCTTTTGATGCGTCTGACTGGTGTTGATGCCGTCTGAATGCCGTGACGAGACGATTCCGGATGCCGAAAAGGGCGGAAGAAGACTCAAGAAAAGGAAGTAATCAAGTGATTCGAAATGCATAAGCCATCGCGGGGCGTCGTATAGTAATATGAGACTTTCTCAGGAGACGTCAGGAATGGCGTGTCTACATGCCCCACCGAGCAGATGGATTAAGTGATCGAATCGCTGACAGCGGTCACACCCTCAAACATAAGCCAAGCAATCTCGCTGAAGAGTGGGCCACCAGTACCCCTGACGCAATAAGATCCTTGCGATTGACCTCCCTCCTTGGTGTGCACCGTAGATTCCCTCATGAATCTCCTCAATTGCTTGCCAAGCCTCCCGAGGTTCTAGGCACTTAAGGAGGGGTCCCGCAAAGTATCGCCTATAAAGCAAACCGTCGAGTAAAGCAAAATGACGAGCTTGGTACTTGATCAGCATGGCTTCCCACGGGTCGGCAGGCTCTTGAGTATCCTTTAACCAGGCTATGTTAGGCATTCTCCAGTCGTCAGACGATGGCTGCACTGTGGCCACAAGCTCGGTGTCTATGCTGGGTCATTCCAACTCCTCAAGGAGGACTGACCGTGTTCCATCCGAGCTGATGGAGGAGGCAAGACGAGAGAGCATGTCCGCTTGAGAGTTTTCGTCCCGAGCTATTCGGACCACCTGAAAGCTCTCAAATTGCCATGCCACTTCCTTCACCAATTGGAGATACTTAACCATTAGAGGCTCCCGAGCTTCATAGTCCCCATTGACTTGGATGGCGACTAACTGTGAGTCGGTGTAGATCTTAACTCGCTCCGCTCCCAGGCATTTCACCATCTGAGCCTCCGAAATTAGGGCCTTGTACTTGGAGGCATTATTGGACGGCGTGAACTTGATATTCAGGGCATATTGCAATTCCACCCCTTTCGGTGAGCTAAGGAGAACACCTGCGCTGCTGCCGGTCGAGCTCGACGACCCGTCTAAAAAAAGTTCCCAGGCCAGGCCAGCCGTTGGCGGGGGCATTTCGTCGGGTGGAACAACATTCTCTGCGATGAAGTCCATAAGGGCTTGACCTTTGATGGCAGCGTGAGGGCGGAAGGAGATGTCATAGGCACCGAGCATAATGGCCCATTTAACGTGGCACCCCGAAGCTTCGGGATGCGCTAGGATCTTCTTTAATGGCTTGTCGGTCAACACTACGATGATGTGTCCTTAGAAGTAGGGCTGAAGGTGCTTAGCCGAGGTCACCAATGCTAACACGAGTTTCTCAGTTGCGGGATACCTCCTTTCGACATCAAGGAGCACCTTGCTGACGTAGTACACCGACCTTTGAATTCCTTGGTCATCTCAGACTAAGACCGAGCTGATCGTAGAAGGAGTCACCGAGAGAAAGAGGTGCAATGTTTCTCCTGGCATGAGCTTCGATAGTACTAGGGGGGCCATCAGGAACTGCTTCAACTCGGTAAAAGCTTTTTCACATTCATCATCCCAGGCAAAGGTAGGAGTCGCCATCTTCGGTTCTCTCAACAATTTGAAGAAGGGGAGACAACACTCTGCCGCACGAGACAGGAAACAGTTAAGCGCGACGATCCTTCATATCAGGCGCTAGACATCTTTTACGCACGTTGGCCGCCGCATATCCAGGATAGCTTGGATTTTCTAGGGGTTTGCCTCAATCCCCTGTTGAGTCACTAAAAACCCCAATAACTTCTCGGACCTGACTCCAAAGGCGCACTTGGAAGGGTTGAGTTTCATGTTGTACCTCTGGAGAGTGCGAAAAGTCTCGGCCAGGTCGGAGAAGTAATCTTTATCCTTAGGAGACCTTACAAGCATATCATCGATATAAGCTTCAACGTTCTGCCCAATCTGGTCTTCACAAATCTGGTTGACTAACCTCTGATATGTTGCACCGACGTTCTTTATCCCGAAAGGCATCCGGGTGTAGCAATATACGCCGAGGTTAGAGGTAAATGCCGCTTTCTAGGCATCCTCTGGGTGCATCTGGATCTGATGATACCCGGAATAGGCATCCAGAAAACTGAGAAGCTCATTACCTGAGGTTGAATCGACTAGTTGGTTGATGCTCGGCAGAGGGTAACAATCCTTCGGAGTAGCTTTGTTAAGGTCAGTGAAGTCGACGCACATCCGCCACTTGCCCGAGGCCTTTGGCACTAGGATGACATTAGCAAGCCAAGTTGAGTACAGGACCGGGTGGAACAGCCCGATCTTCTTCCCCTTGTTGATCTGCTCTTTAATGATCTCCTGTTTGGCCGGGCGTGTCTTCTTTTCCGCTGTTGAACCGGTTTCACTGCTGGATCAAGGTTGAGGCGGTGCATCATAGTTTCCTCAGGAATCCCGAGAAGATCTTCATCAGACCATGCAAACACATGAATGTACTCCGAAAGAAATTCTTTGTATTGGATTTGAACTTCAGGCAATAGGTCTGGTCCAATTTTAACCTCGAGGGCCAGATTATCTTTGAGGAAAATCGACAGCAGCTCCCCACCGGGTTTGCTTGCCGTCGATTTATCCTTGATGACACCGGGTCCTCTGTTCTCGTTCTAAGGGCATGGCCTTTATTTGACCGATAATGCCTCGGCCAAATATGGCTATATATAGGCCGTCATCCCCTTAACCACAACGAAGTTTGCCACAAAGGTCACGGCTTTCGGGGGGGTCCCGAGAGTAACCGGCAGGCTCAGGGCTCCCTCGGGGTAAGTGACTTGACCATTGAACCCGCAGAGGGGGGTTCGGACTAGACGTAATCTGGATGTGTTTTCACCCATCTTTAAGAAACACACATACGACAAAACGTCAGGCGTAGTGCTATTATCGACCAATATCCTATCTACGTTACAATGATTGATAGTCCCCGAAATCACAAGGGCGTCGTCATGCGGGGTGACTACTCCTTCCAGGTCTTGGTCGGAGAACACTAGGGCCTACTGCTCACTTGCCGAGGCCTGGGCTCTGGTTGGCTCTATGGTCCGGCTGACTCACTCGGTGTGGTGCTTCCTTCCCCGGCTACTATCTCCTCCAGAGGCCGATCCTTCCGAGATGATGTTAATGTAAACCCCTCTGGGACGATTGTCGATTTCTTCAACGGGGTCCGCTTGAGCATCCCATCGCTCGGACACATATTGGGACAGATGGCAACGGCGGACGAGACTCTTAATCTCATCCTTGAGCTGCTGGCAGTCCCTAGTGTGGTGGCCATGGTCATCGTGGAGGGAGTGCTTTTGGTGATTACGATGCCTAGGATCGGTCTTCATCGGCTTGGGTCGACTGAGCAGGCCTCAGTCCTTAATTTTTTGATATATCTCATAAACAGGGGTGGATAAGGGAGTGTAACGCTCGAACTTACGAGGTGGTTTCTTATGGTCGCCCTCGCAATTCCTCCTCTTCCCCTGGCTGGAGGTCTTCTTCGATGGCCGCTTTCTCTCCCCCTCTCTCCCCTGGCCGGTGGAATCTCAATAGGCGGTGAGAACATCCTCGCAATCCGCATGGCACAGAGCTAAAGACACTAGGTCGGCCAAGGTGTTGGGGGGATGGAGCACCAACTCTCACTGGAGTCCTTCATCGCAGGTGCCCCCAGTCAGCACGGTGATGGCCGAAGCTACGTCAAGACGGGGGATGCGCAGGGCCTCAGCCTTAAAGAGGTTGATATAGACCCGCAACTTTTCTCCTGGGGCTTGCTTAAGCACCAACAACCCCGCAATCAACCTTGGGGGTTCACTCCTAGCAAAACTCTCCTTGAACAGCCGCCCGAACTGTCGAAAGCTAATGATGCTTCCGGGAGCTAGAGGTCGGAACCAGGCCTGGGCTCCTTGAACTAAAGTGATCATGAATGCTCGGCACTTGACAACATATGTTGCCCCGTGCAGAGTCATCAGGGTGTCAAAGCTGTCGAAGTGATCGGTCGGGTCGCCCAGATCGTCATAAGATTTGAAGGCTGGGACAAAAACCCTTGTGGATATCTTGGCCTCTAGGATCTAAGGGGAGAACGGGGACTACTCCTCGTCCTCCTTATTCACATAACTTTGTTGTAGAGTGCGAAGAGCACGTTCTTGTTCGGCAAACCTCCGCTCGAAGACCCAAAGCTGAAGGGAAAGCTCCGGATGGGCGTGAGACAGCGCCGAAGGGGTCCGTACACGCCCCTGGTCTTTCCCCTGTCGCTCTGTGGCGGGGGCGGCCATCTCCACCGGTTGGCGAGGTGGTTCCGCCGGGCTCCTTCCTTCTCGCGGATGGGAGGAGGCCTCTTGTTCCGCAGGCGGAGGCTGGGAAGGACCACCCGCCTCGTTCCAGATGATACGGCCTCCTTGAAGAATAAAGCAGCATCCGGCCGTTAGCCGGGCAACTTCTAGGCTGGAGGGGGGGGGGGGCTTGCCCTGCGACCGTTCCTTCCTAGCGATCTGGGCCCTCATCAAATCGATGGGGGTGTCCAGTTTAGCATTGAGCGAATGGAAGGCGTTTGGGTCCACCGTGGCAGGCTGCCCCCCCATGGGCGGCGGCAGGGGTAGGGCGTCGGCCTGGCCGTCGGAAAGGGGGCCGGTCAACGAGTGCGATGGCACGGGCCCTTCGTTGGCGGCCACGGGCGCCTTCCCCCTATCGCCAGTTACTCTCCTGCGGTTGCTTCTTCGCACCATGTTGGCTTCTTGCGTGTTTCCCACATACAGTGCCAGATGAAGATGCAAGATCTCGCGCCAAGCCCTGAGTCATCCGATCTAGTGCGATCACAAGATGTGGCCACTCCAGATGGGGATTCTGCAATGATGGAAAAAGGACTATCAGGGGGCCCAGGATTGCGACCCTAAGAAAAACTCTCTGATGCCTAAGTCAGCAAATGGTAGAAGCAAGGCGTGAAGGGGGCAAGAGAGAAGAAGGGCACGAGATCACTCTTCACCAGATGAAGTGTCTCAGAGTGGCTTACCTTTCTGGAGGGATTCCCTGAGTTTATATAGTGGGGGGCTTCACTGCTAAGGAGGGAGAAGGATAGGATTCGGAGGGGACTACGTCCTGTCGAGGGACTCTTCTCATCCAAGGACTCTCCCCTCCTCCTTACCTCCATTCCCTGATGTTAGCGTGATCTCCGCTTAGATAGGTGCTAGCAACGAGGACTTAGCCATAGCTCGTTAAGGAGTCTTGATCCTGAGCTAATTCATAAGGATAAGCCATGGAACACCTTTCTTTCGCTAGGACCGCTCGTCCGACCTTGGGGGTCGCTCGGCAGGATCCCCTGGCTTTCCCCACGAGGGCGGCGGGCCGACTTATTGGACACCAAGATGAGGCCCAAAAGATGAAACAGGCCATGGACGAAATAAGCCCCAAAATAAGTGGGCCCGGCGGGGGTTTTCACCTGACGGGCCAGACTGGCCCCGATGGGCTATTTGGGCCGCATAAGTAGTGGGCCACGAATATCCCCATCTCCAGTGCATTAATTAATCTAACTTTGAAACATTCTAACACGTTTACCTTCTTTTTACATGGAAATGTGACGATGAGAAATGTTGTCGGAGATTTATGACATATCTTTACACAAACAACACTTTCTTTATACCGTAAAAGATTTTTTTAAAAAAAATGAAAAATGCGTTAAGCCCACGCTTAAAAATGAAATTAATTAAGCATTACTAAATATTTAATGAACACAAATGCTGTAATTAGGAAATATAAATGGTCTTCAGAGACAGGCTTTACCCCAATTTTTCTTCTCTGGTCATTTTTGTCGATCGAGGCTTAATTATCTAAAACCAGGCTAGCCTACCAAAAGCCTTTTTGTGTAGGCCGTCCCATTTAATTAAATTCCAGGTGTCTCATGTAATGTTTTACAATTAATGGACTCCCTCCCAAATCTTGTATAAATTAAAAAGTAACCAGTTATATATATATATGTGGAATTCTTCTAAAATGATCACTAATTGTGTGCTTCCACTTTACTGTCGGCGTAATTAATTTGTCACCGTGTGGGATGATTTTTGCACGAGATTTAAATTTTCCGCCAAATTTCTAATTTATACATACTGAAACATTTTTTCCCCATGGACACACATTTTGCTTTATAGGGTTTGTGTCAAAAATCTCATGTCATGTTACCGTGTTTAAATAATTAATAGCTACTAGCTATCTTACAACAAGTGAGTTGTATTGATTACTCTACGAGCTAGCCCCGTGCGGTAACTTCCACCTGAAGAAACTTAATAAGAGATCCCTGTAGGGAACCTGCAATCACGTAATCCTTTGTGCACCCCAGAGCGGGACATGAAGACAATGTCGTTTAAGTGTCCTTCCGAAGTTTGTGACGTTGGATTTGACGACAAGGGTATTCTTATTAATAGCCGAAAACAACGGTACTACTGGCCCAAGAGAAAATTTTCAACATGTCCTCATCATCACTGTGGACCTCAGAATCATCTCTCTCTCTCTCTCTCGTACTCTGGCAGTATTATATAAGGTCGGTTGGTCATTAGTTCAGAGATAAACTAATGGATGTTGGCTTTTGATGTGGGCTGATGGCCATCGTTCGCCTAACGCAGACGGCGATCCTGGATTATATATATATATATATATATATATATATATATACTCTGGTCGCAAGTGGGCGATGACCGTCCAGGTCTTCGTTCTGATTAGACGGGCAATGGCTCGATTGTCTTGCATGACTGCCAGGGCTTGGCTGTTTTGATTGAACAAGTTCAAAGCACCTGTCATTGTCGAGTGATTTCATACCATTTTTAACGTAGTCTGTAACATGACCAAATTCAATTAAGAAAGGGAAGAGCCTTCTTTAAGGATACTTGTGAGTTGGATCTTAACTTTGTTTGTTTGCGATGTTTCAAGGGGACTCTAGCAATCTGCCTCGAGTTAATTGTGAGAGGACTTTGAAGGGCAAAGCTCTCTTCCCTGAATCACAACATGAATTACAAGTTTAGGGGCAGTGTACGTACTGCTGCTCTTTCTCGATATTTCACTTACGGTGGTGGTTGAATCATTATTTATATGAGCCAAGGAAGTCCTCTTGATGTATGTAATGTACTGAAGGAACATTTACCTGGACTAAATTAATTAATTTACTCCACTCCAAATTCTGTACTTTCAATTTTTTATATATAAGAACACGTATATATATATATATATGTTGAATCCACAAAATCGCGGTGTTGAGATACAAAGGCTCAAGGTCATAAGCACACTAACACTCCCTCTCACGGTCAAAATTGGCCGTTGACATTAATTGGGTGGAGGTGGCAAGAGGAGTTGGGTCAAGACCATGCTCTGATACCATGTTGAATCCACAAAATCACAGTTTTAAGATACAAAGGCCCAGAGTCATAAGCACATGAACCACAACTCATTTAACCAATACGGGACTATTACCTAGAGACTATGCCCAAATTCCAACAATATATATATATATATATATATTTCATGCCCTTGATAATTTGATTCTTAAGGACTTGCCAGCTAAGGAGAGGGATCTGATCAAACCTTCACCAGCAACCATTGGTGCCCTAGCTAGAAACCTCCTCCATTCTCTTGCTAACCCTAGACTCATCACTAAAGAGGGAGAGAGCTAGAAGGAGGGAAGTAGGTAAGAAGATTGCCGTCAGGTTTCTTGCTGTATCCAAATGAGGTCCGTTAGCGTACATATATATCAACAGAAATCTCAACCATAGCTGCCGCTAATACACTGCCAACTTCCAAAGGAGAGAACTTTCCTTCTCTCAACAGAAACCTATCTTAAGACACACAGAAGCTCTCCTGTGCTCTCCCTTGCGTTCTTCTTCTTCTTTCTATCAGTTTCTTTGGCTTATTATTCCTTCATTCTCTTATATTTTCATCCTAGGAATAATTAGATCTACATGGTACGTATTCATCTTTATATTGCCAGTTAGGGTGTTTTAGCTCATTTTATCTTGAGAAAGAATTCCCCATATAGATATAAGGATGAGACATACTTTACAAGGAAAGCATGCAACCACGCGTTTTGATTCTATGTTTCCTCCAAATGCTAGTTTCTCATTGCTCCTAACAGCAATTTAATAGCAATATATAAACTCTTATAATAATTTAATAGAAATATCCATTATCATGCATGTTTAGAAGGATTTATTTCACATATACACCCCTCACATGAAAAATATCAAAATTACCATCCTAAATTGGCAAACATCATATGTATCATCAATATTAACCAAAAGCTGCAAAAATGTAACAAAATGACAAACATACCCCCAGATTAATTGTGTGGAAAGATTTGTAGTTGATATATACATGTTGGGGGACATTTTCATTATTTAGTGGATTTTTCAAACTCTGTGTTAATGACAATGTTATATATGATATATGTTTGACAACTAAGTATAGTCATTTTGTGATATTTTTCAACTTGGGAAACACATATTTTATGCATGTTTGCTACCGTCTGTTTCTATTCTCTAGGCTGGGCTCAAATAATTTGAAGGCACTCCCGGAGACATATATAGGAGACGTGAAGGTATTTTGATACAGCACCAATTAATTATTAATATATACAACGCCACTATATGATGAAGAAACGAAGACGGAGCAAGCTAGTGACCAGGAGTAGATCACGGTCCCCTATGGGATTGGGACTAGAACGCGGCCCTGGGGGGACCGTGATCTGATTTTCTGCATCCGAGCCGCCTCCAGTCAGTCGTTCGACACTTAATTAGGAGCCCTAGATTCACAATTTTTCATTTTTTAATCAGTGTTGTAATGTCGTTTCCCCTTCCCCAATCCTCTTATAAATGTATCCCCCTGCTATCTATGAGAATAGAATGAAATAGAATCAATTTTAGCCATGGCTATGTGTTCCTCCCATTTTTGGGATCCGGGTGAGAAGCCTAAGCACTACAAGAAAAAGCGGATTTAGCGACGGAATTTTCGACGGAATTTTTCTCTAGGAAGTTCTGTTGGTATTTGAGACAAAAAAATTTCTATCGGAAAGATCGTATGAAGTTACGACGGATTAATTTCCATCGAAAAAATCGCCTTAACTTCTGACGATTTTTCTGACGAATTGAAGTCCGTCAAAAATCCGTAGGAATTAATTTAATTTCCCTCCTCCGCTTCGAACCTTTCCCCCCTCTCTCCCTCTCTCTCCACCACGGTGTGCCCCCTCTCTCTCTGGCGGCGAACCGACGGTCTCCCCCCTCTCTTCGGCGCGGTGGCCCCCCTCTCTCTCCAGCGGCGAAGGCGTGGTTACTGTACTTGTTCGATGACCATTTCTCTCTCCCTCCGGCGAGCACGCGCAGACATCTCCCCCGGCTCTGATAAACCCCATCCTTCTCCCTCTCTCTGTAACGCTCTTCCTCTCCCTCTCTTACTCTCCCTCACTCCCTCTCCCTCTCCCGCTCCCTCACTCCCTCTCTATAACACACGCACGCACACACACGGTAGAGGGGGCGCCAGCCGGGGGTGCTCGACCCCCTCCCTCCCCCTCTCCCGATCCTGTCCCTCTCCCTACTCTCCTCCACCTCCTTATGGCTCCCCCCCTCCCCTACCGCTGTCGAACCCCCTCCCTGTGCTCTCTCTCCCTCTCCCTCTCCCTCTCCCTCTCCCTCTCCCTGTACACAAATGTTCGTAGGCAAGCCCCCCGAATCGCCCAACCCCACCAGTCACACACCATCACTAGGGCAGCCTGCTAGCACCCATGCTCACTGTAGAGCTTCGGCCCACTCCTCCTCCTTCCTGCCTCACCCATTCGAAGAGCCATTGCCGTCTCCACCAACCCGCCAGTGCTCACCCCACCCTTGCGGCACAGCAACCCCCTCCCGTCTCTCTCCCCTCAACCCCCATGAATGCCCTCTCTCCGTCTCTTTTGGTCTTCTCTTCGGCATCAGGGGAGCACCGGCCAATTTTTGGATGCCCTTGCTTTTGCTCACATCTAAGCAAATCTTCTCGGCGAAGACCGAGATTTGGGATATTTCATCAATCTCATTTGAGTGGAAGCCAAAGTACTAGTTGTGAGACACACCTTTGAAAATCCACATAATGTTAGATATATACTCTCTTTTGTGATCTTGATTAGAAATTTAGTTGACTTGTGAGTTTCTACATTTTCGTATTTTCATTGGAACACTCCCATTTATATTCTTCTTTTAAGGTCCTTTTGACATGTCATGCATGTCATGTTGGGCACTCTCAGTATCATCATGATTGCCACAGGTTCCTTTCTGGTTTAGTATTGCCATATTGCTTTGGGGGTGGCCTAGCTTTTAGGAGTCAAATTAAGGAGTTGCCATTTCCACATCACTATTTGTTGGGAATGATGATTCAGTATCACCAATAATTTGATTAAGCAATGGTAGAGATGGTACGTTGATTATTCAATGCAAGCTTCAAATTTTCTTGATTTCTTTACTTTTCTTCCTTATTTTCTCTTGTTGACACACACATGCACTCAGTTGTTCTTATGTGGTGTTTGGGAAAGCCTCAACATCTAGACTTCTCCTGAATAGACTTCTCCTGAATGATTTAGGTGAACTGGCATTCATGACCTGACTATACCTTTAATTTGAATTGCTGCCAACTTCTCAAATATGATTTTGGCAAATGGATGAATGGAGAAAGTAGAAGCATTATGACATCACATGATTGGCCTGTCATTTTGCATAAACAAGAGAAAGAAGTAGGTTTTTATTAAGTAACGAATTAAGTGACTTCCTTAGGGTAATCAGTCAACTGACATGGCATTAAATGCCCAGAGCAACAGATTACAATGCTATCATCCTTTTTTGGTATGGCATGAGAATTGAGTGAACATCACTTTTTATGGAACATAATTTAAAGGGTACCACCAAAAATTGGTCTTTCAGCATCATCAATGATCCATGTGTCAACGGTAGCAAAGAAACTTGGTCCAAAAACTTCCTTTTTATTTGTTAGGTATTTATTTTATTATTTGTTTTGCTTACATTCAGTCGATGGGTATAACATGGGCCACATGAGAAGTTAAAATCACTCTCGGGTGAACTTCCCTAGCAACAATATTCTTATATTGTGGCACCCATTTATTCTTTATTCAGGTTAACTTTTTAAACGCCAAGGTCGGGACAAATGGTGTTATCTTTTAATTTACCTATTAATTTTACCATTATATGGAAAATTGAGAAACGTAGGTGCAGAGCTGGTTAGCGAAGTCTGTTACGTCAACGGTGAATAGACCTTCAAGAAGGAGAAATGAAAGAAATAAACTTTATATTAGAAAAAAAACTCTTCAAAAGGGAGTATGACTACAGCTATCCATACACATCCATTTCAATTGTGAGCACAATATATACTTTGACTATCATTAATCATTTTAGTTCTCTTAAACATTTTATTTATTGGTTTATTGCTTCATCATGTGATCTCATCACTTGCCTTTCATAGGCTGTTGTAAATTATTAATTTCATCTGTTAAGTAAAATATAATGCATTATATGTTGTATGATTTTTTAAGATAGAGGGATAAATGCAGGATCAGGCCAAATTGAGTATTTTGCATATTCTTGCTGTAAGACCTGCAAAGTTTGGATTCTTATCGGGTTTGGAAATTGAAAATTTCCGTGAATTTGGCTGATTTTTGTGGGCTTTTTGGTGAGATATATGCTAAGTATCCTCTTATGCAAAGATTATATGGAAATTATGAGGGCATTATAATAATATCAGTTTCATTAAAGCCTTTTTTAAATAAAAAGTTCTTTTAACAAAAAAAAACCTAATATTACCCACGGTGGGGAGAAACCCCCACAGTTTCCCCCTCTCTCCTCATGCACCCCTCTCTCTCTCACCCTCGTTCTCTCGGCGATCCCGCTTCCCCCGGCTGCGGACGGCTTGGAGGAGGAGATCTCGGCGAGCCCAGGGTGACGTTGGAGTGACCGTGAGGGCGAGAAAGGTGGTTCGTGTGGCGGTTGTTGAACCTCCGACGTGGGAAGGGTTTTGGCGTTGAAGGACGCACCTAAACGGCGTGGTTTAGCGGTTTGAGGTAGGGGGATGTGATGAGAATGGTAATGCGGATCTAGAGGGTGGGAGTGAATAGATCAGCCCCCTTTAATAAACTGATTTAAGAAATTTAAGCTAACGCTCAGATTCGATGGAGACGAACTAGACAAACGAATGACAATTTAAATTCAACCCATCATAAAGAGGCATTTACAAACACTTAAAGTGCAAGGTACTGAAGCGAAGCTAGAGAAAGGGGATATAAGATGTCACGCCCTGAACTGATAGCAGCGAAGCGCATGTTGCTCGGAACGTGGCAGTTAAACAGTCATGTCAATCAGAGCATAGCCACAAGACAAGATATAATTGACTCAAAATATAATTTTATTACAAATATAAGTCTATTACAATTTTGACTCCAACTAATAGACTCAATAAAAGAAAAGTACAATAGACTCTCAAACTAGACTCGACATGAGACAAAAGACAACAAGACCAGGGGGCTCATCTAGATTTGTCGGAGCTCTCTTCACTCTTGCCCTTGCCCATCTTGTTCGTTCTCGCCATCACTATGGTCATTACCTGAAAAACATTGGAAAACACTAGGTGAGCGAACGCTGAGTAGGTCTTATATCTCAAGCTCCAAGCTAGCTTTAAGTAATTAACAATTTAACATGAATATGCAGATCATGCAAGGTATCATAATCAAGAACTATAATGGCACGAGTTAGATAAATGATTCGGAGACAATTTCAAGAACTATAAAGGAAAGTAGACGTGACAATAGATAATTACAAAGTCATTCAACAGGAGACAATAACAAGCTTCTCAATAAGGCACTCGCTTCCATAAGAACATAACATATAACTATCACTTTATAAGATTGGCCATATACATTTAGGAGTTCAAACATTCTGATAATGAGCATGACAATCACTTGTGGAAGGTCATAGATCAATCTTACTTTTGGTTAGTACAATGCCACACCCGATCAATCATGACACCGGCATATGTGTGGACTTTGCCTCGCCCATGGGATCAGATTCAGACCCCGTCACTTTTGTTCTAGCATTGTCTATCAACTTTGTTTGGACCCATAGCCCCTTTTAAATTTCTAGACCAATTTCACGTCAAATTAATGGCCAAATGAGTTTCAAGGATCAAGTCATATAGGAACATTAGGGTTGATTCACGGAATAGAGATTCCAAGAATAGAACTTTGGACAAGTATGACATAGTGACAAGTCTCTCGTAAAAACCTTGATAAATCAAAAAATTGGGTAATTGGCGTCCACACAGACAGCCATCAATTACAGAAATAGCGTCCACTGTGGTGGTCGCCCATTCCTGTGAACAGTACATGCACGAAGAATTAACATCCATATCACAGCCGCTAAATCAGTAATCTGCACCCACTGGCTGGTCGCCAATTCCTTTTGACGTCCAAGTCATGGTTGTAGTTTCCAGATAGCAACAGACTTCTCAAAATAGGCCAGAAACAGCACTCTATGAGGGCTAAGCATCACGTTTCTTTAGAGTGACGTGATAATCATTGGTTCCAGGGGTTTTAGGGTACAACCAACTTGGCTGCCTTGATGGAATCCAAGGCTAGCGGAGATTTACGTAAGTCTAAATGAAGAAAGTACTAGGCCAAAGGAAGGAATATCCTGTGGAGGGTGCAATCATCACCGAGAGATGAGTGTGTAATTGATAGAAACAAAATAGGGATCAAGTCTCGGACGTGAGACAGTGGTGCCAAAGATCCAACGGTATAGGATCGAGAAAAGATGCGATGAAATAGTCAGAGGAAACGATGTCCTAGCAGTGGTCGCTAATTAGAATTAGCGCCCTCTGTATGGACGTCAATCTATATAATTCCCAGAATTAATTTAATTATCAGATAAATGGTGACTCTTCGGAGAGGCGCAATATCATTAATCTACGGCCTGAGATAAGGCGCCAATTCTTTTATTTATTTCTTTACATATATTCATTTTCAGTAAAACACAAGAAATAGCGCATTGTCAAAGGGGCGCAGGTTCTTTAACTTTCGACATAGGGATGATCGCTAGTTATATAACAATTTCTTTTATCTATATCAATTTTAGGAAATAGCGCATGTTTGCATGGGCACAGGTTTAAATAGGCGACAGGGTTCTGGTCGCCCATTCTTTTTAACGTTTTACCCTACAACGCATCGCATGGATGCGCTTGCAGACTCAAGATTCCATTTTATTTCGATTGACACTGTTCTTTAGGGGATGAACAATGCTACTTTTAGTCTAAGAGGCTTTTTCAAAAACTGAAGACATGACAGTGAAGGGAAAATTAAAGGGATTTCAGAAATATGCATAACATGATTTTTAGATACATGGTTCCATAGCTATTAAATTTTAAAGGTGATGTAATTATTAATTAGCTAAGGTATTTTGCGACCGCGTGGTAGGCGCCATTTGATTTGGCGTCCAGGGCACTGTTGTATTTCACTAAATTAGCGGCCACACTATGGTCGCTAATTCCTTTTTCATGCAGAGACCTCTTAAACACGATCTAAAACATGTAAAACAGTACAATAAAACTACATGGCCTATCTAGCATGAAATTTGCACATTTTACATGAACTTTCAAAAGTTTTGCTTGGGAGATTACCTACCTCGACTAAGCTTTAACGGACGAAGACGAACGAAGAACAGAAGGAAGAAGTAGCAGAGGATGGAATCAATACGGCAGGAAGAGAAGAAGAAGAAGAAACGGAAGCTGCCATTTGCTCCTTTGTGTAGCACCGACAACTGCCTATGCCAATAGGAAGAGGAGGAAGAAGCAAAAGAAGGAGAAGCCGTCCTCTTCTTCGTGCAGCAATGACAGCCGCTCGCACAACAACAGTCGCACGCCCTTGAAGGAGGAGGAAGACGGGGATGTCGACGTAGAAGCACCTTCGAACACACGAGTAGTAACCCTCCTGCGTTCGATTGGACTGGGTACTTATAGGGGAAGAGCTCCTCTGTGTGTATGGATCCTAGTGGGAAACAAATTTCTCCATGTATAATCCTAATGGGATTTAAGTTTCCCATGATCGATCTCATCCTTTCTTAATCACAGCCGCTTTCCTGTTTTTATCCTACAGAGCCCTAAGCCTCCCATGCAGTCATCGAACGTAAGATGGAATAACCTTTTGTTAATAATTATATATATATATATATATATATATATATATATATATATATCCCTCTATGTGTACTACACGTAGCCCTTTTGAGGCCAAAAAAGCCCCTTTTTGATTTCTTTAAAGCCCATTAGTTACTTGACTAAGGTTTCTTCTAATTGGGTTGGGCTTTTCTCTTTTAAGGGTTTATGTTTATTTGTAATGGGTTTTAAAGCTCATTCACTTAATATAATGTCCATTTAACTATTTTAGCTATTCTTATTTACTTCCTTTAAGATTTTTATTTTTCAAATGGTCATATGACTAATATTATATAGTAATCCTTATTTATTCTCTATTTAAATTTCCGGTGTGCTACACCCTCCCCCACTTAAAAGAATTTGGTCCACAAATTCACACGATCTTCTTTCCATAGCAGTGGGGTAAATCACCATATTCAAAAACATATATTCTAGCTAGATCCATTCTCATAGCATGCTAAGTACTAAGATCACCATATGCAATCATGAAATTATGATTAAGATGGTTTAGAGTTACCTTCCAACGCTTGTAACCTACCCTGCTGCTTTGGTCCACCTTGTTGTTGCTCTCGCGGCACTTTTTCCTTTAAAAGTGGATAAAGGGCGATCCTATGATCTTCACTTCCACATCGGATGCACTTTCCGAGTTTGTACCAGCACTCTTCTGGTTGGTGACTGCCTTTATTGAAATGTTCACATTTTTCCTTGGCCGGAACAACTTGTTGTTCTTCATTTCGGGGTTTCTTATCCTTCCGAGAACCATTACCGCCATTTGGCCTCCTTTTTCCATTCACGGGTTCCCCATTATTGTGTCTGTTTGCTAACTCCTTCTTGGAAAATTTTTCTTTGATTCGTTCCATCATATCCATAGTGTCTTCCAATAGTTGCACTTTCCTAACCATCTCCGTATAAGTTTGAATTTCTAACGGAGCTAATTAAGGAATATGCTCCACCTTCAAGCCATTCATAAATCTCCTTGCTCTCATCTTTTCTATGATGACTAAATAAGGTGCGTAACGGGCCAATCTAGAAAACCACGCCTCATAGTCCGCTACCAATAAACTACATTGTTTCAATCCGCAAACTCCATGGCCTTCTTTTCCTGGATTCTCTCTGAAAAATATTTCTCATTAAAGTGTTCTAGGAATTCATCACATGTAACTTGATCATTGGGCAAGATCGCTTCCACGGACCCCCACCATGCCCGAACATCGTTTTCTAGTTGATACGTCCCCAATAGTACCTTCTCTTGGTCGGTACACTGCATGACCCTGAAGGTTCTCTCTATTTCTTGTACCCAATTTTCTGCCTCATCCGGGTCGGTAGACCCACTAAACTTAGGGGGACTCATCTTTTGGAACTTCTGATGTAAATCCCCGGCTCCATGCTGAACTCCACCTTGTGCAACCTGTTCCAACGCCTACGTCAACCCTTGGACAATGCTCTGCATCTCTCTCCATTGAGCTCTCTCGGCAGCCATTTTAGCCTACAAAACAATTTTGAAGGTAATGATTAGTCATGTCTTGACATTAATTTAACGTAGACAAGTCACATTTTATTGGTTAGCCCATAGCTCTACCCAATCTCACGGAGTTCCTATAGGATAACCGACAAGGACAACTCGATCTATAACTTGGACTTAATGACCTAGAGATTTAGAAAGCCTAGGCTCTGATACCACCTTCTGTCACGCCACGAACTGATAGCAGCGGAGCGCATGTTGCTTGGAACGTGACAGTTAAACAGTCGTGTCAATCAAAGAATAGCCACAAGACAAGATATAATTGACTCAAAATATAATTTTATTGCAAATATACGTCTATCACAATTTTGACTCCAACTAATAGACTCAATAAAAGAAAAGTACAATAGACCCTCAAACTAGACTCGACATGAGACAAAAGACAACAAGATCAGGGGGCTCATCTAGATTTGTCGGAGCTCTCTTCACTCTTGCCCTTGCCCATCTTGTTCGGTCTCGCCATCACTATGGTCATTACCTGAAAAACATTAGAAAACACTAAGTGAGCGAACACTCAGTAGGTCTTATATCTCAAGCTCCAAGCTAGCTTTAAGTAATTAACAATTTAACATGAATATGTGGATCATGCAAGGTATCATAATCAAGAAGTATAACGGCATGAGATAGATAAATTATTCGGAGATAGTTTCAAGAACTATAAAGGAAAGTAGACGTGACAATAGATAATTGTAAAGTCATTCAAGAGGAGACAATAACAAGCTTCTCAATAAGGTACTCGCTTCCATAAGAACATAACATGTAACTATCACTTTATAAGATTGGCCATATACATTTAGGAGTTCAAACATTCAGATAATGAGCATGACAATCACTTGTGGAAGGTCATAGATCAATCTTGCTTTTTGTTGGTGCAATGTCACACCCGATCAATCATGACATCGGCATACGTGTGGACTTTGCCTCGCCCATGGGATCAGATTCAGACGCCGTCACTTTTATTCTAGCATTGAGTATCAACTTTGTTTGGACCCATAGCCCCTTTTAAATTTCTAGACCAATTCCATGTCAAAGTAGTGGCCAAAAGAGTTTTAAGGATCAAGTCATGTAGGAACATTTGGGTAGATTCACGGAATAGAGATTCCAAGAATAGAACTTTGGACAAGTATGACATAGTGACAAGTCTCTCGTAAAAATCTTGATAAATCGTAAAACTGGGTAATTGGCGTCCACACAGACAACCATCAATTATAGAAATAGCGTCCACTGTGGTGGTCACCCATTCCTGTGAACAGTACATGCACGAAGAATTAGCGTCTATATCACGATCGCTAAATCAGTAATCTGTGCCCACTAACTTGCCGCCACTTCCTTTTGGCGTCCAAGTCATGGTCGCAGTTTCCAGACAGCAACAGACTTCTCAAAAGAGGCCAGAAATAACACTCTATGAGGGCTAAGCATCACGTTTCTTTAGAGTGACGTGGCAATCATTGGTTTCAGGGTTTTTAGGATACAACCAACTCGGCTACCTTGATGGAATCCAAGGCTAGCGGAGATTTACGGAGCTCTAAATGAAGAAAGTACCAGTCCAAAGGAAGGAATATCATGTAGATGGTCCAATCATCACCGAGAGTTGAGTGTGTAATCGATAGAAACAAAACAGGGACCAAGTCTCAGACGTGAGACAATGGTGCCAAAGATCCAGCGGTATAGGAGCGAGAAAAGATGTGATGAAACAGTAAGAGAAAATGGCGTCCTAGTAGTGGCCGCTAATTAGAATTAGCACCCTATGTATGGATGTCAATCTATATAATTCCCAAAATTAATTTAATTATTAGATAAATAGCTACTCTTCAAATAGGCATAGTATCATTAATCTGCTGCCTGAGATAAGGCGCCAATTCTTTTATTTATTTCTTTACATATATTCATTTTCAGAAAAACACAGGAAATAGCGCCTTGTCACAAGGGCGCAAGTTCTTTAATGTGCAACATAGGGATGGCCGCTAGTTATATAACAATTCCTTTTATATATATATATATCAATTTCAGGAAATAGCACCTGTTTGCATGGGCGCAGGTTTAAATAGGCGACAGGGTTCTGGTCGCCCATTCTTTTTAACGTTTTACGCTGCAACGCATCGCATGGATGTGCTTGCAGACTCATGATTATGTTTTATTTCGATTGACACTGTTGTTTAGGGGATGAACAGTGCTACTTTCAGTCTAAGAGGCTTTTTGGAAAATTGTAGACATGACAGTGAAGAG
The DNA here is from genome assembly GCA_022559845.1 of Amorphophallus konjac. NCBI lineage: Eukaryota > Viridiplantae > Streptophyta > Magnoliopsida > Alismatales > Araceae > Amorphophallus > Amorphophallus konjac. Next base: position 56,452,044 of record CM040125.1, read on the forward strand.
AAAATTATAGGGATTCTAGAAATATGCATAACATGATTTTTAGATACATGGTTCTATAGCTATTAAATTATAAAGGTGATGTAATTATTAATTAGCTAAGGTATTTTGTGACCGAGTTGTAGGTGCCAATTGATTTGGCATCTAGGGCATCGTCGCAGTTCACTGAATTAGCAGCCACGCTATGGTCGCTAATTCCTTTTTCATGCAGAGACCTCTTAAACATGATCTAAAACATGTAAAACGATACAATAAAACTACATGGCCTATCTAGTTTGAACTTTGCACAATTTGCATGAACTTTCAAGAGTTTTGCTTGGGAGATTGAATACCTCGATGATGCTTTAATGGACGAAGATGAACGAAGAACAAAAGGAAGAAGTAGCAGAGGATGCAGTCGATATGGCAGGAAGAGGAGGAAGAAGAAGAAATAGAAGCAGCCGTTTGCTCCTTTGTGCAGCAACGGCAATTGCCTACGCCAATAGGAAGAGGAGGAAGAAGCAGAAGAAGGAGAAGCCGTCCTCTTCTTCGTGTAGCAATGGCAGCCGCTCGCACAGCAACAGTCGCACGCCCTTGAAGGAGGTGGAAGAGGAAGACGGGGATGTCGACGCAGCAGCACCTTCAAACGCATGAGCAGTACCCCTCCTGCGTTCGATTGGGCTAGGTACTTATAGGGGAAGAGCTCCTCTATGTGTATGGATCCTAGTGGGAAACAAATTTCTCCACGTATAATCCTAATGGGATTTAAGTTTCCCATGATCGATCTCATCCTTTCTTAATCACATCCGCTTTCATGTTTTTATCCTACAAAGCCCTAAGCCTCCCATGGTGCGGACACCCGAGCGCATGCGAGACACGAGCCGGCGAGCCACCAGTACCGCATGAGGAGCACGACACGAGCCGCCTCAGCATCCCTATGGCTCGGAGACAGTCTGGAGGTTCCCCACTGAGTCATAGCATTTATCATATTTTTTGGGGATTTTTATTTGTGTGTAATGTAATTTATTTTCTTTCGTCAGTGTGTAATTTAGATAGTTCGAGGGGCTTATTTGCAAAGTGGGACCCCTGAGCCCCACGGGACCCCCAGAGCCCCTCCCATTGATCCAGCTCAGCCCAAGGGCCCCATGTGGGGTCAGTCAACATGTCAAATGGAGGCATCTAGAAGTTTGAATGGTAAAAAGCACATGGGAGACAAGTGGACTTCAAAGTCCAAGGTGGCTAGCTACCATGCCTCCCCTTGCCACCAAAGTCAATAGGGCGCCCCCTTCCCCTTATTTTTTTTTAATTTTTGTGGAATGGTCACATGCCATCCCAGCCCTCCATCTCACACCCCTAGATCCAACGGTGGAGGATGGATTAGATGGGTGACCTATATATGCTTGTATTTTCCCATTTTCATGAATTAATGCCATAAGAATTGTGAAATTTGTTGGAGCATGGCCTAGGCCGCCCCCTTCTCCTCTCCCTCTTCCCCTTGAAGCTATGAAGGCTTCCTTCAGGTGGTGAGACTCCACCTTATCAGTTCCGGTCGCCGCCGCCGCAGCCACGAGCCGCTACCGCACCGCCAACGCCATCAACGGAGTTCTGCCTACGCAGTACCACAGCAGCTTGTTTGAAATTCATAGGTCTTCCCCGAGCTCATTTGGCTACCAAATTTGGAGGAGTTGTTCCTGGGATGTTCCTCTCCACCCACAAAAATCAGGCCAGCATTCAGATCACGTTTGCTAATTTTTGATTTTCGTCCACTCTTCCATTTCAGTTCTGCCAGAGTTTTGTCCAGGTTCACCACCGTCATGTGTTTCATGTCTTAGAGCCCCTTTCTGATTTCTGTTAGTTCTCCCAATTTTACTGGAGCTTCCATCCATCCACCCCTTCATCCATAATTTTTCTCCATTTTTGATTCGCCCAAATCATATTTTCTAAAATTCGTTCTCAGACCCATCTATAGTTCTATCCACCTGTTCCCAGATCCAACCACCAATCACCCCAAACATCATAACAAATCGCACCTACCTCCAAATAAAATTCTAAAAATAGTCCCAGTTCCATGGTTTGATTCCCCACAACTCCTAAGAAGAGATCAAGAGCTGAATCAGAGGTTTACTAGGCGGTCAACGGTGGTTCTCAGACAAGTGCCCTGCAGATCTGAGATTTCAGTTACTGTACAATAGGGACTTTTAAATTTAATAAAGTTCTGATCCGAGCAGATCCAATAGATCTCTCTGGGTCTAGATCAAAGCATTTGAAGAGAGCTTTCCAAAGATAGCTCATGCGTCCTGATCCGACGTCGGGATTGCTCGCAGCGGCCGTTTTTGCCGGAGCGCGCGCCGGAAGACAGCAACCAAAATCCGTGGGTTATTAGTTCAAGAGTTGGGAATCGGGGCCGATCGACCCCCGATCGGTGTTCCCGGCCGACCGCCGTCCGTGGAGGCGCGCCACCAGGGGTCCCCATCACAGTGGGTCCCACCCCCGTCGATACGGAGGACAGCGCCGTCCGTGGGCCCCGCGGGCCCGTAGAAGCCGCCGTTCGGAAAGCACGAAAACGCGGAGTTCGGCACTGCCGGGCGACATCAAGATGCTGCCCGTCAACCCGAGTTGCGTGATTCCCGGACCCCACATGTGACCTTTTACCTCCCTGCGTGGAGTGGGTCGACTTAGTGTATTGCTGTAATAATTGTTAACCGGGAGTCCGTGATTCGGCCGGGGCTATCTTCGCCACGCCGGGTGCGTGGAGGTAAAGGTCTTAACCTCTTGGTGTTCATTTGCTTAGCTAGTATATGGTCTTTTGCCGCTGCCGAGAGTGTAGGTACTAGCCCGTGTGTCTATGTCACCACTGTGAGAGTGAGAGTGACCCGTCCCGCGACTCGATCCGAGTCCGGAAGTTGAGTCGGACTACCCTTGACCTCCGCCGGTTCCTTAACCGCGCACGGTCCGCGCTTTCCCTCGCTTGGGACGACGAGTGAGCTTCCACTTCTGTTAGCGACGTTTCGCCACTAGGAGCTCGTAGTGTCGGGCTTAGTGTCTCCCTGGTGTGTGTTTCTGGTCGTGTCTTCATCTAGAGTCCGAGGGTGGCACCATATAGTGTCGTCTCCCGTGTCCGTCCCGCATCAGTTTGGTATCAGAGCGAGTCGAGTCTAGGGTAGTCATTGCATAAGTCTTGCATGCATCATGGTCTAAGTCAAGTCTAGGATCATCATTAATTTCAAAACAAAAAAAAAGAATGTTTTAAAATTACATTTCATCCCGATAATTCGGTATCTTAAAAGGTGTTATCCGAACGTTAGGCTACGCCTAGTGGGAAGACCGCACACTTGCGCTAGTGATCTTCGGATCGATTAACTCAGCCATGTACCGGATATTGGTTTAGGTCTAGGTGCATTAGTCGATGTTTGCATTAGTTAGTGCATTCCAACCTTGCATAGCCGGTCTAGTGTAGTGTCCAAGTGTCGGCATGTCCAACATATAGTTCCCCCCCCCCAATTTCCCATGGATTCCCAATCACCCGGGCAATATGGCCGTTGGTCCACCCTTGGGCTTGGCAACCACCCACTCCACTTCCGTAGGCCCGAAGCCTCGGATTTTTATGGCTCCAATGGCCCGGGCGACTACCTCAAGTGGGAGGCCGCCATGGACACATACTTTGATTGTTATACTATGTCCGAGGCAATGCAATTCTCTTTCGCTAAAGAGCGGCTTCTTCATGAGGCTGCCGATAAGTAGGATTACATCGAAAGAATGAGAGAGGTTAGGGGGCAATGACCCATCGAGTCATGGTGGGACATGAAGAGAGAGCTTAGGAAGGTCTACGTGCCCCAACCGGTCACCTCCAACCGGCCCCACCAAATCACTTCCAACCAAGTGAGTCCTAGTCGGAGGTAAAGAGCCCCACACGTAGATGAGCTAAGACCCACTCCTAGGACGGTTGACTACGGGCGAGTCCACCATGATATCCCTATTCCAACCCACTCCGTTGCCGAACTTATGCAAATGATTTTGGACCGGTTGGATGTGGTGGATAGGACACGTACTCCTAGTGATGTACTCCAACCCGAGCCTAAGGAGGTCATCGCCGGTAGTCTTAACCCGGCCCCATCAACGGAGTCCCCAAGCCCTCTCCCCATCATAGTGGATCCTCTTCTCCCACCCACGAGAGCCCCATTGCCTACACCCCCTGTCTGTCAGGAGGATAAGGGTAGGGACCCACTTATCAGGGAGTGTAGTGGGTAACGACAGCAGTGTTATCGCTGCCAGGGGTTCGGCCACTACGCCGGACAATGTCCCACTCGGACATCTCTAGCCATAAGGGACAAAAGGGTTGGAGAAGCCCCACTCTCCGATCTTTATTCTAAGCCACCTCAGCCCGAGCCACCCGTGTTTCTAATGGGCATGCTTGTCATAGTCGAGCCGCTTCTTAGCTGGCTCAAGAAGGGCTTGGTCCCACTTCCCTTCCCATCTATGGACCCTATCCTACCTTAGGTGTCAATCAATTCATTTCATACCACTTTCCGGTCTAGTCACTATGTGGATACATTGTATGACCTTCTTAAAGGGTTAGACCGGCAGTGGACATTTACGCACTTGTTGGCTCCAGGCTTCGACCGACCCACAGGTCTTAGTTTCACTCATCCCGCTTTAGGGTCCATCACCTCCGTGTACACTGTGGGTCATGTTACCACGGAGGTTCTTCTACTCCTCCCTATGCCGGCCGAGTCCGACTTCATTCCCCTTTGCCCAAGGGAGGAATCTTACTTTCTACCTATGACTGTCGTCCCATCTCTCACAATGAATGAAGGTGATCATTTACACCTCCAAGATTTCCAAATGTGGGACAGTGATTTGTGGAAGCCTAGTCCGAGGGGTCATACCTTCTTTGATCCCTTCGACCCATTCTCTTGTGGACCCCGTGACCCACCATATTTACTCCACCTTTTCGAGAGAGTCCACCATCATACCCCCACCGTCTCATCTCCCTTCATGGATGAAGGAGATCAACAACACCTTCTAGACTTCCACACATGGGATCTTGAGATGAGGGAATCCATATCGAGGGGTCACACATTCTTTGATCCCTTCGATCCCGTTCTTAGTGGGCCCCTTGGTCCACAATCTCCATTCCACTTCTTTAGGGGAGGTCACCATTATACCCCTCCCCCATGTACCGGGCCATCGGCACCCACCGAGTCCGTTCACGGGCGAGAGACACCCGACCCTCCTGTTCCACCCAAACCTCCCAAATCCAAAGGACCGTCTTATGGTTGTACCGACATTCAGTCACACTTAGGGTATGCATGGCACACCTTCGGATGTCCTGGACCACCTTGCATATGATTGGGTCGAACTAACATTAGGTTTGTTTAGGGTTGTGTGTGCATCCGTGTGTTTTTATTTTGAAGCATTTTAGGAGTGCATAGTGAGTCTGCCGAGTCTAGTGCTAGGCATGTTAGGAGTCTGCATGAGTGAGGCCAACAATGCACGTTACAAAGAGCTAGCCGATGCCCATCGACACCACTGAGAGTTCCAAGAGGGCGAATATGTCATGATCAGGGTAAGACCTGAACGGTTTCCCTCTGGAACCGTTAAGAAGTTGCAAGCTCGCGGAGCCGATCCCTTTAGAGTGTTGAAACGCGTTGGATCCAATGCGTATGTTGTGGACCTGCCCGAGGAATATGGTATAAGCTCTACCTTCAATGTATCGGATCTTGTTGCATATAGGGACCCAGCGGTGATCCCTAGTGAGCCTTTTGAGCCATCTCCTCCCCTTGAGAGTGATCCCCCACCTGAGTGTCCACTTCCACCTCCAGCCCCTTTTTCACGGTAGCGTGAGCATATAGATCGTATACTGGACGAGCAAGTGACAGTTACCAAGAGTGGATCTTACCCGCGCTACCTAGTGCAATGGAGAGGACGGCCCGCTACTGAGGACACATGGGTCACACATGGCGAGTTGCAGCGGATTGATCCGGACCTTTTGGAGCGATACAAGGGCGATGCAGACCCTTACTCGACAGGGTCGAGTTTCTCCCACCCGGGGAGAATTGGTGCGGACACCCGAGCGCATGCGAGACACGAGCCGGCGAGCCACCTGTACCGCACGAGGAGCACGACTCGAGCCGCCTCAGCATCCCTATGGCTCGGAGACAGTCTGGAGGTTCCCCACTGAGTCATAGCATTTATCATATTTTTTGGGGATTTTTATTTGTGTGTAATGTATTTTATTTTCTTTCGTCAGTGTGTAATTTAGATAGTTCGAGGGGCTTATTTGCAAAGTGGGACCCCTGGGCCCCACGGGACCCCCCAGGGCCCCTCCCATTGATCCAGCTCAGTCCATGGGCCCCATGTGGGGTCAGTCAACATGTCAAATGGAGGCATCTAGAAGTTTGAATGGTAAAAGGCACATGGGAGACAAGTGGACTTCAAAGTCCAAGGTGGCTAACTACCATGCCTCCCCTTGCCACCAAAGTCAATAGGGCGCCCCCTTCCCCTTATTTTTTTATTTTAATTTTTGTAGAATGGTCACATGCCATCCCAGCCCTCCATCTCACACCCCTAGATCCAACGGTGGAGGATGGATTAGATGGGTGACCTATATATGCTTGTATTTTCCCATTTTCATGAATTAATGCCATAAGAATTGTGAAATTTGTTGGAGCATGGCCTAGGCCGCCCCCTTCTCCTCTCCCTCTTCCCCTTGAAGCTGTGAAGGCTTCCTTCAGGTGGTGAGACTCCACCCTATCAGTTCCGGTCGCCGCCGCCGCCGCCACGAGCCACTACCCCACTGCCAACGCCATTAACGGAGTTCTGCCTGCGCAGTACCACAGCAACTTGTTCGAAATTCACAGGTCTTCCCCGAGCTCATTTGGCTACCAAATTTGGAGGAGTTGTTCCTGGGATGTTCCTCTCCACCCACAAAAATCAGGTCAGCATTCAGATCACGTTTGCTAATTTTTGATTTTCGTCCACTCTTCCATTTTAGTTCTGCCAGAGTTCTGCCTAGGTTCACCTCCGTCCTATGTTTCATGTCTTAGAGCCCCTTTTTGATTTCTGTTAGTTCGCCCAATTTTACTGGAGGTTCCATCCATCCACCCCTTCATCCACAATTTTTCTCAATTTTTGATTCGCCCATATCATATTTTCTAAAATTCATTCTCAGACCCATCTACAATTCTGTCCACCTTTCCCAGATCCGACAACCAATCACCCAAAAAACCATAACAAATTGTACCCACCTCCAAATCAAATTCTAAACATAGTCCCAGTTCCATGGTTTGATTGCCCACAACTCCTAAGAAGAGCTCAAGAGCTGAATCGGAGGTTTACGAGACGGTCAACTGTGATTCTCAGACAAGTGCCCTGCAGATCTGAGATTTCGGTTACTGTACAACAGGGACTTGTAAATTCAATAAAGTTCTGATCCGACCAGATCCAGCAGATCTCTCTAGGTCTAGATCGAAGCATTTGAAGAGAGCTTTCCAACGACATCTCATGCGTCTCGATCCGACGTCGAGATTGCTCGCAACGGCCATTTTTGCCGGAGCGCGCACTGGAAGACAGCAACCAAAATCCGTGGGTTATTAGTTCAAGAGTTGGGAATCAGGGCCGATAGACCCCCGATCGGTGTTCCCGGCCGACCGCCGTCCGTGGAGGCGCGTCACCAGGGGTCCCCATCACAGTGGGTCCCACCCCCGCCGATCCGGAGGACAGCGCCGTCCGTGGGCCCCGCGGGCCCGTAGAAGCCGCAATTCGGAAAGCACGAAAACGCGGAGTTTGGCGCCGCCGGGCGACATCAAGATGCTGCCCGTCAACCTGAGTTGCGTAATTCCCAGACCCCACATGTGACCTTTTACCTCTTTGCGTGGAGTGGGTCGACTTAGTGTATTGCTGTAATAATTGTTAATCGGGAGTCCGTGATTCGGCCGGGGCTGTCTTCGCCACGCCGGGTGCTTAGAGGTAAAGGTCTTAACCTCTTGGCGTTCATTTACTTAGCTAGTATATGGTCTTTTGCCGCTGCCGAGAGTGTAGGTACTAGCCCGTGTGTCCATGTCACTGCTGTGAGAGTGAGAGTGACCCATCCCGCGACTCGATCTGAGTCCGGAAGTTGAGTCGGACTGCCCTTGACCTCCGCCGGTTCCTTAACCGCGCACGGTACGCGCTTTCCCTCGATTAGGACGACGAGTGAGCTTCCACTTCTGTTAGCGACGTTTCGCCACTAAGAGCTCGTAGTGTCGGGCTTAGTGTCTCTCTGGTGTGTGTTGCTGGTCGTGTCTTCATCTAGAGTCCGAGGGTGGCACCATATAGTGTCGTCTCCCGTGTCCGTCCCGCATCATCCCATGCAGTCATTGTACGTAAGATGGAATTACCTTTTGTTAATAATTATATATATATATATATATATCTCCCTCTATGTGTACTAGATGTAGCCCTTTTGAGGCCAAAAAATCCCCTTTTTGATTTCTTTAAAGCCCATTAGTTACATGACTAAGGTTTCTTCTAATTGGGTTGTGCTTTTCTCTTTTAAGGGTTTGTGTTTATTTGTAATGGGTTTTAAAGCTCATTCACTTAATATAATGTCCATTTAACTATTTTAGCTATTCTTATTTACTTCCTTTAAGATTTTTATTTTCCAAATGGTCATATTACTAATATTATATAGTTATCCTTATTTATTCTCTATTTAAATTTCCGGGGTGCTATAGAAGAAATGGAAACCAATCACAAGACATTGAGATTTTTAGGTGGTTCGATTGCTTCCAGTAATCTACGTTCACCCCTCACCTGATCAGGATGAGGCTTCACTAGCACAATGCTATCCACGGATAAATTTGCTACACAAGTTGATCACACAGCTTCCCGCCGGAGGAACAACCTCCTCCCTTCCTCTGAAGACACAGAGGGAACCCATGCTCACCAAACCTGATGAACACACCCGGATTCTACCCCAGTAGAATCAGTGACACTGCACTAAGGTAGAACACGAGGAACCCTCCTCACACCCTGGTCCGCAGACTAGATGTGACCAGTAATGACTGACCACACCTCCCATTTGTGCAACAATGCACTATCAGAGAAAACTGGAAGAACAAACTCAAAGGAAATCAAGAAAACAAAATAGAAGAAATGAAAAATACAGCAGAAAAGAAAGCAAATGTAGCTCTGAATATGATTCAAGAGCTTTCTCTGAAACACGGGACATGCTTCTCTAAACTGGGGTACGATCCACTCTCTCCTTCTGTCACGTCCCGAACCAATAGCAGCGGAAGGCACGCTCGGAATGTGGCAGTGATTCATTCATGATACATGGCGAACAAACAGACATTAACACAAGACAACATAACACCAAAATAAATATAAGTTTTATTAACATCCAAAAGTCATTATTACAACTCCTGACTGCCTTACATTAAGGAAAAAGGAAAAGACCCAAAATTTCAGGACTCAACTCAACAAAACAAAAGGCACAACTCTTCGCGGTACTAACAGCTCCTTCACTCTTGCCCCTCCCCATCAGTTGGAGTAACTTCATTAATACCTGAAAAGTGTTGAGAGGAAATTAGGTGAGCAAGAAGCTAAGTAGGAATTACACTCTATCATCAGGTAATGATGTCAGTGATTAGCCATTTAATAATGCATGAAAATACAATAATGCGTGATAGAAAATATAATCATTATCAAAAGAGTAGCAAGGTCACACTACAAGAAAACTGAGCTATAGCTACGAATTTTACCTGCGCTTTCAAAAAGTGTAGGTATATACGACATATTCCGACGTTTTTAAAACTACGTAGGTAAATTTCCTACGTTTCATTATAGCGTAGCTATATAGTCATCTTATTCCGACGATTTTCAAAAAAATGTAGGAAAAGATCATATATTCTGACATTTTTTATGTAAACGTGAGAACAGACCTTAGATATTGTTTCGCTTTTAATAAAATGTTGGAATAAAATGTTTTTAGAAAATAAAAAAAAATTAAAAATGTAGGAATTACCTATTAACATGATGGTGCCAATGCACAATGTATTTAGGGAGCCCGATAGATTTTGATTCCCCCCCCCCACTTTTTAGTCGCCCCATCCTCAAATATCTCTTCCCATCTCGACTTCCTTCACCCCATCCTACCGATGGGCTCCCTTCTTCTCCATCTCCGGTGATCTCCTTGGATGGTCGGCGTCCCACGAATGGCAGGGACCCTGGCACCACCATCTGTGGCGTCTGATATAGTCATAGGTGGCCTTCGATGACATGCTCTGTAGGGACTGGCTGAAGGGGGTTTCGACCAGACGAAAGAGGGTGACAATCTGCTGTGTCCGGTGCAAGTGGCTCCGGCGGCACGCCCTCTGGCGTGCGGTGCAAGGGGGCGGTGGATCCGGCGTTTGCGGCCGACGAAGGTGAGGCGGGGGGGACTCCGCTTCGACGCTGGTTAGCCTGGGCTCCGAGGTCACGTTCACCGGCGTCCAGTGATGAAATCACCGGTGTCGGGCCAGGCGATGGCAGGGTCGCCCCTCCTGCCTTCTCCTCTGTCCCCTCTCTCCCTCATTCTCGATGGAATATGCGACCACTACAATAAGCTCTAGATCAAGATGGTGCTCTGCATCTCTGAGTCCTCCTGCATTGACCCTCTCCGCCGGCATATCCAACTATAGGTGTGGGTGCCGCATATCTGGGAGTAGATCCGGCACCATTGGGAGTAGATCCAGCATCCCCGACTGTGGCAAACTCTAAATCCAAACAATACTCGAGATCTCTTGTTCCTCACGCTGGGCTGCTGGGTGCCCTGCCTAATGCGGACCCCGCTGCATTGTCATTCTCCACAGCAGATCCAGTGTTGCGACCTAGATCATATTCTAGGCTTATACTGGTTTGGCACTTTGGCTACTCTAGTGTTGTATCTGCATGTTAAAATTATTAGTCACTAAAGGAAAAGTTGCTTTTTCAATTATTACTTATTTGGCCAAATTTGTCTTCAAGGTTCCTGTACCTAAAAAACTTGACTCAGAGGATGCTACTGAAATATAGAAGAGGCCTCTATTGGAAGACATACCACAGGTTTGACATCTGATAGATCGTGTGGAAGAGGCCTCTGTTGGAAGTTTTGATTTTTCTGATTTCATGCGGTTTTGAGTGTTGTAGGTACCTTGCCCAGTTCAAGACTGGGGCCGAGAGGAAGGATGCTACTGAGAGCATACTTTTGGCATACAAGGCTGCTCAGGTATACTAATCATGTCTCATGTTTTCTGCATCCTAGAATTGTCGGTATTAGTATCCAGTAGATTGGGAACATAGAGTGTTCTCTGTTCACGATAATTTCTTGTGGGTAATAATTTTTAAGACATTGCTCTGGTAGACTTGGCACCTACCCATCCGATCAGGCTGGGTCTTGCACTGAACTTCTCCCGTGTTCTATTATGAGATTCTGAATTCACCAGACCGTGCCTGCAATCTTGCAAAGCAGGTTCGTTAGATCATCTCAGCATACTTCCTTTTGAGAACCTTTTGTGATTCTTATGATGCTGAACCAGGGGCCATGTACCTCTGCATTTTTTTTCTATTTTTATCATAATCTTCTCATTGATTTCAACTATTAGTTGTTATTATCGTTTGTTTAATGTTGCTGTTGTATTTGCATCTTGTGCATTATGGTTCAGCTTTTTATACCATACTTGGGATTCAATTCCATCAATGTGACGGATAGGTACAATTATTCTATGTTACCTATATTTTCTTTTATGAATGTTGCTGAGGTGATTACACCGGGATATTGAACTGTTCCTTATTGTTATTCCTTATGTATGTTTCTTGGATTCCTTTCTTAAGGAATGCAGCTGCTACTTGATTGTTTTCCCGTGAGTGGGAGTAGCTGTTGTCCTATGTGAACATATTGCCCTCTGTGAATATCTGATGTGTTGAAGAGAAAAGTGAGCACACATTGGGGATAAGGTGTAAAATTTTAAGCAAGGGTAATAAAAATGATCTTATTTTTGTCAGTGATGACTTTTCTAACTTGACTATGGACATGCTCTCTCCCTAGATTGTGGTATGTTATCAAAGGCGAGTGGTGGTACTTGCTTAGACGACAAGGTGGGGTGATGACCAGTTGCCTTGCTCTGGTTTGTCTCCTAGGCCAGGGCGAGTGCATTGGCTTGCCTCATGCGGGGCCCATTTGTAAGGTGGCCTTTGTGTTGACTCTGTATTGATTTTTCCAAGTGGGGTTCGACTAGAAAAGGTGTTTGTAAATGATAGGTAGTTTCTGTATAATTCATAATATATATTTTGTATCCTAGTCTATTAATGTTTCAGATTCGTGAAATGAATTATGATAATCATGTTATGCTTTTTATCTCATGCTAAGCATTAGACATCAACAATCCATAGACTGTAATGGATTGTTTGATGAGTTTGAATGGATTTTTTTGTTGATAGATAAACACCTACAATGGCTTCTACTGTGACTAGTTCTCTCCCAACAAGCCGTACAAGCCCAACATGTGGACTGAAGCGGGGACTGACTAGTAAATATCCTTATGCTAGCAAACCAAATTTAGTTATTTGTTGGATGAGTTTCAGTTACTAGTTTTGTTCTTCTTTCACTATAAGAAAACTGAGATATAGGGACAGTTAGTTTAGAGGCATTTGTTAAAATTGCCCCAAAAGTGTTATAAATAGAGGCATTTCTTTTAATGTTACCTTTAAAATATTTTGAACCCTTACATCACATTAACATAAATTAATTAAAAATGCCCCTATAACACCCCCTTCAAACTCCCATGAATCCATTTTATTTTCCTTTTTTTTTATTTTCCAGACTTTCCAGAACATTAACACTATGAAGGCACAAGCTGGGACTTCCTCTGTGGGCTGCAGTGCTAATAATTGAAATTACCAGAACACTAGGTTTGAGGGAGGCTCGAATTCATCCTTATTGGTTGGGTGGATCATCTTTTTGTAAATGCTTGCATTTCCTTTTTCTTTTTTGAGTTTGAGTAACATCCTCCTCAATCTTTCAAGAACATTCAACTAGGGAATGGTGATATTTCCAACATTCCACTTTGTTTTCATATTCATATTCAAGTTTTTGTCCAGATCAAGTAGAGTCATATGCCACCTCAAAATTCTTAGCACCTCAGTACCTCCCCCTAACTGTCAGTTCATCGAGTATTGTCTTGCTGGTTGTGAAATCTAGAGGAAAGAAGAATGAAGACTTAAACAACAAGGCTTTCAGGATTCACCACTTCATGCTCAAACAATTAGAAATGTTTTAGCATGTTTAGTTTGAGCTGCTAAATCTGCCTATTCTGTAACCTTCGAGGTTTGAAAAAAATTATGCTTGGTGGAACAACAGCATATAAACATGATGATTTTTGCATGCTAACTTTTGATAACTTTAGTGTTCCTGTGTTGATGAGTAAAATTTTGCTTGAAAGAGAGGATTCACGTTAGTGGGCTCTAATAGCCATTTAACATATATACTATTTGCACAATGTTTCTATGACTTGCTTGTATTTGTCCTTTTAGTGCCTAACTGAGACTGGATGCTTAGCATTGGCACATTCTATTTTGGTTTTTGGCTCTTAGTAGGTTTAAGGACTTAAAGTCATGTATGTAACTCCTTGTTGGGGTTAAAATTGGGGAGCCAGATGATGGTCAGTTTGTTACTAGATTTTATCTTTTTTTATGTGGTTTAGATGAAATTATGTGGTCTCAGGGAACCAAATTACTTCTTAGAGATTCATTCTTTATGGGATTTATTAATATTTGTTTTGGTTAAAATCAGATTAGTCCATATTGGAGCCAGAGAAACACATTCTTTTAGCATTTTTTATCTTTTATGCTACTATTTCCAATTAATTTTGAAGTTTCATATCATGCTTCTCTGAGTTCAGGTTATAGCTTCTGGGAGTCATGCAGAGTTCTACAATCATTATTTTCAATGTAACATATAGATGTGTTTTTGTTAATAATCAAAGATTTTTCTGGATGTAGGGAGTGCTGGTGACGTGTTGGAAGGTGACCCTGTTGGGAGGCTGTAGGTCTTTGTGTATGAGTTGCTTAGTAAATACAACAAGAAGATCCTTCAGAAGGATCGTAGATGACTCACTCACATGTTTGCTGCAGAAATCTTCATGCATCGATTTCTACTGTCTAATCCTGTCCGAACACTTAATCCCGAGGAAGTTGATTGATTTTACACTCCTGTCTATATGACCTGTGAGGTTATATTAAGGAAACAAAGATTGCTGGCTAACCCTTCAATGAAGCAGGCAATCCTGTTCCCACAACTTGCCTAGGCTGGGGATGCCTTCCACCTAATATTGAATGGACTGTTTCGCAAGCTACCACATGGTAAGGGTACTTACCTGAAGCCAGGTGAGAAAGTTTGAACTGAAATTTCTAGGTATATCAGAAGCTCAAAATTCACTTGGTTTTTCTTCACGCCCTTTTTTGGCTATATTATAATGAAAAACATGCTTTCAACTATAAAAAAATTCCACAGATAAATGTAGACCTTCCTTCTCCCTTGAGAAAAGGAAAGGGTAACTGGAAAAGGAAAGAAAGGAAAAAAGAAAGATAGTCTCATGTTGTCAGAATTTGCAATCATGAGATGATTAAAGAAAAAGGGGAAAGAAAAGACCATATACCTCTAAAGGAAATGTGCTATAATTTTTTAGGAAATTTCTTACTCGAATAATCGTATTTTTTGATCACCATTTGATGGCATTTGTTTCTTTGCTGCATCTAGATGTTTATTTTACATAATTTTGGTAAAGTTTTTTCTATCAATTTTACATTTTCATGTGAATGCTTACCCTAATACTCTTTTTTCTCTGATGACAGTCTTATCCTAATGCTCATTTCTCTTAGATTATATTTGCATGATTTCTTTATGTAGAGATTATTTTTTACCAAAATTTACTGAAGTTTGTTCAGGCAGTTTTGTTCTGATAGGTCTAGCAGAAGCATCTATCTTGCCATATCTAGGGCTTCAAGGTTGAACAATGCTTTCTTTGGATTAGGTAAACTAGTTATGCTAATCTTTTAGGGAGATCCAACAAAGAAATAGGGGGAAAAGGAAAACAAAATGGAGAATATTGATATCGAGTGCTTAGCCTCTCTGCATTCCTGTTATGACTAATGAGTGTCTTCTCTTCACAATTACAAACATCATCTGCACATGCATGGAAATCCCTTTTTTTGTTGTTCTCAGAGTCATCATATCGTAGTCTGTCAGCTTAAATAATCCAATCACATATCTCCAAATTTCCCCGAATATTGGACATGATCAATGACCACTTCTTTATCAATGCAGAGTTTGTCACCCATGACCACCTGCTTCTCTTATATTGAACTTAAGATCTATTAGACCTTTGCTAATGTGTCAATTCTAGTGCAAAGTTGAAGTCTTTTTCTACAGAAAAAAAACAATATTTTTAGTTTTACTTTTGGCTCCATTAAATGAGAATTGAATTCAGTAATCATATTTTTAGGTTGGTGTAGTTGGTGGTGCAGAAGTGGATGGTAAGTCAGATGAAGGTAAAGCAAGGAGTCCTATTAAGAGAACCAAAGAAAGCTTAAGCAGTCTAAATATGCTTATAGGCAAAAATAATGAGAGAGACAGAACATCTGGTGTATCTGCGAATGGTGTTGACTCACAGAGGTAATTTAGGATTTTGTATTGCTTCTTGTATATTGTGGTTAATGTGCCTATGTTTTTGACAAGAAGTTGTACAGTGATGACAATGGAAGTGAGGCTTCAAGTGAAGGAAGTGATGCAAATTCGCAGAATGTATGTTCTTATAGAAGTTTTTGATTTCCTATTGCTTATTTGTTATATCCAATCTTATTTACAGCATTAACAACATGAATGATGAATGATATAGTAGAGAATTCTAGCCTCTTCTGCCTAGAATCTGCACCATATGTAGTGGCACAATGGGCAAACTCTGAGATCTCTTGACACAACTGTCTGCAATATAGGCTGTTGGACCTCAACTATATATTTCTGAACGTGCCAAAATTGTTAATAGTCTTTTACTATGTGCCTTTTGAGCAGTTGTCCTGTAAGATTCTAAGTGCTCAGCTCATTGAGTGCTTCTCTCACTCACCCTTCTTCTTCTCTTCTTCTCTTCTCTCTTCACTCTTTTCCCTCTCCTTCTTCTCTTCACATAGGCGATGGTTAGAGCAGCGGGCCGCTAAAGAGTGGAAGGTGGCCTCCGTTTTCTCTTCTTGTTCACCCCTCGAGTCCAGCCTCCTTCATCGTCTCTTCTTCTCTTGTTTATATAGAGGCTCGCCCACACGGCCCTACAGGCGGTGACGGGTCAACGGAGGAGTCGTTGAGGCATGTTTGGAAAAGAAGAGTGTCCTGAGAAACCAATATAAAATATTGTCATTATCATTTTAGATGTGGACCTGGTTAGCTGCAGTTTGGAAAAGAAGAGTGTCATGAGAATATTCTGCTCAAATAAATAGTCAAAAAAATGGCCAGCCTCTCTTCTTCTCCCTTTCAACCAACACCCTCCACCTGGCACCGGGAGATATGATGTCCTACTTCCTAACTGATTAGGAGGGAGGCAGTGGGGAGGGGCTGGAATATTGCTGGGGAGGTTGGGATGGCTCTTTTTACTAATGCCGGGAAGGAAGCTATGAGGGGGGCTGTAGGCTACCTACCACCTCCAACATCCCCATTCCACCCCCCCCCCCAAACTCCAAAAAAAAAAGCTTCCCAATAAAATGGGCAAGGGGCAGGATGTGGGATAGGATGCCTCTGCCAACGTGTATATTGATTATCCTGAGATTTGAGGCCTTAAAAACTATAAAAACTACATGAATGCTTTTTCTTTAATGAATCTATGAGAAGAGTTGATATTTGACAAATAGCATGGTAAAATATTTCAAATGTTGCTGAAAATACATTGTCACAAAGAGAGCATATGAGTTGGAGTGGGGAAGAATTTTGACTCCAAAGCAGGAAATGATGGCAATAGCGGAGAAAGAGTTGGCATGTATATTTAAATTTTTATAGTTGAGGTAGTCAGCCATCCTCTCTAGGACATAATAGCCAAGTGCATCAGAAATCCTAAGTGCACTTATAATTTCTTTATGATTATATTCCTTTTTTATTTCCCACCATTCAAGAGAAATATCTTCTTTCTGGGTCTCCTTAGTAGACTGATTGTAATTCGTGGCTCAGTTTTATTTTTCTGCACACTTGGTCTAGAGCCAAGATTGCAATTTATGGCTCAGTGAAAATCTTACATGTGTGATGTTTGATGAAAATTGGTGATTGTGCTCTTTTGAGAGTTTTGACATTTCATTGTTTTAATTATTTTTATTATATATATATAGTAGTAGCTTTTTTTAGGGCATCTACCGCAGTGGCAGAGACAATTCGTAGAAAAACCAATAAAACGAAGTGCCCCCAGGTTTGAACCTTGGAGGTTCCCTTCCTAACACTTTACTTACATCCACCAGCTGGGCCATAGCCCATCCGTACATATGATAGTAACTTGTGCATGTTACTTGACCATTCAAAGGAGATATTGAGCAGGGGTTTCTGACATGTTTCTTGAATGTTGTGTTCCATCGGCTTTGCTTTTGACTTTTTTTCTTGGGATGACAACTATTATTGCATCATTGTGAACTATGGCTTTCTTGGGTAAATGCATGCTTGTAGATAGAGGATACAAGATGTTTCCCCGGTTCTAAAGAAGCACTTACAACTTTTGAGTGATGATACGAACATCAACAAGGTCTTTACTAATAATTTAGGTGTATGTGTAAGGAGGTGAAGCAGTAACAAGGTTGTTGACTTGCATGCCAGAAGTATTAGGATGTAAGGCTTCCACTTAGTAATTTCCATTTTTATTGGAATTTGATTTATAAGAATATTTCTGGGAATTAAAGCCTCCACCTTGCAAACTGATTTGGTGATGACACATTGACTCTGTATGGCATCAACCATTAATTGAATGACAATTTGGTAAGCTGAATATTTAAGCTAAGAAAATGAAAGAAAGTGTAGGGAGGTGATGTATGGTATCTAGGTTTTCTTTGCTAATATGCTTCTTCACAGGTGGTATTTTAAGCCAACTCTAGGTTTTTTAAGAACCTTACTCATTTAGTTGTCTGGTTTTTTAAGAACCTTTCTTTGCTAACTGTCTGGCACACAGTACTAAAAGCCAGGCCGAATTGGACTTGAGCCCAGTTCCTGCTAAAATTGGCCAGAGCAAGTCTTGGAATCGGAACCGGACTCAACCAGTTCTGGCGCCAGAAGCATTTATTAAAACCTTGCTTTGACATTAAAATCTTGCTCTCACATCATCCATGACAATGTTTGACAGTTTTCTACGGTGATAATTTGTGTCATCCATGTTTGAAGAACCTTATCCCAGGGTTGTGCACTTTTAGCAGTGTACAAAACTTATGTTTTGGGAGTTTATTTTTCAACTTTAAGATGTGCAAAGTATCATGGTGAAATATCATTTCATTTCAATGCTTCTTTATTAGTGCACATTTGTAAATGCTTTTGAAGTACACTGTGAAGACTCACCTGAGAACTCTATTAACTTGGGTGTTTGAGTTATCTTATGCACTTTATTCATCTTTTGTGAAAAGAATGCAGTCTTTTTATCTCATTTGTATCTGATTCCATTTTTTATGTAGGATAATGATGTAAAACTGAAAGATGCACAATGAGACATTTCCGTTCTGCAAATGGAAGCTTGAAGAACTTGAGCGAGTCAACAAATGAACACATGCTTGTCTAATTCAGGTTTTTCGCATGGGACATTTTAAAGTCAGAATAAATTAGTTGAACAAATGTCAAAATTCCTTGTTTCTTACTTCATTAGGAGATTGATTTTGAATATCTTATAAACCTATATTATATCCATGATAATGATGATTGGGTCATGATATGTTCTTCATACCAGAGAATGCTACAATAGCATGAATGTGAAGATATGAATGGATGCACTATTATAGGTGATGAGAGCACATATACTAATAGATTTTTTTTTAAAAAAAGAAAACCTTTTCTTACGTTTTTTATTAACCGACGTTAAAGTATTTTCCTACGTTTTTTAAAAAGTGATGTTAATCTTTATTTATACGTTTCTTTTACTATGTGGCAAAAGGTAATACTTACGTTTTCAAAAATGTAGGTATATCATTTTATATACGTGTCTATAGGTGACTTTTACCTATGCTTCTATTGGACTATTCCTATGATTCTAAAGCATAGGAATAGGTTGATCTATACCTACGTTTTATTGAAACGTAGGTATAACCTATAGTCACACGAGCAAGCGCCATACATTGAAAGCGTGGCAAGGAAACGTTGGTAAATTATTTACCTACATTTTTTGGACCTATACCTACGTTTTAAAAATGTAGGTAAAGGCCAATTTTCTTATAGTGTCACATGGAGGCTCAATAATAAGATAAACAACAGACTGGTACAAGAACATGATGGAAGGAGAATAACTTGGAACATGTACAAGAGATAACAAGCACTAATATTCACATCACAAATTGTCCCTTCCGGACCTCATATTCAAACATATCAAGTCACACATATAAGAAAGATGCCCATGATATAAATATGTCTAGATCGAATCCTACGTATAGTTGGTGCAATGCCACACCTGATCATTCATAATACCGATACATGTCTGGGCTTTGTCTCGCCCCTAGGACCAGATCTAGGCCCTAATAGTTTATGCCTAGCATTGAGTATCAAAGTGGGCCCAAAGTCCCATATAAATATTTCCAGACAATTTACTAATGGCATCAGAATTCCAAGAATAGCTCATGAAAGCAAGATAACACAAGTAGGAAGTAGATTCGTTGAAAACTTCCTATTACCAAGCTCATTAATTCCAAGGGAAAGTCATTTAGGAAAAATGACTTTAAAAAGGATATTGGATGATTTTTCACGGGATATAATGTTAAAATAGACCTAACAAGGTCATAGCTTCAAGGTATAATTGCCTGGAGAGGCTAGAATGGTCTAACACAAAATAACCACGGAAAATAGAAAATTTCAGGTTACTGAACGAAGAAACGGTCAATCCTGGACCGCTACCCTAAGGTGGCGGTCACGAGGGGACCGCAATCAAGTGGGTTAGACCAAACTCGGTCAAGTTGAGTCGGGTAGATGAATGAACGCGTTATCCAAGTCTAACATGTTTAAAAGAAGGCGTTTGGGACCCATGACACCTCTAAAACTGGTCACATGACTTCATGAAGAATGTGGTCCAGACACGACCGCTAACATCAAGAGGTAGTCTGGACAGGGCCGCAATCAGGAAAACTGACAGAAAGTTGGCAGAACCCGAGCAAAGCCTTGTTCTGCCCAAAGTCGATTCCAGTGGGTTCAGGTCTTGGTGGTACAACCTGCTCGGTGTCCTAGTGAGAATCCCAGGCTCACGGAGTCTTATGAAGGCCTCGGAACATGAACAGCTAGTCCGGCGGACGGAATATCCGATGGAGAGGCACTCGATGCCCAAGAATTTAAGGGTTTAAAACATGCGAAAAGTAAAAGTAATCAGTCAGTTGACACCACCGGAGTGGCACGACCTTCGAACAAGCTTTACACAAGAATAACAAAAGCTAGAGAACTATAAATAGCAGAAATAAATTTGCAAATTAATCAATTTATTGACATGTTAATCTACACTCTTTCCAATCGGAGATGACAAACAAGGAGGGATAATTATGATGAAAAAATAAACTTAGATCAATTATTTCATGAACCCTAATTATCAGTGCATTATACAACGTAATTAACCCTAATAACATGTTGTATAACAAGGAACAACATAGCATATCAAACCGAAAATGACCGAGTTTTTTGCTGGAACAGGGAAAGGAAACGGTCTTCATGTGACCGCCATAAACATAAGACGATCTTGGGAGGATCACTATCATAAAACTTATATATATATATACATATATATATATATATATATATATATATTGGAAATTCTCACATGAAGATGTCTGGGGTAAGGGACGGGACTAAAATAAGGCGTCCTGGGACGCAGACGTGGTTAACATTTCTTACATAATAAACTAAAACATTAAATATTTACTGCTAAAGAAGACATCTAATCAGGGTGACGCGTTAACAAGAAGGCGTCGAGGTACTGGATGCGTTCAAAATAACATATTAAAATTTTAAAACGCTAGAAAGTGGTGGTCTGTCGGGCGACCGCTACTTTAGGTAGCGGCCACTTTATCGACTACTACTTGAAACAGAGTCCCACCTTCCGGCGGACCTGACATACCTTGATTGAAACGCATGTATCAATCATTATGCTCCATGACAATTGGGCAAAATATTATCATTGGAAAGAGCATGCAAAGATGAATAAGATGACATACATTAATCAGGGTTTAGCCTAAGATAAACCGACATATAATGGACTTAAAGTGAAGACAACCTTTCAGATATACCTCTGAGTAAAATAACAAATTCGATCGACAAGGCAAACGAAAATTGGGCATACTAGTATCAATAGATAGAGAACAAAAAGATGAACAAGATTGTATATTTTATTATTGATTCAGCCCGAGAGAAGCCTACCTTAGATACACGAGAAGTGAAGGGGAAGAAGTCGTCGGAACCCTAACTCGAACCGCCCTAATCGCCGAAATCCTCCCACGATCGAGCACACCACCAGCCGTCAAAGCAAATAGGGTTTCTATAGGTTGTGGCCACCTATTTATAGGTTTATTGAGGCTTCTAGAGTTCAAATCGATCTGAGGAGTCCAAGAGGGGAAACGACGAGAAACTCGGGATTCGATCAAATCCACTGCCGCCGCGCCGAATTGGAGGGTCTAGGGTTAGGGTTTAGCGAGCGAAAATGATCACCTAACATGGGCCAAGAGATTGGGTTCGAACACAACCCATAAGAGCTCAAATTAAGGCCTAATTGGATCGGATTTGGGCGGGGTTGTTCTAAGTCTGATTTAGCCTAATTCTCTGATTTTGGGCTTAAACCAAATTTTATTTGGGCTTCTTTCTTTAGACAAAGTTGCTGAAAATATTATTTTCTACATGATACATATTTTTTCATATTTTTATTAAAATTTCAAAATTTAGGTCGAAAGATAATATTATTTTATTCATTTAAAAATTCAAGCTGCTACACCCTCCCCTACTTTAAGGAATTTGGTCCTCCAAATTCACACGATTCTCCTCAAAATAACAGTGGTGTAAAATTACCACTCTTAAACACCTTCTAATACTCCAGACTAATGAGACCCATTCTAATTCATGCTAATATACAAAATCACCAAGTCTAAGCATGAAAATATAAAGTTAAGACAGGTTTAGAGTTACCTTCCATCGCTTGCTGCCTACCTCGCCGCTTCGGTTCCTCCGGTTGCTCATCTCGCGGCGCCTGCTCCTTCATCAGGGGACAATGAGCAATTCTATGGTATCCACTTCCACAACAGATGCTCTTTCCTTGGTTCCTCCAACAATCCTTCGACCGATGCCCACCTTTATCACAATGCTCGCACTTCTCCTTAATAGGGACGATCTGCTGGTCTCCCTTCTTACCCTACTTGTCTTTATGAGCCCCATTACCACCATTCAATCTCTTTTTCCCATTGGTAGGCACACTATCCTCGGAACCACTTGCTCCTCCCTTCTTGGCGAGCCTTCTAAAGATCCGCACCGCCATATCCAAAGCTTCTTCCAACACTTGGGCCTTCTTCACCAACTCGGCATACACCTGAATCTCTAATGGCACTAATTACAGAATATACTCAGCTCTCAAACCATTCAAGAACCTCCTAGCCTTCATCTTCTCCGTACTAACTAGGTGGGGAGCATAACGGGCTAGTCTAGAAAATTGGGCTTCGTACTCCGCTACAGACATGTTCCTCGGCTTCAGGGATGTGAACTCAACGGCCTTCTTCTCTCGAACCCTATCCAAAAAATACCACTCATTGAAGATCTCCACAAATCCATTCCATGAAACTTGATCATCTGGCAATGTTGCTTCTACAACTTTCCACCAAGCCTGCGCATCTCTCTCTTATTGGTACGTGGCTAACAATACAGTTTCCTGATCGGTACACTACATAACCCAAAAACTCTTCTCTATCTCTTTAACCCAATTCTCCGCTTCATCGAGATCGGTAGACCCACCAAACCTAGAGGGATTCATACCCTGGAAACTCTATGCACATCTCTGAACTCCACCCTGGACTACCTGCTGCAAGGCATGAGTCAACCCTTAGACCGTACGTTGCATCTCCCGCCATTGAGCACACTCCACAGCCATCTTAGCCTATAACATAAATTATACGAAGATTAATAACTTAGAATCTTTTAACTTTATTAAGATTGTTGGGTTCTGTGTGCCCCCTCATTATCTTTGACAGTGGTTTTGATGATTCCAATATATTGTGTGTTTTATATTTGATGGCGTCTTCATGATAAACAAGCTAACATGATGATATCTTATTTTGCAGATTGAAAGTCAATGGTCCTCCATGAATATCTCTTATGTTGACTCATGCGTGCTGTGCGTGAGATTGTTGGGTATTGGTTTTGTGACTGCTCTTGCATGATATTCTGTTGGTTAGTTCATTTGATTACATTGGATTGCTAAGGTAGTTTCTCATTCTCCTTGGGATGGGTAGACCCCTGGCTGGCTCTTTGAGCCTAGCTCTCCATTTTTCATGATTAATGAATTTGACTTTCTGGACTGGATTTGAACTTCGTAAGTGATCTTATGAGCAAACTTGGAACTTGGTATTTCATGTTTAGAAATGATTAATCACTGGTCATATAATGCCGAAAGTCAGATTTGGTGCTAAATGCTCACATGTGCATCGACCCTGTGCTGGGTGTTTTATAGTAATGCATATGGTAAATTAATGTTTGAATGGACTTTAATATGGCTTAATTGAGCTGAATTCTGTATAAAGTTCATTGGGTTTAATTCTCCATTGCATGGACTTTTGTTCTACGTTGCACTGACTTAGTTGTGCATTGCACCGACCTTGGTCTGCATTGCACAGACTTTTGTTCACCTTTGCATCGACCCAATCAATGGGTTTCACATACATTGCACTGACTTGCTTTGGTGCTTGCACCAACCTGCTTTTCAATTGTGCATCGACTATGTCTGTGCATTTCACAATATGCACCGACCCTGCTTGTCATATATATGCACCGTCTCATGATGTGCACTGACCTGAACTTTAACTTGCACCGACCTGCTTTGGCATTCTTCATACTTGCACTGAGTTCAATTCCTTGTGCACCGACTCTATTAAAATGTGCACCGACATATTCTTTGCAAGTTCAACAATATGCTCAGACCTGCTCTATGTTGATTCACAAACATCCACCGACGTTGTTTTCAAATGTGCATTGACTTTTCCTTTACATCCCTATTCATATGCACAGACTTGGACACACTTGCATAGACCTAGCTTTAATGTGCTTAGACTTGTGCATTTATATGCATTGCTTGAAGATTGACTCAAGTGATTCGTTCACATTAAGTGTAGGTTCATATTGTCCTCAAAGTGATGGATCCATGGTAAGACTTTGCTTTTGAATTTGACTTATGGTTGCCATGAACGGGTTTGAAGTGGTCTTCATGTATTCGGTTTACAAGTGTTTTCATGCATATTTGTTCTTGGATATCCATGGCAGTTAGTGTGTTGTTCATCTTGGTTCATTTTTCTCTAAATGAATCCAAGGTTGTTTGGTGTTTTTAAGACCCTCTAACCATGTTATTCAGTTGGCAATATCATGTTTTCATAAGAGGGGGTTTGAGAGTTTTATTAATTCTAGAAGTGGTTTGAAATTCAATATGCTTGACACTTTCATTGGCTTGTATTGGAATGCGACTTAATTCATGCCAATACCTTGTTTTCAATGCATGATTATTTGTTTTTAATGTTTGGATGAGGTTTTATAGGGTTTCATTTGAGTTTTATTGAGTAGTCTGTTTTGTCAGTAAAAGTGTCGACTCTAGGAGTCGACACTTATTTCAGTAGGTTCTTTCTGCGTTGATTTCTGAAATGCTGACAAAAAGTGTCGACTCACAGAGTCGACACTTTTGTGCTGACAAAAAGTGTCGACACTTTTATCCTGTGAACTATTTTTTGTCTTCTGGCACAACTCTCGACAAAAAGTGTCGACTCTCAGAGTCGACACTTTGTCTGGTTCGTCCGAAACGGGTTTGCCGGATTGGTTTCGAAACCCACTTTTCAAGGTCCGATTGGGGTGGTATTTTACCCTAATGCCCTTAGGGTTATACCCTACCATTAGGAGTGCATTTGAGAGGGTGTAAGCATGGGATTTATGGTCCTTTCTTGTAGTTTTCTCTTGGGTATATAGCAGCTGTGAATTTCCATCGAAATCAACTCTAGTGCTAACCTTGCTGTATCTGTGCTTATAGGGAAGAAAAAGAACAAAAGAAGAGGAGAAAGGGAGCGATCCAGTCTGGAACACCTTGAAAAGCATTCGTCTTCAAGCATTCAAGCTCGTGGTGGGCGAATCTCAGTGGAAGAGCTTCGCCGGCTTCGTTTCTTTCAAGATCTATCTCCTACCTCCATCAAAGTTCAAAGAATATGCGTTTGGGGGTTCTGCATCCATTAAGAGGATACTTCTGCAACCTCTCCACATCTACTTTTCTATTCGAGCATAGCTTGTTGGTGAGAACGTTTTCTGAGGGTTTCACTCTTGTTTCATCTTGCAGGAACGTTCTTGGTCAAAGGAACTCAAAGCTACATCCATTTTATCAAGCCTTCATGTGGAAAAGATGCCAAATCTGCAGCCGAGTTCGTGGGGCTTCATATAGAAGATCGACCTTCCCTCGCCTTGAAAGCTTCAAAGAGATCATCTCAAGGCCGTCCATATATCAAGGATATACTTCTCCATCCCTCTTTAGTTTATCTTGAAGATTCTTCCTTAGTCTATTCTGAGAATGAGCATGTATTGAATATTCTTTTGCTCTATTGAACATTGGAATATTGTGTGTGGGTGGAGTTGTATCTCCGCGTGTGTGGTGTTTTTGAGGGGAAAGGCTCCCCGTGTTTAGTTGTATGTGGACGGAGCTGTGACTCCGTGTGGTTGTCATGTCCGGGGTACGTTCCCCGACCGTGTGTGTGGGTGCTGCAGTGGCAGCGTTTTGAGGCAAGGCCTCATGCCGTCGTGCGTGTATTGCTACGGAAGCAGCGTGTGGTGTTGGGGTTCATCCCCATGTTGCTACGAAAGTAGCGTGTAGTGAAGCCTCATCCGGTTGGGTGAGGGGTGGACGTAGAGAGCCCGTCGTGGTCTCGAACCACCTAAAAATTCCAGTGTCTTGTGTGATTGCCTATGTGATTGTCATTTCTTCTATCTCCGTTCACAGGTACATTATATAGGTTTTGAATTCACTGCATAATCACTCACTACTACCCCCGTAATATGTTTTGATTAAAATTTCCTTGTTAGTTGGATTAACTATACGTGTGAGATCGGAAAGTTTGAGAGAACATTGTAATCTCACTTGAGTTTTAGTTAATCAACATAGTTAATTTTACTTCAGTTGTAATTGGGTTAGAAAGTTTTTAAAATCCGCCATCTCGGCAAGGGGACAATTCAACCCCCTTCTTGTCCGTCATCTCTTCTGGCCAACAATTGGTATCAGAGCCTCGTCTCTGATTTTTTTGTCGACCTTGCAGTCGTAGAGTAAAGATCGTTTTCATGATGGCTGGTGTAAATTCTATTCCTGTCTTTGATGGTTTTGATTATGCTTTGTGGTTAGGAAAATTTTGTGTTTGGATTACTAGTGTTAATCCGAAACTTATGAACTTAATGACTCGTGGTCCTCATGTTTTACCCAAAAATGAATTGAGATGGACCGAAGAGGATAAGAGAAAGAACTCTGATAATTTGTTTGCTTTGAATGCTCTTAAGGCAGCAGTAAACATTAACAAATTTCCATTTGGTTCCACCTGTAGGTCTGCCAAAGAGATATGGGATGGGCTAAGCGAAGCCCAAAAGGAAAGCTCCAACGACAGTGACTGTCTAGTGGCAAACAAAGAAAATGAATGCCAAAGCGAGAAAACCTCCAAGGTAAATTCTAACTCCGATTCTGAGGAAGAGGATGAATTGAGCTATGATGAATTAGTGAATGCTTATGATGAACTGTTTGATAGATATAAAGCATTAAAATCTGAAAATAAAAGGTTGAAAAAGAAACATGATAACTCTTCATGTGGAAAATGTATTGAGCTTGAAAAACTTGTTGAATCTCACATGCTTGTTGAAGAAGAACTCAAAGAAATGATTGAAAATCTTAGATCTGAAAACAAATCTTATTGGATAAAAGTTCAGAATTTCAACACATTTAGAAAGATAATGAGAAGCTGAAAATATTGAACACCTCTCTGTCTAAAAAAGTCCTTCTTTTGGAAAAAGGGAAAGTAACTCTGAATGTTGACAAGACAAATAAACTGGAGGAACTTAGGAAGGAAATAGAAAGCTTTAGAAATTTGAATGACAAATTTGAAAACAATGAAACAATAGGTAGAATGGTCGGTGAAAATGCGAGTTTTCAAATGAAAGAACTTGAACACACTTCTATGAACAATAAATTATTTAAAAAACTCCAAAATGAAAATAATGCATTGTTGACTCAAATTTCATTGCTTGAAAGTAAATTGAAAAGTCTTGAAAATTTTGAAAAAAGAAAATATGTAATCACCAGTGATTGTGACAATTTGAAAATTCTTGAATAAGAAATTGAAAGTCACAAAACTATTAATTTCTTGTTGAATGAGAAAATCACTTCATGTGAACAAGAGGTTTCTAACTCGTACTTACAAAATTTGAATCTACAAAATGAAATCAAGAGCTTGAAGGAATCTTTGTCATTGTGTGATAAAGAAATTGAAAAATAAAAAGATGTTATTGAATGCTCCCGTGTGCATGAAAAAGTTTCAACTGTTAAACATGATCATGTAACATGTAAAAGAAGGAGTATTTCAAGCTATTATTGTGGTCAATATGGTCATGACATGTATGACTGCCTCCTGATGAAATCTGATGATGAACAAGCATTGCAGTCACAAATGAAAATTGTTGATGAGTCCAAAAATCTTGAAAAACCCATAAAGAAAAGATACAACAATCATTGCTTATATTGTGGATTGCATGGACATGTCTTTAAAAATTGTCTCACAAAGAAAAATGATGATAAATGGTTCGTCAAAAAGAATTTTTCATGTCATTACTGTGGCAGTTTTGGATATGTAATGAATGATTGTCTTGTAATGAAAAATGATGACAATTAGTTTTTGATGAGAAAGTCTTCTCATTGTTATTATTATGGTAAGAATGGTCATTCTATGGACGATTGTGCCACAATGAGATACGATGATGAATGGTATGAAGGGAAAAATAAAAAGAATACATTTGGTTATGTTAGAACTAACCCCTTGGGACCCAAGATGGCTTGGGTACCCAAATCACCAAAATGAGAATATATTTTGCAGGGGCACCTTGAGGCCAAGGAAAGTCAATAAATAAAGGACTCTCAATGCGAGAAACAAAAATGGTTTGCTTTGAAATTCATTTTGGTTAGATTCATTTTGAAAATTCTGAAAAGGTAAAAGTGAGTCTGAAGTTCACAATCAAATTGCATTCCTGTTTTGTTGATTTTGGCAACTTCTAAAATGATGAGATTTTGTGAACTTCATGTTTAGATGAATTGGACATACTTCTCTATTTCACATCTTGTGAATATGTCTGGTTTTTTAATGGTTCACTTTTGCATATACAGCTTACACGCTTACTTGCATGATCCTCAGTGCACATATCATACACATCTTTGCATACTTGTGAATAGGAATAATTTTTCAATCATCTTTTAAAGTTACATGCATATACTTGCATATACTTCATACTCGTGTGCTTGAATGACATGGTTATTCGGTATATCAAATGGTGATAGTGGAAAGTTGGATTATGTCCAACTGGAAGCTTTCCTCATGC
Source organism: Amorphophallus konjac (assembly GCA_022559845.1). Lineage (NCBI taxonomy): Eukaryota > Viridiplantae > Streptophyta > Magnoliopsida > Alismatales > Araceae > Amorphophallus > Amorphophallus konjac. The sequence goes on from CM040125.1 coordinate 56,481,049, forward strand.
GTGATGGTGGTCTTCGGACCAATGTACTCCGCCAAGTACCGATAATCATTTGCTTAAAAATATTGAATGATCCTTGGTTGATTGCATGTATATACTATATACAACCATTTTTTGACTCCTTCTATGATTCATCCCTTGTTAAATGAACTTGCATTGATTTAGACATGTTTGCTACATGGCATATATTGAGGGGGAGATTTTTTTTATAACCATGCATACATTTAGGGGGAGACATTAATATGATAAGACTAATTCATCTTTTACATTCAATACAACCACCCACACAAAATACACCTTTTTGAGATAATGATTCAATGTAATAAGGATTACTATTTTCTACTCTACACTTTAGAGGGCTATTGATTCTCTATATAGAAATCACATGTCTCATGAGAAAAAAGCTGTTTACCCCACCAAAAAATTGTATAAGTGAAACGTGGATCCGAATAGCCGGGAACCCCTCTGAAATAAAGGCAGAAACTCGAGTCGAAAGGAGAAACTAATCCATATAAAAAATAAGTGTGATTTTCCACCGAGTAGTCGGGAAGTGCACCTGAGACAAAAGGTACAACTCACGTTGAAAAGTGTCTCATCCACACCATAAAAAGTGACGAAACTGAGTAACCGGAATTGCCCCTGAAACAAAAGACATGACTCGTGTCAAAAGGTTAGTCACACCATTTTCTAATAAATAAAAATTAGGGTCATACGTAGCTACCAATATTCAAGCATTGTGTATGAAAGTGTATGGATGAGAAGTTCTTTTTAGTGTTCTTTAGAAAATCTGATTAACCATATTGACTTGAACTTCATTGCTCAATCTTCACTTGCACTTTGGGTTTGATTGTTTGAATGTCATTTATGAATCAGTCATCTTTCATGGTTAATGCAGTACTTTATTTATGTAAGCACGACCTTCTTAGTATTGTATATGCACATCATGCTCTATAATCAATTGCATAATTCTTACACCCGTCCCGAAGGGACTTGCATGAGTCCATACTTAATTATGCATGCTTGAGTGTCTGAATGTTTGATCCGTCTGTCCATATTATATTTCATTCTATAGTTTGCATCTATAGGTTATACTTATAAATAACATGTTAAATAACCCATTGTCAGTTGATTTTTATTCTTGACAATTGGGGGAGAATAACGTGCTCTTGAGCACTATACACCTTATGCATAACTTAGTTTTCAGATTTTGCATATAGTATCTTTATACTACTTATGTATACTTAGTCATACATATAACAAAAATTTACAAAAAATGAGCTTTTGCATTTATTCCACACATCTGCTAAATGAACTTAAATTGCAAATTCTTGCTTGGTTCTTGTTTTCACATACCTTCCTTTCATGGGAGGTTAATTGCTGAGTTCGTGTCCTATAGGCTTTAGATATCCGTCTATTTCTATTTGCACTTTCACATCTGTTCACCTCGTCCCCCACTTTTTGATAATGTCAAAGGGAGAGAGAGATTTGGTGGTCACAATATATTATCATCATCAAAAAGGGGGAGATTGTTGGGTTCTGTGTGCCCCCTCATTGTCTTTGACAATGGTTTTGATGATTCCAATATATTGTGTGTTTTATGTTTGATGGCATCTTCATGATAAACAAGCTAACATGATGATATCTTATTTTACAGATTGAAAGTCAATGGTCCTCCATGAATATCACTTATGTTGACTCATGCGTGATGTGCATGAGATTGTTGGGTATTGGTTTTATGACTGCTCTTGCATGATATTCTGTTGGTTAGTTCATTTGAATACATTGGCTTGCTAAGGCAGTTTCTCATTCTCCTTAGGATGGGTCAACCCCATGGGTCGACCCCTGGCTGGCTCTTTGAGCCTAGCTCTCCATTTTTCATGATTAATGAATTTGACTTTCTGGATTGGATTTGAACTTCATAAGTGATCTTATGAGCAAGCTTGGAACTTGGTATTTCATGTTTAGAAATGATTAATCACTTGTCATATAATGCTGAAAGTCAGATTTGGTGCTAAATGCTCAAATGTGCATCGACCCGGTGCTGGGTGTTTTATAGTAATGCTTATGGTAAAATAATGTTTGAATGGACTTTATTATGGCTTAACTGAGTTGAATTCTGTATAAAGTTCATTGGGTTTAATTCTCCATTGCATGGACTTTTGTTCTACGTTGCACTGACTTAGTTGTGCATTGCACCGACCTTGGTCTACATTGCACAGACTTTTGTTCACCTTTGCATCGACCCAATCCATGGGTTTCACATACATTGCACTGACTTGCTTTGGTGCTTGCACCAACCTGCTTTTCAATTGTGCATCGACTATGTCTGTGCATTTCACAATATGCACCGACCTTGCTTGTCATATATATGCACCGTCTCATGATGTGCACCGACCTGAACTTTAACTTGCACCGACCTGCTTTGGCATTCTTCATACTTGCACCGAGTTCAATTCATTGTGCTCCGACTCTATTAAAATGTGCACCGACATATTCTTTGCAAGTTCAACAATATTCTCAGACCTACTCTATGTTGATTCACAAACATCCACCGACGTGGTTTTCAAATGTGCATTGACTTTTCCTTTACATCCCTATTCATATGCACAGACTTGGACACACTTGCACAGACCTAGCTTTAATGTGCTTAGACTTGTGCATTTATATGCATTACTTGAAGATTAACCAAAGTGATTTGTTCACATTAAGTGCAGGTTCATATTGTCCTCAACGTGATGGATCCATGGTAAGACTTTGCTTTTGAATTTGACTTATGGTTGCCATGAATGGGTTTGAAGCGGTCTTCATGTATTCGGTTTACAAGTGTTTTCTTGCATATTTGTTCTTAGATATCCGTGGCAGTTAGTGTGTTGTTCATCTTGGTTCATTTTTCTTTAAATGAATCCAAGGTTGTTTGGTGTTTTTAAGACCCTCTAACCATGTTATTCACTTGGCAATATCATGTTTTCATAAGAGGGGGTTTGAGAGTGTTATTAATTCTAGAAGAGGTTTGAAATTCAATATGCTTGACACTTTCATTGGCTTGTATTGGAATGCGACTTAATTCATGCCAATACCTTGTTTTCAATGCATGATTATTTGTTTTTAATGTTTGGATGAGGTTTTATAGGGTTTCATTTGAGTTTTATTGAGTTTTCTATTTTGTCAGTAAAAGTGTCGACTCTAGGAGTCGACACTTATTTCAGTAGGTTCTGTCTACGTTGATTTCTGAAATGCTAACAAAAAGTGTCGACTCTGTGCGTCGACACTTTTGTCCTGTGAACTATTTTTTGTCTTCTGGCATAACTCTCGACAAAAAGTGTCGACTCTAAGAGTCGACACTTTGTCTGGTTCGTCCGAAATGGGTTTGCCGGATTGGTTTCAAAACCCACTTCTCAAGGTCCGATTGGGGTGGTATTTTACCCTAATGCCCTTAGGTTTATACCCTACCATTAGGAGTGCATTTGAGAGGGTATAAGCATGGGCTTTATGGTCCTTTCTTGTAGTTTTCTCTTGGGTATATAGCGGCTGCGAATTTCCATCGAAATCAACTCCAGTGCTAACCTTGCTGTATCAGTGCTTGCAGGGAAGAAGAAGAACGAAAGAAGAGGAGAAAGGGAGCGATCCAGTCTGGAACACCTTGAAAAGCATCAGTCTTCAAGCATTCAAGCTCGTGGTGGGCGAATCTCAGTGGAAGAGCTTCGTCGGCTTCATTTCTTTCAAGATCAATCTCCCACCTCCATCAAAGTTCAAAGAATATGCATTTGGGGGTTCTGCATCCATTAAGAGGATACTTCTGCAACCTCTCCACATCTACTTTTCTATTCGAGCATAGCTTGTTGGTTGGAACTCATTGTTTTATCCTTTGTAGCAAGTGAAGAGCAAGAGGGTTAGGCCACAAGGTTGAGAGGGAGAACGTTTTCTGAGGGTTTCACTCGTGTTTCATCTTGCTGGAACGTTCTTGGTCAAAGGAACTCAAAGCTACATCCATTTTATCAAGCCTTCATGTGGGGGAGAAGCTAAATCTGCAGTCGAGTTCGTGGGGCTTCATACCTGTAGAAGATCGACCTTCCCTCACCTTGAAAGCTTCAAAGAGATCATCTCAAGACCGTCCATATATCAAGGATATACTTCTCCATCCCTCTTTAGTTTATCTTGAAGATTCTTCCTCAGTCTATTTTGAGAATGAGCATGTATTGAATATTATTTTGCTTTATTGAACATCGGAATATTGTGTGTGGGTGGAGTTGTATCTCCGCGTGTGTGGTGTTTTTGAGGGGAAAGGCTCCCCGTGTTTAGTTGTATGTGGACGGAGCTGTGACTCCGTGTGGTTGTCATGTCCGGGGTATGTTCCCCGACCATGTGTGTGTGTGCTGTAGTGGCAGCGTTTTAAGGCAAGGCCTCGTGCCGTCGTGCATGTATTGCTGCGGAAGCAGCGTGTGGTGTTGGGGTTCATCACCGTGTTGCTACGAAAGTTAGCGTGTAGTGAAGCCTCATCCGGTTGGGTGAGGGGTGGACGTAGGGAGCCCATCATGGTACCGAACCACCTAAAAATTCAAGTGTCTTGTGTGATTACCTGTGTGATTGTCATTTCTTCTATCTCCGTTCACAGGTACATTATATAGGTTTTGAATTCACTGCACAATCACTCACTGCTACCTCCGTAATATGTGTTGAGCAAAATTTCCTTATTAGTTGGATTAACTACATGTGTGAGATTGGAAAGTTTGAGAAAACATTGTAAGCTCACTTGAGTTTTAGTTAATCAACGTAGTTAATTTTACTTCAGTTGTAATTGGGTTAGAAAGTTTTTAAAACCCGCCATCTCGGTAAGGGGATAATTCAACCCCCCTTCTTGTCCGCCATCTCTCTAGGCCAACAAAGATTATCACAAATTTTACCAAGTAGCCCCATGGTTTTACCCAATCTCACCAGGTGCCTATAAGGTGACTGGCAATCAATATTTAACATATAGACTTAGACTCAAGACCTAGGGTTTAAGAAAACCAAGGCTCTGATACCAAAACTGTCACGTCTCGAACCGATAGTAGCGGAAGACACGCTCGGAACGTGACATCGATTCATTCATGATACAGGGTGAACAAACAGACATAAATACAAGACAACATAACCCTAAAATAAATATAAGTTTTATTAACATCAAAAAGTCATTATTACAACTCTTGACTGCCTTACATTAAGGAAAAAGGAAAAGACCCAAAATTTTAGGACTCGACTCAACAAAACAAAAGGCACAACTTTTCATGGTACTAACAGCTTCTTCACTCTTGCCCCTTCCCATCAGTTGGAGTAACTTCATTAATACCTGAAAAGTGTTGAGAGGAAACTGGGTGAGCAAGAAGCTCAGTAAGAATTACACTCTATCATCAGGCAATGATGTAAGTGATTAGCCATTTAATAATGCATGAAAATACAATAATGCGTGACGGAAAACATAATCATTATCAAAAGAGTAGTGAGGTCACATGGAGGCTCAATAATTAGGTAAACAAGAGACATGTACAAGAACATGATGGAAAGTGAATAACTTGGAACATGTACAAGAGATAACAAGCACTAATATTCACATCACAAATTATCCCTTCCAGACCTCATATTCAAATATATCAAGTCACGGATATATGGAAGATGCCCATGATATAAATATGTCTAGATCGAATCTTGCGTATAGTTGGTGCAATGTCACACCTGATCATTCATAATACTGGTACATGTCTGGGCTTTGCCTGGCCCCTAGGACCAGATCCGGGCCCTAATAGTTTATGCTTAGCATTGAGTATCAAAGTGGACCCAAAGTCCCATATAAATATTTCCAGACAATTTACAAATGGCATCGGAATTCCAAGAATAGCTCATGAAAGCAAGATAACACAAGTAGGAAGTATATTCCTTGAAGAGTTCCAATTATCAAGCTCATTAATTCCAAGGGAAAGTCATTTAGGAAAAATGACTTTAAGAAGGGTATTGGATAATTTTTCATGGGATATAATGTCAAAATAGACCCAACAAGATCATAATCTCGATGTATAATAGCTGGAGAGGCTAGAATGGTGTAACACAAAATAACCACAGAAAATGGAAAATTTCAGGTTGCTGAATGAAGAAACAGTATGTCCTGGACCGCTACCCTAAGGTGGCGATCACGAGGGGACCGCAATCAAGTGGGTTAGACCAAACCCGATCAAGTCGAGTCGGGTAGATGAATGAACGCATGATCCAAGTCTGACGTGTTTAAAGGAAGGCGTCTGGGACCCATGACGCCTCTAAAACTGGTCACACGACTTCATGAAGAATGCGGTCCAGACACGACCTCTAACATCAGGAGGCGGTCTGCACAAGGCCGCAATCAGGAAAATTGGCAGAACTCGAGCAGAGCCTCGTTCCACCCAAAGTCGATTCCAGTGGGTTCAGGTCTTGGTGGTACAACCTGCTCGGCGTCGTACTGGGAATCCCTGCATCGCGGAGTCTTATGGAGGCCTCGGAACATGAACACCTAGTCCGGCAGAAGGAATATCGACAGAGAGGCACTTGATGCCCAAGAATTTAAGGGTTCAAAACATGCGAAAAGTAAAAGTAATCGGTCAGTCGACACCACCAGAGTGGCACGACCTTCGAACAAGCTTTACACAAGAATAACATAAGCTAGCAAACTATAAATAGCAGAAATAAATTTGCGAATCAATCAATTTATTGACATGTTAATCTAATCTCTTTCCAATCGGAGATTATAAGCAAGGAGGGATAATTATGATGAAAAATTAAACTTAGATCAATTATTTCACGATCCCTATTTATCAGTGCATTATACAGCGCAATTAACCCTAATAACATGTTGTATAACAAGGAACAACGAAGCATATCATGCCAAAAATGACCGAGTTTTTTGTTGGAACAGGGAAAGGAAACGGTCTTCATGTGACCGCCATATACATAAGATGGTCTTGGGAGGACCGATATCATAAAACTTATATATATATATTGAAAATTCTCACATGAAGCCGTCTGGGGTAAGGGACGGGTCTAAAATAAGGCGTCCAGGGACACGGACATGGTTAACATTTCTTACATAATAAAATAAAACATTAAATATTTACTGCTAAAGAAGGCATCTAATCAGGGTGACGCAGTAACAAGAAGGCATCGAGGTATTGGGCGCGTTCAAAATAACATATTAAAATTTTAAAACGCGGGAAGTGGCGGTGTGTCGGGCGACCACTACTTTAGGTAGCGGCCACTGTATCGGCCGCTACTTGAAATAGAGTCCCGCCTTCCGGCGGACCCGACATACCTTGATTGAAACGCATGTATCGATCATTATGCTCCATGAAAATTAGGCAAAATACTATCATTGGAAAGAGCATTCAAAGATGAATAAGATGACATACATTAATCAGGGTTTAGCCTAAGATAAATCGACATAAAATGGACTTAAAGTGAAGATAACCTTTCGGATATACCTATAAATAAAACAACAAATTCGATCAACTTGGTAAACGAAAATTGGGCATAGTAGTATCAATAGATAGAGAACAAAAAGTTGAACAAGATGGCATATTTTATTATTAATTCAGCCTGAGAGAAACCTACCTTAGATCAATGAGAAGTGAAGGGGAAGAAGTTGTTGGAACCCTAACTCGAACTACCCTAATCGCCAAAATCCTCCCACGATCGAGCACACCCCCAGCCGTCGAAGCAAATAGGGTTTCTACAGGGCGTGTCCACCTATTTATAGGGTTTATTGAGGCTTTTATAGTTGGAATCGATCCGAGGAGTCCAAGAGAGGAAAACGGTGAGAAACTCAGGATTCGATCAATTCCGCCGTCGCTGGGCTGAATTGGAGGGTCTAGGGTTAGGGTTTAGCGAGGGAAAATGATCACCTAACATGGGCCAAGAGATTGGGTTGGAACACAACCCATACAAGCACGAATTAAGGCCTAATTGGATCGGATTTGGGCGGGTTGTTCTAAGTATGATTTAGCCTAATTCTCTGATTTTGGGCTTAAACCAAATTTTATTTGGGCTTCTTTCTTTAGACAAAGTTGCTAAAAATATTATTTTCTGCAGGATACATATTTTTCCATATTTTTATTAATTTTTTGAAATTTAGGTCGAGAAGATAATATTATCTTATTCGTTTGAAAATTTGATTTAAGTAAACATTATTACTTTATTCGTGTACAAATTTAGTTATTATTATTTTATTTATTCAAAAATTCAGGTTGCTACACCTTCTTTCTATATCTCTTTCTTTCTTGCTCACGAAGTGGGTTTTTCTTCCTCTCAGATGGACTCTCGTTCTTCTTCGATACCATCCACACTCTTGAAAGAAGAGGGTTCCATTATATAGAACAGGGGCTCTGAATTTCTTCTAGATAATCTAATTTGATCTACCAATTTTCCATTAGTCCACTTGGCAAGATGGAATATTCTCTCTCTGGAATCATCTGTGAACGTGCCAGCCTTCCTAGGATCACGTGTCAATTATTGGGAGTCAAAGGCACATGAGTTGCTTGAGTTTCTCTCGAGATTGGCCATTTGTCACCCTTATCAAGTTAATTTTCAGTCTTATGGTACATTTGTCACCGTTATGTACTCATTTGCACCCTTAGGCGGCATGAGCCGTCGCCTTTATGCTTTCTGTCTCTTGCTGAGAACCGTCACCTTTGCCAGCCTCGCGACCTATTTGTCACCCATATCTTTCCATTTGTCACTATTATCGGCTATTTGTTACTACTAAGGGCTATTTGTCACCTCCGTTAGGCAGTTGCCCCCCCCCCCCCCCCCCGAGCTCTTCTGCTTGCCGTTGTAACCCATTATCGCCTATAGGAGCTATTTATCACCTCTATATGTGTATATTTCACCCTTGAACCTCATTTGTTACACTTATGTATTCATTTGTCAGCCTTGTTCACTTGAGTGTCTTGAGCTTGCCTAGAGTTGACTCCATGTTATGTTGACTAATACACGTGGGTTGTCTTGTTGTTGACTCTAGGCTTGACTGCGTTGACTCTGAGCTTGGCTTGACTATGTTAACTCTGGGCTTCTACATTAACTCTTCATGATGCTATGTTGACTGAGTTGACTATGGTGCTTGACTGCTTTGCTGCGTTGCCTGTGTTGACACTGAGACTTGGACCATCATTTATCATCCCTGCTCGACATTTGACTTTCTTTTTTAATGTTTGCCTTTGACTGAGTCAACTCTGTTAAGCCTTGAGTTGACTCCACTACAAGAAAAGGTGGGATTTTCGACGGACAATATCCATCAAAAATTCGACGGAAACTATGTTGGAAATCATTTTTCCAACGGAAATTCGTCGGAAACAGTCCGTTGTATATTTCTTGACACAAATTTCCAACGGAAAACTGTTCCATCAGAAATACGTCGGATAATTACGACGGTAAGTTAATTTTTTGACGGAAAAGTAGCAGACGGAAATTTCGTCGGCAATTGGGGATTTTCGATAGACATTTATCCGTCCGAGATTCCGTCTGAAAATTTTAACGTAATATTTTATGGCAAAAATTATGTCTGAGATTTTGTATAGGATTTCCAACGGAAAAATTATTTCGTCGGTTATTCCATCAACATTGTTCGACAGATCCGTCGAAAAATGTATTTTAGTTTTTTTAAAAAAATACATAAAATTTATATAAAAACTTGTTTAAATAAAAAAACATAAAATCTATACATCACGAATAAAATAAAGGACATACAAGAAACGAAACATAATAACATTTTTAAATTTATAATAATAATAAATCAAAAAAAAAAAAAAAATCCTTCCCATCCTGCATATGCTCATCCTCCCTGCCCTGCTATTCTCCTCCATTCCCACTCGCTGGAGGATCCTATATGAAAAAATAATAACATTAAATATGCATTAATTCATAAATAAAAAAAATAGTGAGCAGAAAAATTAAATATTTTTTTTGATTATTTAAATTCAAATCTGATAAATTTTGGACCCCCGAACTCAACTTCTTTAATTTTTAAACTAAGTGTATTTTATGAATGCACTTCTGAGCACCGGGCTCAAACCGGACATCTAATTTGAATTTCGTCAACTGTCACAAGTCACTTTTACCTCTCAGGTCATGTTGGAACGATCATCATGCTGATCAGACTGATATTTTAGATTTTGGACTCCCGAACCCAACTTCTTTAATTTTAAACTAAGTGCATTTGAAAAATGCAATTCTGAGCGCCATGCTCAAACCAGGTATCCGATTTGTATTCCGTCAACTTTTACAAGTCACTTTTACCTCCCATGCCGTGTTGGAATGATCAGCACGCCAATCAGACCGATATTTTAGATTTTGGACCCCCGAACCCAACTTCTTTAATTTTAAACTAAGTGCATTTGAAGAATGCACTTTTTAGCGCCAAGCTCAAACTAGGTATCCGATTTGGATTCTGTCAACTCTCACAAGTCACTTTTACCTCCCAGGTCCTGTTGGAATGATTGGCACATCGATCAGAGTGATATTTTAGATTTTGGACTCCCAAACCCAACTGCATTAATTTTAAACTAAGTACATTTGAGGAATGCACTTCTGAGCGCCAGGCTCAAACCGGGTATCCGATTTAGTTTCTGTCAGCTCTCACAAGTCACTTTTACCTCCCAGGTCGTGTTGGAATGATGGGCACGCCGATTAGGCCAGTATTTTATATTTTGAACTCTCGAACCCAACTTCTTTAATTTTATGCTAAGTGCATCTGAAAAATGTGCTTCTGAGCGCCGGGTTCAAACCGGGTATCCGATTTGGATTCAGTCAACTCTAACAAGTCACTTTTACCTCCCAGGCGTGTTGAAACGATCGGCACGCCGATCAGGATAGTATCTTATATTTTGAACCCCCGAACCCAACTTCTTTAATTTTAAACTAAGTGCATTTGAAGAATGCACTTCTGAGCATCGGGCTCAATCCGAGTATCCGATTTAGATTCCGTCAGCTATCACAAGTCACTTTTACCACCCAGGTCGTGTTGGAATGATCGGCATGCCGGTCAGAGCGATATTTTAGATTTTGGACCCCAAACCTAACTTCTTTAATTTTAAACTAAGTGCATTTGAAGAATGCACTTCTGAGCGCCGGGATCAAACCGGGTATCCGATTTGAATTCCGTCAACTCTCACAAGTCACTTTTACCTCCCAGGCGTGTTGGAACGATCGGCACGCCGATCAGGCTAGTATTTTATATTTTGAACCTCCGAACACCTAATTATCTAAATTCTTTTAAACTAAGTTAGTTTTGAAAACTAACTTAGTTTTGAATTGAGTAATTTGAGCGCCGGACTCAAAACAGATATCCTATTTGGATTCTATCAGCTCTCACAAGTCACTTTTATCTCCCAGATCGTGTTGGAACGATCGGCACGCCGATCAGACTAGTATTTTATAATTTGAACCCCTGAACCCCTAATTATCTGAATTCTTTTGAGCTAAGTTAGTTTTGAAGACTAACCTAGTTTTGAATTGAGTAATTTGAGTGCTGGGCTCAAATCGGGTATCCGATCTGGATTCCGTCAGCTCTCTCAAGTCACTCTCATGTCCCAGATCCCGTTGGAATGATCGGCGAGCCGATCAGGCCAGTATTTGACATTTTGGAATCCCGAACCCCTAGTTATCTGAACTATTTTAAACAAAGTTAGATTTGAAAACTAACCTAGTTTTGAATTGAGTAATTTGAGTACCGGGCTCAACCCTGGTATCCGATTTGGATTCCGTCAGCTCTCTCAAGTCACTCTCATCACCCAGATCTCGTTGGAATGATAGGCGAGCCGATCAGGCCAGTATTTGGCATTTTGGAACCCCGAATCCCTAGTTATCTGAACTGTTTTAAACAAAGTTAGCTTTGAAACCTAGCCTAGTTCTGAATTGAGTAATTTGAGTGCCAGGCTCAAATCAAGTATCCGATTTGAATTCCGTCAGCTCTCCCAAGTCACTCTTATCACCCAAGTCGCGTTATAATTAGCTAATTGGCCGATCAGAACATTATTTTACATTTTGTAACCCCAAACCCCTAGTTATGTGAATAGGTTCTTATTACTTTGAATCTAAATTTATGTATATTCATTGAGTTTAGAATTGAGTAATTCTACCAAAAAAAATATAATAAACACTTACCAGAGGGGGCTGTTGGGTCCCGTGAGGTGTAAACGGATCTAGAAGGGGGGGTTGAATAGATCCTATCACAAGTTATGGCCTATTTAAAAACTCTTATCTAGCGGAAGCTTAAACCACTCTTATAAAGTGAATGAATCACTTAGGCACAATGCACAGCGGAATTAAGTAGAGTGACTCAAATGAAAAGACTTGAATTACAAGCTATGAAACGTCCATACTTCTTTAAGTACATTTGTGATCTTGAAAGAAATAAGCCTTGTAGTGCAGGGATCATAAAGCATAACACTAAAACATGCAATAGCTTGCAACAACCGTGCTTGTGTGTGTGTGTGCTATGATGATCACTCAAAGTGCATATGTGTGTGAACAATCTAACCAAGTATGTAAAGCACACGAACCTGTGAATGGGGTTAGAAGATATAGATCAATCACACACGATAAACAACCCACAACACAGGGATTTTTAAGGTGGTTCGGTTGCAACCCCGCAACCTACGTCCACCCCTCACCAAAACCCGGTGAGGCTTCCTTGCTGACACACAGCTTGACCCGGGGACACGCCCCAAACCACAGAACAGAGAAACCCCTCTTTCTATCTTCCTACACACAAAGCCGGCAGGGACGGCTACACCGCAAATCGGAGAACTCCCGATTACCTTCCTACTAACCACCGGTAGGGACGATTCTCAATTCCAAATGTTTGAATGAAATGGAAAACGAACAAATATGAAATCACTCAAACAAGATATAGAATATGCTTAAGAGAAAAGATCTTGTCTGAGGTTTGTTGGAGCTTGAATCTCTTGAGGATTTTATGAAGAACTTCTTCCCGGAGTACTGTTCACAGCTACAATAACTCGAACTCCTCTTCCTTGAACACACCCTTGCAGCCTCCTTTGATTTCCGTTGTTAGCCTTGCTTTCTTCTACTCTTCCTTGGAGGTTGCTGGATTGAGATATGAGCTTGAATCACCTTGAGTTGATGGAGAGATTGTTGGATGTAGCTTTGATCTTCTTTGAATCTCCTTGAGTTGATGAAGAGGTGTATGGATGTAGCTTTGATCACCTTTGCAAGCCTTGAATGCTTCTTGCTTGATTGGAGGTTGCTTGACTTCAGATCTCACCTTGAATCACCTTGGAAGGATGAAGAACTCCTGCCCGAAACACTGTTCACGGAGGTGCTACAGTGCTCTCGAAATGGCCTCCCTTGATTCACTTCATCAACTCCATCAACTAAGGTTTCTAACCCTCTCATGTTGGTTTTATGACCCTTGGAATGGTCCTTGGACACCCTCCAGACCAGATCCACAAATCATGGGAAGTTAGGTAAGGTTTGATTAAACAAATCCATGGAAAGGGGCTGGCCACGAGGTGGATTTCGAAGTCAAACATGGCTGCATCGGGGCTGGCGGTCGACCAGAATTCATGGGCCGGTCGACCGGAACCTGCTGCAGCCAGAACTTTTCGGCTCTAGCAAAATCGGTCGACCGGAATTCATGGGGCGGTCGACCGGAATGTCAGAGACCCAAAACTTTTTGGTTCTGGGAAAATCGGTCGACCTAGCTACAGTGTCGCCGGTCGACCTAAAGCTACAGTAAATTCCAGATTAACACAATTCAGCCCCAAATGTCATTGTAACCCTTCCGAACGCTGTGGCATCAAACTCCTTTGATCTTGGGGAATATATATTGAGTGTTTTGGCCTGCAAAATCATATAAAAAGGATTAGAACTTTAGCTCAATAATCCATATAATAAATGTATGAAATACACATATGAAATCTCATGAATTAGTTATATGTGAACACTTTGAATCACAAGTGTTCTGAGCTAAAGATCAAGAAATAAGAGCTCAACCACCCCAAGTAAAATATCCATGAAACACACTCATGGAATTTCAATAACAAGAAGGATAGAAAAGCTCATTCCCAAATTAACCATCCATATCAAAAGAGCAACTTCATATGACAATGAATTTAAACGAATGGATGATCATCAAGTAACCCAAAGTTTCAAGATTGATGTGAGCATTCAAGAACCACATGTTCCTTGGTATTAATGCAATGTGAGAACATATAATGCAAGTTGTGAATGGGCATCATGAAACCAAATACATGGAGAGTGATAAACAACAATGACTAATAGTGTTAAGCCATTATCAAAACCAAGAATACCACAGAACTCATATGACTATAGAATGATGTCGAATGACCCAAGAGACCACAGAATGACTCAAATGACCTCAGAGACACAACATTCTCCCCCTTTTTGATGATGGCAACTATGAGTCATTCTGAACTATGAGTCATTATAAACTCACAGGGTAACTAGGAGTCTGAAGAATAAGAAGAGGAATCTTACCACATTCACCACATGCATTGAGTAATGACTTCACATAATCTTACCTTCTTACCTTACCACACCATTTGATGAATGACTCACATAATCTTCTCCCCCTTTGACAACATCAAAAGATCCAGAAAAGAGAAAGAGAGATGCACATTAATGACGCACACAAAATGATGTGGAAATACATGCCAATGGATGTACACTTATTAAGATTGACAAAATAACCAAAGAGAACAACCAATTGTGGAAAGCCAGTTATAGGACTGAGACCAATGAATGATATGGAGGTATCGAACATGGTGGTGTCCCGTGACTTGGCAAAGACAAAGTAAGTGTGAGAGGTGGAGCCACATCAGCATGATTCAATTCCTCAAATAGGAGATGGATAGAGCAGCCAAGGAGCAAATTTTGATTTCAAATTTTGCAGATTTTTAGTGGTTTTCAAGTTTTCAGATTTTTTGGATTTGCTAAGCAATGCATGGAAATGATAGATGCAAGCTACAATTGTATGAAGTTAAGATGCGCATGCCTCCCTATTAGCATGAGAGCATGATGCTAATGATGCTAGGTCTTATGCCACATGCCAATGAATGAGAAAGCAATGTGATATCACTTGACAGAGGACACCAATGATTTTGGATGCGACTTGAAAGGTGCATCAAGATGATACCACTTGTTAGATGATACCACTTGTTTAGTATGATGATGTAATCATGGCAGCCTGAATGATTTATGTAGATATGGCAGATGAAGGCAAACAACAAAGTTTATGTAACATGTGCAGCTCAAGATCCATGATAGTGAAGCATGTGAATGCAGATATGTATGCATGGATATACAAATGCATGGAGAAGTAAAGTGTATGAATGCTATGCATTAACCCTCATGATAAATGAAGGTTCTCTCCCCCTTGGATTCTCCCATATCCACAATGCACTCTCCCCCTTTGACAACGCACAAAAGCAACAAAAGGCAACATCTCCCCCTTTCTCCCAAGTCCATAGCAAGGACTCACAACAAGACATTCTCCCCCTTTGCCAATAGCAAAAAGGAGGGATACGGCACAGTGGTTGACAAAGGTCCTAGAGATCAGAGTGGAATGGTAGTGGAAGAGCAAGCCATTATATGGAAATTAGAAACATGCCGGGAGCAATATATATGGTTCAAAGCTAATGAAAACTAAGATCATCAATAGAGTTTAAAAAGCATCAACATCCATGGTTTAATAGAAATGAACCAGAAGCACATATCTTGACAGTGTTTAACCTTCCCTTATCTTATACATCCATATTCAATAACCACAAAGGGAATAACACAAAAACTAGTATTGAGGCTAAACAAGCATGACTAAAGTATGGAGTTTTATGAGTTTAACAAATTTGATTTTCAATATCGTTTGAATTTGAAGGCACATGACTCATATGTTACGAGCAATCAAGTCTAGTACATGCCTCCTAGCCGTAAGAATACACGTTGTTTAGACGCTAGTATCCCTAGGTATTTGGCAAGACTGACTGTTATGCTTCAGAATGAACAGAGATAGTAACATCACGTCATGACATATCCAAACTCATTTCTTTGATGAGAAGATATATTTCTCAGCAATTATGCCATTGCTCTACCTAGAGTCCAAATGAATTAAGACAGAGATAACAGAGGCACATCATGACATATCATTCGTCACTTGATTTGATGACGGGACATATTTCTCCGTGCAACACTATCATTGCTCTGCAAATTGATTTTCAAGAATTCCAGCTCATCAAGATGTTTAGAAACAATACTAAGCTCTAGAGTATCACCAAAGTTGTCAAGACATTTGGATTTTCAAATTTTAGAATAGTTATTCAAGGCACAACATGTAATCTCTAGTTAAGGTCTATTAAAACCACAAAATATGGATGATTTCAAAAGATATATCAAAACTTCAAGGAAATCATTAAATCTGAACCATTTTCATTGAATGAACAATCATCAGTTCATATAATAGAAAGTTCTTACACTGTAGTGATGTCTGTCTCTTGAACTTATTATCACACTGGAGGCCATTGAGGTTCAGATGTAAAAAGGATGAATGAACCAAGAAGAACAACATGACTCCCCCTATGAATATGCAATGAAAGCATGCAAGGAGTGATGTTTGCAGTCACATAGAATGACAAATGTCAATGAGAGATTTACTTGACCTATACAGGGGTTGACCTGATCAAACATGAAATGCATGAACCAACATAATGCATGATTTTACACTTATGAAATGTAACATAATGAATATGAACCATATGCATGAATGCCTTAAGAAGACAACTCCCCCTAGCTATATGGCCTATATGCGATAGTGACGCATGGTACTTAGCGGAGGTGAAACCTCACGCATGTTGAGTGCTTCGAGGTAAGCATAACCTGCCCTTCCATACATCAACATTTGATATACCCTGGCCATGCACGAATGATATGATGTAAAATGATTCAAGCTAGGTTGATGTTGACTCCCCCTGAATACATGCATGGGTTGGTAATGAACTATGCAACCTAAGATTTATATGAATGCACAATGCAATTAAGATGCTGCAAAATGATTATGCATTATCATTTGTCTTCTAAACATGATGTGCATTAAGGCATGTGTGATTACAAGATGATGCAAACATAAATCATTCACAATTGATTTTAAACTGAATGCAACATGATGATACCAATTGTTAGACTCCCCCTTTGAACAATGCTAATATGAATAACGAGTTAAAAATGTAACCATGGTTTGCATCATCAAAACCAAAGTCCAAGCATTTCAAGTGGCTGATAGCAAGACTTGTGCAACTCATTATCACATCAACTTCATCAACATAACAAATTTTTCATGAATTAAATAGCTGAAATCAAGCATGGTGTGAACAAGTTATCTAGCTCAAAAGTTCATCTCACACCATGGGGGTTTTGTATTTCAAAGAGCAATTCAGTTTGCAGAATCTAATGACATTGGGCAGACGTATGATGCACTATCTACATGTCAAGAGTAAACATGCAAGATGACTAACTTAAAAGATTTATGTACATACCTGTGCCTTGAGCTTTTATTTACCTTATGATCCTTTGTTCAGCTCCAAGGCATTCTGCACCCAAAATTCTCATTTGAAATTTTTAGGTACCCAAGATTGCTTGGGTCCTTGTGGGTTAACAACATGTTTAGCATCTTGGCCCACCTTTTTCAGGGCAATCACATCATCCTCCCTCATTGTGAGGCAATCATATATCTCATGCCCATTTTTCCCACAATAGAAACAATGCACAAAAGATTGATTATTCTTTTTATGTTCATGTGCGTGTGGATGTGGACTATGCTTTTGTGGGCGAGCATCATTCTTACCTTTTGTGGTATGAGGGTGGTGTCTTTCTTTCAAGTAACAGCACTCTTGGACAGTATGGCCAGACTTACCACAATGAGAGCAGCAAGGAGGAAGATTTTTGTTTACAGCCATGGAGAGTGTCGACCTGCTTGTATGGGAGTGTCGACTCTTCTGACTCCCCATGCAGTTCTGCTGAGTAGATCCTCTGCCAGTATTGACCTGTTTCTTTTCTTGCTCTTTCACTTGATCTCCTGCTTTAAGCTCATCATTTCTCAAGATAAAGCAATCATGCATAGTGTGACCATGTTTACCACAATAATAACAATTGGCATTCATTTTGTGGAAGGCATGGTATTTAGCATTGAACATGTTATGGTGCATGTTTGGATGAGCATGCTGAATTTTACTTTTCTTTCGAGCAATATGCCCTTTTTGGTGACCACAGGAAGTGATGGCTTCCGGTGATCCAAAATCTTGGATTTGGGCAAACATTGACAGGAAATCATTCAAACCTTGAATTTCATTTTCAAGTGAGGAAATGTGCTGTTTAGATTCAATAAGGCCCTCTTCGCATGCTGCCAATTGCTCATTGAGCATGGCATTTACTGCTTTAAGATTTTGATTTTGTTGTTCTAAAGCATGTAAAGTTTCAGAGTGATCTTCAATGACAGATTTACCTTTTTCATGTGCAGCCAGTTTTTCATGCAATTCTTCTTCAGCTTGTTCAAGTTCAATTTTCTTTTCCAACAACTCTCTATTCTCTTCTTTCAGAGAATCAATCAGTTTTTGTTGCCATTCAAGATCATCATGGAGACCAACATTTATATTTCTCAAGAATGAACATTTTCCACACACAAAGTTAGCAGAGCATGAAATAGAATTTTTATTTTCTTCAATCAACTTCTCATGATAGATTAGCCCATCGGCCATAGTTTGATCATTGGAGATTGACTTAGGTTGATTTTGGAGTTTTATTACAGTTTCTTCCAACCTAGTGATTTCACCATGAAGATTTTCATTTTCATCCCTTAGACATGCAATGCTTTGTTTATGCGTATCTAGATCAAATAAGAGAGTGTCGTTAAGCTCTTTAAAAACAGAACACTTTTTACAAAATGAGCTTTCATTTTGGTTGATTTTCTTGAGATCCTTTTTCAATTTTTTGTTTTCAGATTTTACCTTTTTGTATTGTGTGATCAATTCATCATAGACTTCCATAAGCTCTTCAAAAGTGAATTCCTCGGAATCAGAGTTTACCTGTGATGAGGATGCATTACTGGACTATTCTATACGGTCGGCCATGAAGCATTCTTGTTCTTGTTCCTTCCCTTCATGGATTTTAACCAACTTGTCCAATACTTGCTTGGCTGTGCTGCAAGAGGACACAAGATGAGTTAGTCTTAGATCAACTGCAGTTGTAATTAAGTTATATGCAAGATGATTATCATTGTGTTTGGTCTCATGTTCGGCTAACCAATCAATTGAATTTGATGGCAGCTCATGAGGACCATTGTATATAAGAGTCCACAATTGTGGATCTATGGAGCTAACATAAATGAACATTCTTCCAACCCATGTTGAAAAATTTGAACCATCATAAATGGGTGGAGAAGCCATCGAAGTAAGTGTAGCATGTGAATCCATCTAAATAACAAACACCGGGATCTTTCCCTGCAGATCGTTGGATCTGGGAATGACAGAGCCTCGCTCTGATACCACTTGTTGGGTCCCGTGAGGTGTAAACGGATCTAGAAGGGGGGGTTGAATAGATCCTATCACAAGTTATGGCCTATTTAAAAACTCTTATCTAGCGGAAGCTTAAACCACTCTTATAAAGTGAATGAATCACTTAGGCACAATGCACAGCGGAATTAAGTAGAGTGACTCAAATGAAAAGACTTGAATTACAAGCTATGAAACGTCCACACTTCTTTAAGCACATTTGTGATCTTGAAAGAAATAAGCCTTGTAGTGCAGGGATCATAAAGCATAACACTAAAACATGCAATAGCTTGCAACAACCGTGCTTGTGTGTGTGTGTGCTATGATGATCACTCAAAGTGCATATGTGTGTGAACAATCTAACCAAGTATGTAAAGCACACGAACCTGTGAATGGGGTTAGAAGATATAGATCAATCACACACGATAAACAACCCACAACACAGGGATTTTTAAGGTGGTTCGGTTGCAACCCCGCAACCTACGTCCACCCCTCACCAAAACTCGGTGAGGCTTCCTTGCTGACACACAGCTTGACCCGGGGACACGCCCCAAACCACAGAACAGAGAAACCCCTCTTTCTATCTTCCTACACACAAAGCCGGCAGGGACGGCTACACCGCAAATCGAAGAACTCCCGATTGCCTTCCTACTAACCACCGGTAGGGACGATTCTCAATTCCAAATGTTTGAATGAAATGGAAAACGAACAAATATGAAATCACTCAAACAAGATATAGAATATGCTTAAGAGAAAAGATCTTGTCTGAGGTTTGTTGGAGCTTGAATCTCTTGAGGATTTTATGAAGAACTTCTTCCCGGAGTACTGTTCACAGCTACAATAACTCGAACTCCTCTTCCTTGAACACACCCTTGCAGCCTCCTTTGATTTCCGTTGTTAGCCTTGCTTTCTTCTACTCTTCCTTGGAGGTTGCTGGATTGAGATATGAGCTTGAATCACCTTGAGTTGATGGAGAGATTGTTGGATGTAGCTTTGATCTTCTTTGAATCTCCTTGAGTTGATGAAGAGGTGTATGGATGTAGCTTTGATCACCTTTGCAAGCCTTGAATGCTTCTTGCTAGATTGGAGGTTACTTTACTTCAGATCTCACCTTGAATCACCTTGGAAGGATGAAGAACTCTTGCCCGAAACACTGTTCACAGAGGTGCTAAAGTGCTCTCGAAATGGCCTCCCTTGATTCACTTCATCAACTAAGGTTTCTAACCCTCTCATGTTGGTTTTATAACCCTTGGAATGGTCCTTGGACACCCTCCAGACCAGATCCACAAATCATGGGAAGTTAGGTAAGGTTTGATTAAACAAATCCATGGAAAGGGGCTGGCCACGAGGTGGATTTTGAAGTCAAACATGGCTGCATCGGGGCTGGCGGTCGACCAGAATTCATGGGCCGGTCGACCGGAACCTGCTGCAGCCAGAACTTTTCGGCTCTGGCAAAACCGGTCGACCGGAATTCATGGGGCGGTCGACCGGAATGTCACAGACCCCAAACCTTTTGGTTCTGGGAAAATCGGTCGACCTAGCTACAGTGCCGCCGGTCGACCTAAAGCTACAGTAAATTCCAGATTAACACAATTCAGCCCCAAATGTCATTGTAACCCTTCCGAACGCTGTGACATCAAACTCCTTTGATCTTGGGGAATATATATTGAGAGTTTTGGCCTGCAAAATCATATAAAAAGGATTAGAACTTTAGCTCAATAATCCATATAATAAATGTATGAAATACACATATGAAATCTCATGAATTAGTTATATGTGAACACTTTGAATCACAAGTGTTCTGAGCTAAAGATCAAGAAATAAGAGCTCAACCACCCCAAGTAAAATATCCATGAAACACACTCATGGAATTTCAATAACAAGAAGGATAGAAAAGCTCATTCCCAAATTAACCCTGCATATCAAAAGAGCAAGTTCATATGACAATGAATTTAAACGAATGGATGATCATCAAGTAACCCAAAGTTTCAAGATTGATGTGAGCATTCAAGAACCACATGTTCCTTGGTATTAATGCAATGTGAGAACATATAATGTAAGTTGTGAATGGGCATCATGAAACTAAATACATGAGAGTGATAAATAATAATGACTAATAGTGTTAAGCCATTATCAAAACCAAGAATACCACAGAACTCATATGACTATAGAATGATGTCGAATGACCCAAGAGACCACAGAATGACTCAAATGACCTCAGAGACACAACAGGGGCTATGCCGTGGTCGTGGATCCATGAGGGAGAATTCTCGCTTGGGAGAGGAGGCCAGTGATTGCCTGCAACATGCTTGTCTACTGGCTACACATCTCCGCCCTCATCTGCTGCTGCAAATTGGAGATATCTGACGTCGCTGGGAGAAGTACTGGGACCGGGTGGGGGTTTACTAAATGCACTGGTACTGGTTGGGGTAGCGCCAAAACCCGCACACGATGATATCACTATGCTAGTGTCCAGGCTCTCCCCAAAACCATATAGCCGACCTTTCTTCGATATGCCTACTGCTGCCACCCATGCCGCCTGATCCAACTCCAGTTGCTACGCATCTCCCTCCCCGTACTTCTCTATCACAGCTCTGCTATATGTTTCCTAAAAATTGAATAAAAAAACTTGTCAATTTCATATGAATCAACCATCTTTAAATGAAAAGAAGAACTTGCATATGTAGATAAACTTAACGCTACTGAGCGAGCTCTCTCACTAACAAATTGATCTGTCCCCTTCTTTTTGTGTGTTCTGTCGAACACCTCGAGGAACGACAGAGCTCTATTAAACTCCACAGCCTGTTTTACAATTCATAGTAAAAAAAGTCATATATATGAATAAAATATAAGAAGATAAATTGAAACATTACTTACCATTTTTTGTTTATGAGTCGCGAAAGAGACAGACCCACTCGTATGCACATTTGCGTCCGGTTGTGACGCCGTATTTGTTTTGTCCTTTTGAGACTTTTCTATCCACTTGGGCTCTACAAATTTGTCACATACAACGTCCCAATCCTCCTTCCTCATCCAAAGAGGGCGGTGCTCCTTCCACAGCTGTCGGTCTTCACTCCCACCAGCGTCTTTCTGAGCCTTTACTTGGGCATCATGCATTTTTTTTTGGTAAGTTGTCCGCACAATAGCCTCCCAGGCAGAACGACCTCTCGTTGCGTCTTGTCCACTCGTGAACTGATAAGTCCGCTATAAATAAATTAAGTTTCACAGTTAGTATACTGTTGTGAATTGTGTTTGAAAAATACTTGAATTAAATGTTTAAATTACTTACTAAGAACATGTCGAACAATGAATCCCAGACGCTCATTGGAAATTCTTCGAAATACAATACTGGCCCGGGAACATGTGCCATTACTAGTTGCATAGAATGGCGGACAACATCGGTGGGTTCTAATTTATAATTGCAATTACAAATGTCAAAATAGTTGGTATTAGACAAGTTGAAGGATAAATAATGAATGTAATAACCATATAAATTTACTCGGAGATCCAGCATGGCAGACGTCCATCATGGGCCCTGCCTCCCTAACCCTCATGACGACTGCCGACATCCTGAAGCGGCTAAGTGGTGGAAGTGTGCCCTGCAGGTGGTGGGAGGGCAATGGGACCTGTAAAAATTAAATATCATAAGTAAAATGAATATTTTATTAAAAATTAAAATATACATACCTACAGCAGGAGGTGGTGGGGGTGGCGCCTGTACAGGTGATGGGAGGGCACTGGGACCTGAAAAAATTAAATATGATAAGTAAAATAAATATTTTGCTAAAAATTAAAATATACATACCTGCAGTGGGAGGTGGTGGGGGTGGCGCTTGTCTTTGTGGTGGGAGGGCACTTGGACCTGTAAAACTTAAATATCATAAGTAAAATGAATATTTTGTTGAAAATTAAAATATACATACCTGCAGCGGGAGGTGGTGGGCGTGGCGTCTGTCTTTGTGGTGGGAGGGCACTGAGACCTTTAAAAATTAAATATCATAAGTAAAATAAATATTTTACTAAAAATTAAAATATACATACCTGTAATGGGAGGTGGTGGGGGTGGCGCCTGTCTTTGTGGTGGGAGGGCACTGGGACCTGTAAAAATTAAATATCATAAGTAAAATGATTATTATGCTAAAAGTTAAAATATACATACTTGAAGCATCATAAGTAAAACATATAATCACACAACATTTCATTACATTTTCAAAATAGACATATATACATGTCTGCTGCGGTGGTCGTGAGCCGACACTTGGACCTGTAAAAAAAAATCGTTTAAGGTGGTATATAATTAATTCATGTATATAGCTAACTATTTGAATAGATATACATGTGCCCGAAGAAGACGGCAAAGAGGAGGGAGTAGAGCCCCTCCCACGGCCCTGTCTCCTCCCACTCCCACTACGACCTCCTCAGACCATCTCTGATGCAAGCACACAAAATAATTAATACATATTAATCCATAATTATATACGATTTACAAATGTTATTAAAAATTATGTAAAAATGTAAGAATATCTTACTAAATTATCAAATTTTATCTAGCCCAGCCCATGCTGATGATATATCTAACTCAGCCTCATCTTCGTCATCCATAGTAGCCTTATCAGATTCGAATGCTGTCTCTTCATCCGACACCTCCTCCCCTCTAACATTAACATTTAGCTTCGTCGGATCAACTTCTTCCACTTCATCTCCCTTACGTAATGACAGTGGCTCATCAGATTCGTCTAGATTAATATGCGTGGAACGTACAATGCCAACTTCGTCTGATTGAAAATATTCGGCACTAGCAACCTCTGAGATATTTTTACTCACATTTAACTCATAAGTGGGAAAAAGTTTTGCTTTAACCCTACAAACTACCCACCAATCTTTATTCTTGGACGATGGATAGCTTGAATAATACACTTGCTGGACTTATGCAGCTAAAATGAACGATTCATATGTATTAAGTTTAGACTTATG
Organism: Amorphophallus konjac; assembly: GCA_022559845.1. Classification (NCBI taxonomy): domain Eukaryota; kingdom Viridiplantae; phylum Streptophyta; class Magnoliopsida; order Alismatales; family Araceae; genus Amorphophallus; species Amorphophallus konjac. The sequence continues at coordinate 56,505,588 of CM040125.1, forward strand.
TTTGGCATCGACAATCCCATAAGTTGTGTCATGTCGAACAGAATTGAGATCAAACCAATGACACTTAAATAGGACAACATGATTGTCTCATCCCAAATACTGTAATTCTATGACTTCCTCAAGAATACCATAGTAGTCCATTTCCACTTCATTGTATGCACTTCCCTTAACACATACGCCGCTGTTCATCATAGACGTACTTCGTCCATAATCCCTCGTGTGAAATCTGTATCCATTCCCAATATATCCTGGATAGGCACGTGCAACTTTCGAGGGGCCACAACTTATTTCCTGTACTCTTTGATCAGTAATAAGACCTTGTTCAACCTATATGTAAATCAAAGTAGTTAAAATATTAACAATTACCTCAATAGAAGTAAATTGAAACATATATATTCAACGATGGACACTAACTCGATATCTCAGGCATTTTGCAAAAAACTTCTCTCGTTTTTTCAATCTCCACGTCCTAGATATTTGGACATTTTTGTGCTAATTCTGAATCAAATTATCTACAATAAAAATACAAGACTACTTTAAATGAACTGCAGAAGAAGGATGAACAACTTATGGCCTTGCTGAAAATGTGAGTTAAGAACTTACTCAACATAAGGTTCAATCTTAATACAATTCAGAAGAATATATATCTCTGCGGCATACAACTCTCTATCTTCGAGCGTGCGAGTCAAGCAACGTCAGAACGCACGTCCAGGATGCTTAAATATAGAGAGCCGATCTGACGAATCATCAACTCCCCCATCATCATTACGTGGAGGTCAAGTATGACGAGTTTGAATCTCTGGCTCAAAGTACATGGAACAGAAGTTCGAAATATCTTCAATAATATATTCCTCAACAATAGAACCCTCCACCTTCACCATGTTGCGAACTTTTATTTTTACTTCATGCATGCACCTACAACAACAATTCAGATGGCAATGACATACATATCGTACACATGTAGCGATCACATGGATAACATGTATGTTAAAAAAAATTCTCACATACCTCTCAAATGGATACATCCATCGAAATTGTACTGGCCCTCCAACTATAGCCTCGTATGGCAAATGGACGACCAAGTGCTCATCGAATCAAAGAATGTCGGAGGAAATATCTTCTTTAGCTTGCAAATGGTCATGACCACATTTTTTTCGATAGTTTGTACATCCCGAAGTCTGAGTTCCGATGCACATAAAATTTGAAAAATTGACTTAGATCGGTCAGTGCTCCCCGTACAGGCTTTGGCAATAAGTCACAGAATGCAATGGGCACCAGCCTCTCCATGAACACATGATAGTCGTGACTTTTCAATCCATATATTTTCCCCTCATTAACATTCACACAACGGGCTATGTTGGACACATATCCATCTGGGAATCTCAACTATTTCAACCAGTGGCACACTTCCTTGATCTGTGTATCATTAAGCACGTAAGTTACTTTAGGCTGCATAATTTTTCTATTTACGTGCTGTAGTTCCAGTTCTGGACGTTTACAAAGCATCTTTAAGGCCATATGTGCTTTGGCGTTGTCCTTTGTTTTGCCTTTAACATTCATACAAAGTATCTTTAAGGCCATATGTGCTTTGGCATTGTCCTTTGTTTTACCTTTAACATTCATGATCGTATTGAACACATTATCAAAAAAATTCTTCTCGATATGGATGACATCCAGATTGTGTCGTACAAGAAGAGTTGACAAATGAGGCAATTCTAAAAAATACTTTTCTTGCTCCAGTTGTGATCCTTTCCAAATCTAGAGAGTTGTCATATGCGACCAGACAATTGTACTACATCTGATAAATTTTGCACCCGTGCCGCCATATGTCTACCCGACACCTGTTGTAAGTCTGTTTCATCCATTTCAATAGTATTTTTTTGAAATGAGTCCTTTTGCCTTCAAAAAGGATGGTCACTTGGTAGCAACCGCCGATGGCAATCAAACCAGCATGCTTTCCCACCATATTTCAATACAAATGATTTAGTATCTTCCATATAGTAAGGACATGCTAACCTCCCATGTGTGCTCCAACCAGATAGCATTCCGTATGTAGGAAAATCACTTATTGTCCACATCAGTGTAACCTTCATAATGAAATTTTACTTCCTATATGCATCATAAGTAACAACTCCATCAGTCCATAAAATTTTGAGCTCATCAATCAACGGCCTGAGATATATGTCCAAATTTTTTCTGGGACTTTTTGGACCAGGAATTACTAAGGATAAAAATAGATTTTCTCATTTCATACACATGTCTGGCGGAAGGTTGTATGGTGTCATGAACACTAGCCAACAAGAATAAGATGTCAGTGAACCACCGAATGGATTAAAACCATCTGTGCATAAACCTAACCTAACATTACATGGCTCCTTTGAGAAAGCAAGATGAGTACACCTGAAGTGAGTCCAAGCTTCACCATCGGCATGATGGCTGATTATATCATCGGCACGGCATACTCTTTCGGTGTGCCATGTCATATGTTGAGCCGTCTTTGAGGACATATATAGCCGCTACAGCCTAGGCGTAAGAGGGAAGTATTGCAATGGCTTGTAAGGTACATCTTTTTACTTTGAATTTCCTCTCTCTTAGGTTTGAATCTGTCATGGTGACAAATAGAATATGATATCTTATATGTATCCTCTTTGTAATATAACATACAATTATTCAGGCATGCATCTATTTTCACATATCCAAGCCATAGCTCATTGACCATCTTTTTTGCACGGCAAAAAGTTTCTGACAACTTCTGATATCGAGGAAACATAGTCTTGATCAAGAGAAGGAGACGGTCAAAACAAGTCTCACTGATGTGAAATTTAGATTTCAAGTTCAACAACTGTGACACTGTAGACAACCGAGTGTGCTTTTTACAACCATCTCACAGTGGCTCATCAGCATCCCTAAGTAGTTGATAAAATCTTTCGGCTGTCTCATTCGACGCTTCTTCCATGTATACATGTTCCTCATGAACATTAAAACTAGGGCCAACAACATCTACAACCATATCCATGTACCCACTTGTGCCTGTAATATTGACGGGCTCATACGACAAGACATCCTCACCATGACACGTCCAATTCGTAAAACCATCCACAAACACTTTCTTGTACAAATGATGTTGCACATCCCATGGTGAACGCTGTTGACACCCGTTTCTTACCCATCAGTTGAGTCATTTCTTTTACCACCGTTTATTGATGCCTCGAGTTGTCCGTTACTTAGTGGACTATTTTCAGGCAGCTTCTTGGGCCTATTTTATGGGTACCTCCCTCCTTGACTTGGTCTGCTTCAATACAGAGCTTAGTGGGCCTTGGTTTTGGTTGAGTTATCACATCTTATTGGTTTTCAAGCGTTTAGCCATTGAGCGGTCTATCGTGTGACCGTTCAGTTGTTGAACGGTTGAGGATTAACCGTTTATCTATTTATTGGATAATAAGGTGATTTATTGGAATTTCTGCCGACAAACTTTTGCACGGTCTACATACAACCGTCCAATACCATTGAGCAGCAGATATATGACCGTCCATATCTCAGAATCCCAGAATCGTTGGTTATTCAGATAATTATCTTATTATCTAATTTGTTTTGATTTACCACCGATAGGCATTGGGCGGTTGGCCTATGACCGTTCTATGGTCTGGGTGGTCCATTTGTGACTGCTCAATTCATGAGAGTCCAACGGCAAAATTATCGGGCAGTTTGATGGATATTTAGATAATATTGCTTATTTACTTAATTTTCACCGACAGGTTGAACGGTCTGATGACTGACCGCTCAATGGACTGGGCGGTCTATCGCACGACCGCACAATGGTTCGATTGCTGAAAAACAAAGGGGTTTTCTCTCTCTACCCATGGTTTTATCCTTGATTTGTTCCAACTATTTCTCCGTAGTTTCTCAACCAAATGGGGTGTCGTTTGAACTGGTTGAAAGATAATTCAATTATCTACAACTTTTATTTTATTATCTCGACCTGAAAATACCTAAAAACCCTAATTTCGAGCTAAGACTTTAGGTGCTCTATAAATAGACCCTAAAGCTAAGCTTGGGGGGGGGGGGGGGAATTTTCGGGTCAACGGCGAAGCTCTGCCGGATTTTTGAGCGACCCAAGACAGGGAGGGAGGCCTTCTACATCCGCATAGGACTACGGTTCAGGGAGTATACCGTTTGTTTGAGTCATTAGTTCACTAGTCCCACCGTCTGTTTCCTCATTGCCTACCTTGTTCTCCTTTCTTTCATCTATTTTTCTTCATTGTTTCATCACATTACACACATCCTCCCACGTTTTTGGTGCACCTAGGGGTTTAAAACCCCCCAAGTATCCCCCATTCCGTTTAGTTATGTTCATTTCTTTCCGTTCTGGCATTTACTACACGTTGCAGTTCTGATATTGGGTTCCTTTTTGTGTTCTACACTTTGTTTCGCAGGTCAACATCATCGCAACACGAGGCCCACTCCTCCTGGCCGGCCGGGAAGGGTGGAGGTAGAGATCCCACGTTTTGGAAGTTGGTGGTACAGAGCGGTCTTCAACTGTCCATTTGAGCGACAGGGCGGCCGTCCATCGACCGTCCCGTTCTGTTAAGCAGCGGATACTGAACCGTTTTGTCATCCAGCTGCTCCTCGTCCCGCGTTCGTTTCAGTGCTGCCGGGCGGTCGGTCGAGCGACCGCTCATCATCAGGGCGGTTCATCAAGAGCCGCGCACTGCTGCAGTGCTGTTTTTGTCGAGTGTCTCCCCTCTCTTTCCAAGGTACGGTGTATCTAGTTACATTCGGCACCTTGGTGGCGATCACACACATTCCACACCCTTCCCCCCGCTCTTCAAACGTTATTTGATTCTTTGCATTAATATAGTAAGAAGGGGTTGGAAGAGTAATCAAAAGGGGAAGAGAAGGAAAACATGTCAACACCCTCTTTTTTGGCGATCATGGTGGGACGCCTAGTGCCCATCATGTTAGTGGTTTGCTGACCTGTTTGCCTGTTTTGTTAGTCCCCTTCTTTGAGTTTTCCAGGTTGTTCATTGGCCCATCTTAAGTTTCTGTCCTATGGAGTTTATGCGGTCCCCTGTGACCCGCCTTCTTTCATGAATGGCTGGAGATTGGCCGTCCTGTGATCATCACGAAGCTGCTATCGTGCCAGCCATCCAGCGGTCCATCTCTGATCGTCCAAATCCTCCTGCGGTCTGATACAGACCGTTCACCATTGTTGGCTCAGGTACGTTGCTATTTTTACATCTGTGACTTCTGTTGATATTCGGCGGTTGTTTCAGATCCGTCCTAGACTCTGAACGGTCTGTCGAAAGACCGCCCCATCCAGGTATGCTTATGAGTCTCATTCTTCAGTCATTTCAGCATTTTGTGGTTTTCTCTGTTTTTTGGCATTACTCCCTGCTCCTGCACGGTCCACTCCAGGCCGTTTTCTGTTCCTGAACGGTCTATCGCAGACCGTGTGAAATGCTGAGCGGTCTCCATCAGACCATCCTTTAGTGCTACAATGCACCTGAGGCTAGCATCTTGATCATTGGTTTGTATCCTTACATATATATTTGGTGCTGTTTGATCTCCCCCTGCTGCTGTTCTATTACTGCATGGTTGTGTTCATATCATTTTCTTATATTTGCTTGATTGCCATTGATTGCTAGATCTAGGCTAGACTTTGCATGCACTCCGGTGCGCATAGGGGCATACATACTCTTCATAGTAGTTGCATTCCTACCGAGGTAGGGTTTCCTCTCGTCTCCATACTCCTTGGAGCCGACTAGGTGACCTTACTGAGGACCTCCGTAAGCCCCCGTGAGCCGTGGATTCCCACACGGATGCCGGGCAGGTTGTACCACACCTTCTCCCAGTATAGGGTTTTGCATCCATAGGAGGGAGAGTCCCTTAGAGTCACCCAGTTTCCCATTCTTACCCTAGTTAGGTACCTGGTGGTTGAGTGAATTCAACTATTAATTAACCCACTAAGGTCCTAAAGAGGAACTTATAAAATTTTCGTGCATCATTCATAACTTGGATGTTTAATTGGTTGATTCTTCCCTCATCTCTCCCCTCCATTGTGTGTTGCAGTATCATCATTCACCTCATGTTGTCAGATTAGGCTCATTTGGTTTAGTTCATCTGTGTGTGTCTCCATTTAGTTGCATCTGTCCTAGGTTCGTTTCTATCCTTGTATTTCTTTGAAATTCAATGTATAAAGTCTCCATTTCTCCCATGGAGCACTTCTCTTCTGTCCAGTATCCCTCATCTCCCCTGCCTTCTTATCCCCGCGTGGATTCCTCTTCCCATGCGGGCCCATCACCTCACTCTTCTAATGGGCCCTATTCACTTCACAAACTCTCTTCATTAAATAGGCCTACTCCTTTTAACGGGCCTTCTTATCCCGCCCGTGTGTGGACGCACTAAAATTCACTTATTCAAGTGGTTCGTCTATTAAGTGCGTGGGCGTGCCAGTCACTGAGTGACAATTTATTCGGGCTCCGAAGAGCCCATGGTGCGCTCGATCTGACTCGGTCAGACGATTATGTGGTTCATGTCGGGACCAAAACCCGCCGCGCCATAAAGGTCACGGCATCATTTACATCCCCCATACGAGGGAACACCCTTGATTAATCGCCGGAATTCAGGGCCTCATGGCCAAGAAATTAATTGCATGAAAGGTCTATTACGAGGTATTGAAATCCTCGCGCGAGGGCGTGAAGAAAACTATTCCCGGTCATGTCAGTCGTGTACTGACCATTTGATGTTCGGACGAATGTCCGGCACGAGAAAATCACGGTTGTCGCGGGAAAATCGGAACGCATGTATGCCGAGGTACGGCAAATTTATTGTTCGGAAGAGCGGAAAACGTTCGGCTGAGCCTCGGTTGGAGCGGTCAAAAACCAGTAAATATGTTCGCCCGGTGCAAGAGCAAGCTGCGACCATACTGCGGTGGCCCCCCCACGGTCAAAACAAGACTTGCATGAGTGTCATTAATATTTCCGGTGCCAAGGGGCAACGAGGGAATATCCCTTGAATCAGTTGAAAAGCACTGTGTCTAGGGAAGCGGACGTTCGAAACGTGTCGGTCATTCGGGAGACCGTTTAATATTCAGACGGGTGTCCGGCTTGAGAATATCATAATCATCGCAGGAGGACCTGGAACATATGTATGCCGTGATACGGTAAATACATTATTCGAGACACTGAAAATATTCGGTTAAATCTTGGTTAGTGTAGCAGGAAACTAGCGAATTTATTGGCCCGGTGCGAGATCGAGTCGGGACCATACCGGGGGCGCCTCCCGCGGTCCAAACGGGGCTTGCGTGGGCATCATTAATGTTCCGGTGCCGGAGGGCAACGTGGAAGAGTCCCGGGACTAGATTCCAAAACCAAAACATGTTCGAAGGAAACGAGCTATAGGCCGAGGGTGTGGGTCAGACAATGACCATAATCAGGACGGACCCGAGGTCCAAGCACAGCCCACAAAGGCCTTATTGATATTCCCATGTATAGGGTCCAGGGATGACAGGAGCCATCTCGTTCTATTCAGATTTCTATCGGTCACTTGCGGACCACTTGATAGTCGGACAAGGGTCCATATTGAAGATGCGACGTAGATAGGAACAACCCTGTACAAATGTATGCCGAGTTTAAGGCAATTTCAATGAAAGGGCGGGAACGAATCCCGATAGGGTGAATCCGATTTGACGAGCTATCAGCCCGGAGCAATACTGGGTCACGACCACGTCGGGGTAGGAGCCGTCGGCCATGTTGATTGCTCACGGGTCTTTTCATGTTTAGACACAGGTCCGTAATAGAAACGCGGCGAAAACTGAGGTGAACCCGTTCAAATGTCTGCCAAACGTGCGGCAATTTTAGTAGTGGCTCGGAAGGGATCCGACCTGAGAAACGAGTCCGGTTTAATCGGAATGTCGGCCCGAGGTGAGGTCGGGTCATGGCCACTTCGGGATAATTCCCAAGACTCCGGCCCAACCTGAAAGGGCGGCATGATCGTTCCTTGAGTATCGGGTCACGGAAGAGACGGGGCTGCAATATGGATTTTTTTTTACCATTTTTATCTGGGTTTTTTTTTACCATATAATCTTGTGCTGTTTATTCCCCTTTCTACATTTGTTTTGGATGATGATTATTATTATTATTATTATATATCTATTTTTTTGCACGTTTTTGTTTATTTATTATGCAATCAGGTTTATTTGTTTATTATGATTTTTGTTATTTTCTTTTATTAGTATTATTATCATTATCATTATATATTTTTACATATTTTTTTTGAATGAAGAGTGGGCCGTTGGGGGGCTAAGAGGGGCGTACCGGCGAGGACAGGGAGAGCGTGCCGGAGAGGGGGGCTGGAGAGTGTACCAGGTAGGTTAGAGGGTGCCGGAGAAGCGCCAAGAGAGTGTGCCGGGGAGGGAGTTGGCAGGCGTGTCGGGCTAACTCGAAGTCTATACAGCGTCTGCTAGCACACGCGCAGAGTCTGTACACTATCCATTTGCTACAACTCAAAGTCTATACATTGGCTGGTTGCTGCAACACAAAGTCTATACATCCATCAACTTGAAGTATATACATTCTCGGACCAAATCTGTGCAGCCCGTGTGCTCCATGCATTCAAAGTCTATACATTCATATCTTTACCTACGTTCACTGGTTTAGCAAACGCACAAGTCCGTACATTGGTTGCATAGCTTGCCATGCATAGCCGGTGCATTCCTTATTTGCTACAAACTCAAAGTCTGTACATCATCTGCTAGCACACACGTAGAGTCTGTACATTGTCCATTTGCTGCAACTCAAAGTCTATGCATTGGGTGGTTGCTGCAACACAAAGTCTGTACATTGGCTGTTGATAAGCCGGTACATCGTTACTCAAAGTCTGTACATTGTTGTCACAAGCACATTAAGTCCATGCATTCGTTCACGGCATGTCTGAACATCCATTTCCAATGTACATACTTTACTATTTGCATTTGTGCAATCCTTCATGCAAAGTCTATACATTGCTTGTTGTTGTGTTCGTGCATCAATTTACCAAGTCTGTACATTGTGTTCCACTTCGAGAAAGGACACTCCACATGGATTTCTTTAATCCAAAAGTCACCTAATCACCCACAAATTGTGGATCTGGTCTGAAGGATGTCCAAGGGCCATTCAAGGTCTATAAAGCCAACACATGAGGGGTTAGAAACCCCAAGGCTTCAAGGGAGAACAAGAGAGAGAGAGAGAGAGAGAGAGAGATAAATGAAACGGTGGGGGAGAGAAAGAGACGGTGGGGGAGAGAAAGAGATGGTGGGAGTGCGAGAGGGAAAGAGACGGTGAGGGAGAGAGCGGAGAGACGGTGAGAGAGGGAGAGAGACGGAGAGACGGTGAGAGAGGGAGAGAGACGGTGAGGGGGAGAGACGGAGAGAGAGAGAGAGACGGTGAGAGATGGTGGGAGAGAGAGAGAGACGGTGAGGGAGAGAGATGGAGAGAGACGGTGAGAGATGGTGGGAGAGAGAGAGAGAGGGTGAGGGGCTGAGACGGTGAGAGAGAGAGAGACGGTGAGACGGTGAGGGAGAGAGACGGTGAGAGATGGTAAGAGAGAGAGAGAGAGACGGTGAGGGAGATGGAGAGAGAGAGAGACGGTGAGATGGTGAGGGAGAGGGACGGTGAGAGATGGTGAGAGAGAGAGAGAGTGAGGGTGAGAGATGGAGAGAGAGGGTGAGGGAGAGAGAGAGAGAGACGGTGAGGGAGAGAGACAGTGAGAGAGAGAGAGTGTGCCGCTAAGGGCCAAAGAGGTGTGTCGTTGAAGGGCTGTTAGGGCGTGCCGCTGAAGGGTTGAGAGGGTGTACCGGCGAAGGCTGGAACAGGTGTGCCGATGAAGGCCCACTCCTCCTTTGCTTCTTTTAAGGCTTTTCTTTTCTTCCTTTCTTTGGTTTTTATGCAGTTTTATACACGTCTTTCCTCCCTTTCCTCACAGCCTATTCTCTATAAGTTGGGCATTCAATCCGCCACACCATTGTTCAACCTGATTCTTTTCACGTCGCCCACAGTGTCTTATTCCGGTTGGAGTGTTTTATCGCCGAGTGTTCCATTCGTTCGTTATTTTCCTTTGCCCTTTAATATGTTGTTGTTCCATCTATTTGTTGCATCCTTTTGCCTTTTTATGTGTTATTATTCTGTTTGTTCGTTGCTTCCTTTTGTCTCTTCAATGTGTTATTATTTCTAACAAAAATTTGGCAGCATCTCCCCTTGACCCGAGCGTAAGGGAGATAAAGGGAACGCGCCCACATGGAGTGGCGGACAGTTGGAGGTGGACGCCCGAGAGCGGCAACACCTTAACAAAACCTCAGAAAACTCAGAGGAGACGACGGACGGGAAACCTCTGAGACTGGACAGGGTGTACTGGGGGGGGGGGGGTTAGCCAAGGCGTGCCGGCCAAAAATGGTCACAGGGCGTTTGAGGGGGTACCGGGCTAGGGTGAGACCAGGTGTGCCGCTAGGGTACCAAAGGAAAGTGTACCACTGGGGGCTACTATGGGAGTGTCGGTCAAGGTGCCGGAGGGGTGTGCCGCTGGGGGAAAGTGCAAGCGCACCGAGCAAGGCTCCAAAAGGGTTGGTCTGCTAATGGGGCAGGGTGTTAGACCGATCAAACCCATAGGGACCCCCGGCAGGAGGGGAGAAGGTTCAAAGGGTCAGACACGGGTGAAGGCGTTGGGCTTTACAGGAGGAAGTTCGTGACCTTGAACCGCTCAAGATGGCGTCGGATCCGGAGGAAACCGTCGGCATGAGGGACGAACAGAAACACCGGAAAGTGAAGGGAAAGACGATCAAACGCACTGTGGCCCAAAACCAACGGGACGAAGAGAAAACCCACTGAGAGGGAAGATCTTCATTCATGGGGGAGCAGAGGTCCGTGGCCATCCATATACATTACAAAGCATGCCCGAGCTAAGGCTACAGGCAAGAAAGGAAACCAAAGAACAAAAGAACGGAGAGGGAGAAAATAAAGAACAAAAGAAGAGGAGGTGTTGGGGATCGAAGCCGGGACGATCGTCCACTGCTCTTTCCCCCACCTTCCCCTACTACATCAAGCCCTCTATCTCTCTTACTCTCTTTTCTTTGCCTGGTGGTTGTCTGAAGACTCCACGCTGGAGCCCTCTCCCTTTTCTTCTCTCTTCTCCTTCTTCTCGTAGGTGGCTTTGTGTCTGTTCGTCTCTTCTCACTGTGTGCCTCTTCTCCGTGTGTTCTCTTCGCCAGAATGGGAGTGGTTTTATACTCCCAGCAGTGGGAGCCCTCGAGCATGGCAGTCGGAGGTGGGAAGCGACTGGTCATGATGGGGTTTGACTTCCCCCGTCCTGGATGTCAGGGGAGTAGCCTGCGTGGCCCAACCTCCGGCCGACACCTCGGGCAGCCCACTGCGCGCCAAGGATACGTAGGGCATGGGCGTCACGTCGTTCAGCCGTTGAAATGCCTTCACGCTGTGTCGCTGGCGGGCTCAAGAAGTGTGCCGCGGGAGGGCCAAAAGGGCGTACCGGTGGGAGGCACGGCGAGCGTGCCGTTGAAGGCCATTGGCGTGCCGTTGAAGGGCTTGAGGGGCGTGCCGTTGAACGGCTGCCATGGCGTGCCGCTGAAGAGCTCAAGGGCTGTGCCGCTGAAGGGCATGCCGCTGAGCAGGGCAAAGGGCGTGCCGTTGAACAGCTCAAGGGCGTGCCGCCGAACAAGGCAGAGGGTGTGCCGCTGAAGGCCCTAGGGCGTGCCGCTGAAGGCCATTGGTCGTGCCGCTGAAGGCCATTGGGAGCGTGCCGCTGAAGGGCTAAATGGGCGTTCTGAGCCCGTTGTGAGCACGAGTTATGGCCCATTTAATTTTCTTCGAGGCCCATGGATCGTGGGGGCCCTTGGTGGTTGATTTCTTTTCACTGTCGTGACTCCGGAGACGGCTTCACGGCGGTGTGTGTGTATTCAGAGAGTCCGGATGGCCTTCCCTTCTTCACAATCTCTTCAGTTGACGTTGTTGTTGATGCTGGACTAGTTGGGACATACAATAGTGCAATTTTGCATGTTCACACCGTGCCATCGCTAGCCCAATCAATCCTCATTCCCACACTTATGATTCTTCCGGTCCCATATATCCTTCTACTCCTAGAATGGGTTTTCTTCCTTCTCAAGCTGGATCCCCTTATCTAACCCACAATCCTAATCTAAACTCCCACTTTCTTGCTCAAGCTGGCCCACGTTATTCTCGAACTCTTCCCACTGAGGAGATGATCGCTCAAGCCCAACGCCAGCTGGATGAATTGCAACGCCGAATTAATCCCCAAACTTCGTTGAATGTCCCGTTTGCCGTTCAAGGTCTTCAGCTTTCACCACGTTCACAAATTCTGGCTTATCGTCGCTATGGTGGAGACGGTGACCCCTACGTACATTTGAAGGAGTTCCTTTATGAGTCGGCCAAATTCCGACATGACCAACGTTTAATGGCTTATCTGTTTGGTCTGTCGTTAGAAGGCCCGGCTCGGGATTGGTTCTTTTTATTGCCGCAGGAGCAAGTGGTGAATTTTCAAGCCATCCAAGCAAGATTTATTCAGCAGTACCAGGACCAGGCCGGGCCCAAGTACTCCATGGTAGATCTAGCCCAAGAAAAGATGAAGCCCGATGAGGAATTCCCCACGTTTGCCGACCGCTGGCGTCGCCTAGCCGCACAAGTTCCAGGGCATATTGCGGAGGGCGAGCAGATTAAAATGGTTATTTCTAATACAACGCCCGAGCTCAAATGCATCTTAGCCCTGAACGATATCACTTCATGGCAACAACTCTACAGTCAAGCCCACTTCATTAGCCAACAACTCTTAGTTTCCCTTGACCACGAGCCTCCCCCACCTTCGCCTTCCACATACACTTTCCCCCCGCCATCCCCCACGAGTCAGCACTCCACTACATATCCCTCCACGAGTCGGCCTTCCGCTCCCACTTAACCATATACCTCCACATGTCACTCCACTACATCTCCCTTCACAAGTCAACCCTCCGCTATTTTATTTCCCCACACCTCTCCACTTCCGGTCAAGGAAACGTCACACCCCGAGCGGGTGGATGCCGTCCATTATATTCTCCCTCCCTCCACGCCTCCACGTCATTCACTTACTAACCCTCTACCGTCACCTACGCAATTCCCCTTGCCTACGCAACCTCCACTACCATCCCCACTACCTTCTCATACCCCTCGGCACCCACCTTGCCCGAAGCGGGCTCCTCACTCTCCGTTGCCAGAATCTCTCACAGATATTTTCAGGGCTTTGATGGCCACCCGCGCGTTGCAACTCCCTCTGGTTATGCCTTACCGACCCGCGGTCGGGATTTTGATCCATTTCTGTGAATTTCATCGTCAGCCGGGGCATTTGGTTGAGGACTGCCCCGAGTTCCGGGAACTTGTTTACAGTTTGGAAGACAAAAAGATAATTGATTGGGCTATCGTGCGCAAAGTCATTTTGGATCTTCACAGTAAGCAGTAGCAAGCAGTGCCGTCTAGGCAGCCGTCTCCACTTCAAGACCAGGGGCACCCTGGTGATCCTTTAGTTAACAAAGCACCTACTATGTTGCCCATTTCTTCCTCTATTCCATCTCCGACACCTGCCCCAGCCTCTGCTCAGGCAACCTCTCTTTCACCCTCCATTTCCACCATCACACCTATCCCCAACGCCCCTCGACGTGTCATAAAGATACGCCAAAGAGCGCCACCACCTGCCATTTCCCCCACTACACCACTACCCTCCTCTCCTCCTCCTTCATTTTTACCACCTCTCTTGACCACCTCACCCCCTTTACCATCTCCATTGACTTCACCTTCTCCACTTTCGCCCCTACGATCTCCATCACCTTTGCCATCTTCCTCACTACCACCACCTTCTCCACCCCCTTCACTCCCCCTTTTGCCATCATCATTCGAGCTTGAGCGGGCCGAACCTGAACCCAGACCCCCACCTTTGCCTTTACCTCCACCCATGCCCATCATTATCACTATTCCCCTGTCACTCGCATTACTTCCGCCCACGCCCCTCAAATCTCTTCCTTCTAACCTCCCTTTGCTACTTCCCACCTCGCGGAGCAGGTGCACATTACCCTTGGTGCCCCTCAGAACCAGGGGAGGTGGTAAGTTAAGCTAGGCTTTGATCGTGCATGCTAAGGTTCAACAGTTCATTTGTCGCATGCCGATCCGAGTCTGAATTCCTGGTTGCCTTGGGAACCAGGAGCGTTCATCTCCGAAGATGGCTGTTAAAGCAAGCTCCTCAGTTCTAGTGCCAAGGTCTTCGCGAGCGGGGTTGGTGGCAATCTCTTTGCTCGCCGGAGAATTCATTGTTGATGCTTTTATCACCTCTCGCTTGATTGCTATTCAGTTCACTGGCCCAGAGGAGTTTTCCACCCGGATGGTGCTAACCCACATGGCCGCCAAAAGTTTAATGAATTCAGCATTCAAGGGGCAATTGGCCGTGTCTTCGAGATTGGCCAGGGACATTCTGTAGTTTCTGTCTCATTTCCCTCGACTTATTGATGAGGTGGTCACGTCAATGCCGCACATCACCCTCCCTCTGTTCCATCCTGCACTTCTAGCAAGGGAGTTATACTTCATGTCTGATTACCAAATGGTGATGCCTAGTCTCAAGCTATTGGTGCCGAGCAACAAAACTCCATGTTTTTTTGATCATCGTCTAGTTGAGGAGTTGTTTATTCAAGAATGTCTGTCTATGGTCAGCACCGCATGTCTAGGGGCAACCGCCCCGATAAAGCAGCATGTTCATAGTCGGGCCAGGCCGTCTGCCAGGTGGACCCGTTACTTGAGAAGACATGCTAGATCAAGAGTCTTGAAGGCCCGAGTCCGTGCCAGGCGGATTTATTACAAGCAGATTCCGACCAAGAAGAGGCGGCGGTGCAAGTTCAGGGGCCGTCAGTTGTGCACTCGGGGGTCCACTTCCTCCTCTTCTTCTCTCTTTTGTTCGTCTTTCCTTCTACTCAGCTCCCACCCTTGGGTGGTGTATCTTCCTGTCGCCAACCCATTTTCCTTGATTTTCTCTTCTATTTTCGGGTCGCGAACCCTCACTCCTCCTCTCCTCCCTATTCGGACCTCCGGACTTTCCATCCCCTCATGATTTTAGGCCTCGACCTATGTCACCTTTTCATCCCATTCGCTGCACTCCTCCAATAACATCTCCATGTCCCACTTCATATTCCCTTTCCCCGACCCTATCGGATGATTCTAATTCTCCTTCCCCAACCTCGTCTGCTGATTACAATTCCTCTTCTCCGACTGCGTCAGATGATTCTTATTCTCCTCCTTCTACTCACTCCTCTTCACCCCTTCGGGGTCAGTACCCTTTTTCTTGCTATTTTCGAGGCTTTAGTCCACCTTGATCTCAGTTAATCTCTGTTTATTCTGTATTCGGTTCCTTGTTATCAGGGCCTCTATGCCTTAACGAGGGAGTTCTAGCCCTCGTCTCTCTTCCTTTTATTCTTCTTCGTCCAGTTCGGTGTCTGCCGCTCCTCCATGTAGAGGAATCTTCAAGTCCTTATTATCCTCTCCCTTTTACCCTGACAAGCGAGGAATACAAAGCTCGTGCTGATCAAAGCTCGATGATCAAGATCGCTTCAAGACGCCGCTTTTCCGTTCCATGGATTCGCAAGGTATCTTTATTTTGTGCAAGAACATGCTATTATTGCTATCATTTCTATTTCTCTTGCGCATGGTTATAAGGTGGTTTCCTTAACACATTTTGAGCGGCTTTAGTTCATTAAGTTTGGTTATTTCAAGTCGAGTTACTTCTGCAGCATCCTTTGCCTGGTGATAACTCCGTGTTAGGAGTCTAGTTTCTTTCCCTGATTGTTGAGGGTGACCTTTGAGTATGGATTTTTCACACACTACACGGTGAGCCATAGCCTATCTCTCTAAGGCACACCGTTGTTGCTTTGGCCATGCTTTGTGTATGCACAAACGCCTTTTCTCTTCTCTGCTCGGCCAAGTGCATGGGCAAGAGATTAATGGATAAGATGACTAACCTAGGCGCTCTCTAATACGAGAGAGGTCTCAAATAGGGGCAGTCTTGACCCTTAAAAGTGAGCTTTCATGCTATATCTGGCCAATAAGGGCTACAAAAATGAGAAAATGAATCAATGTAAAATTATGAATCAAAGGCATGGCAAGAGTTGCAGTATAGTTCCCCGCGGGACGTCACGAGCCCGGTCGCATGCGTGCCTGATAAATATGGGTCTAAAAGTCAAAGACACAAAGCCCCAGCGCAACAGGCTATCTCTTTGAGGGGTAGTGCCCTGGAAAGAATTCGAGCCTTGACATCTCCCATCCTGCACGAAACTTGTCTCCAATTTTTCTTCTGCTTCTCCCTTTTAGGCTGGGTTATATCCCGGGTATGGCCTTAGTAGGGGCATCGTTCTTTAGAAGTGGTTGTTTGTGGTAAGCCACCCTCACATGCGCACCCTGCTTAAGGGAAGCCTTTAATGAAAGGGGAAGGAACAACGGTCCCTAGCCAATAGTTTGAGCCCGTCTTTAGGTGCTGCGGATTGCTATGTCAAAATCTAAAAAAAAATCAAATATTACTAAAAGTCTAAAAAATCAAACACTTCAAAAAAATTCAAAAAAATTAAATATTGTCAAAAATCCAAAAAAATCAAAATTTCAAAAAAAACACAAAAAATCAAATATTTCAAAAACCTGAAAATCAAATACTTGAAAAAAATCTAGAAAAATGAAATACTATTGAAAATATAAAAAAATCAAAAAAAATTACAAAAAATCCAAAAAATGTGTCTTTTTTATGCATTTACATTTTTTTAAGGACAGATACGTAATCCGTTTCCTAAGTATGCAGGTTGCAAGTACTCAGGCATTCCTTGCTACATCTTTGTGCTCTGCCTCCTGTCCACTCTTTTGATCTGTTCTGAAGCTCATGTCCTTCTCAGCTTTTGTTTGCAATGATCATATCTTTATGAGAGGGCTTTACCTCACGATTATGAACTTGGCAGTTCTGCTTCATTCTGATCTTGGGTTTTGATTGAATGGCGTATTTGTTTGTCTTTTGTCCCGCCATGTCCTTGTTACGTGTTTATATCCCACCGTGTTGTCCCACACATGTTGTTTTGTCCCTCACCGAGTGTTGTTCGTTGTCTTGCACATGATGCTAGTCACCCCTTTATTTCCCATGTTCCTACCCCAACCGTGTGGTCATCCGTCATGTTCTTGTCCCAACCGTGTGTTGTCCCACCTCGTTGTTGTCTTGTCACACCGTGTTCATGCATGCATATTGTCTATTTATGCCATTGCATATGTGCTCATTTACCTTTGTTATGTTATGTTGCATTGTCTCCCATTTCATCTGATCGTTATGTTATGTCGTATTGTTTGTCATTCAGTTAATTATTATGTTATCTACGCTATGTTTATACTTGCTTGTCTTATACATGAAAAAGCCATAAAAATCAGAAAATGAAAATCCAAAAGATGCCATTTTCACCTGCGCGGGTATGTCAGGTATGGCTTTCTATCCCTATATCCCTTATTGCATTACTATATGGTACTATGCTATGTTATGTCGGGAACCAGTTGGTTATCTACGTGTCCCAAGATCTGATGTTCCCCTTTAACAAAATCGATGATGATCCAGGTCCACGTATTTAATCTCCGGATAGGCCGTTAGGTTGGAAAAGTCTGGGGAGGATGGTTCTATCCTGCACACCGTGGTTGCGGATAGTGTCTTGACTCTGATTCTCCCAGCCTAGCAATACTATTCTCGAGTATTTTATATTTTATCATTCCTTTGCATTTGTTTTAACGATTTCTTTATTTTAGCCCAACATGCATCATACGCATCTTTTGAACATTCATGACCAATGGTTTACTTGCAAATGTCCCAACAGTGATGGATAGCTGTGCGTTCAGTGTTTGAGTAAGAGGAATAGTTCCACTCAGAGTTGGAAGGTTCTCTCTGGTTTGTTCACTTGGTTTGATTGATTAAGAGGTCCCCGTCTGGAGTTTTAGTTTGTTTCTTTACTTTTCGCTCCTTATTCCGGTCCCCTCATTGGTCCGAGGGATTGTGTCCCATGAGGTTGATCGTGTGTTTCCTTTTATTTTAGTTAGTTTCTCTAGGCTGGTGTCGCTTTTGGTCTAACTATTCCTTGTGGTTGATTCAGAATTTTCTTGAAAATTCTGTCACTTGTTGGCAAAACGGCTGTCGTTTTAGCTTAACGCCCGCTTTTCAGTCCGCTCCGCTTCATTTCCGCTTCATCTCCATGTTCCATTTCGCTTTCGCTTCACCTCCGCTCGCTCCCCTACAAAGAGGACGTTAAGGAGGGGCATCTGTTGACACCCCTTTTTTGCCCATCAATTGAGTCATTTCTCTTACCACCGTTTATTGATGTCTCGAGTTGTCCGTTGCTTAGTGGGCTATTTTCAGGCAGCTTATTGGGCCTATTTTATAGGTACCTCCCTCCCTGACTTGGTTTGCTTCAATCCAGAGCTTAGTGGGCCTTGGTTTTGGTTGAGTTATCACATCTTATTGGTTTTCAAGCATTTAGCCATTGAGCGGTCTATCGTGTGACCGTTCAGTTGTTGAGCGGTTGAGGATTAACCGTTTATCTATTTATTGGATAATAAGGTGATTTATTGGAATTTCCACCGACAAACTTTTGCACGGTCTACATATAACCGTCCAATACCATTGAGCGGCAGATATATGACCGTCCATATCTTAGAATCCCAGAATCGTTGGTTATTCAGATAATTATCTTATTATCTAATTTATTCTGATTTACCACCGACAGGCATTGGGCGGTTGGCCTATGGCCGTTCCATGGTCTGTGTGGTCCATTTGTGACCGCTCAATTCATGAGAGTCCAACGGTGAAATTATCGGGCAGTTCGATGGATATTTAGATAATATTACTTATTTACTTAATTTCCACCGACAGGTTGAACGGTCTGATGACTGACCGCTCAATGGACTGGGCGGTCTATTGCACGATCGCGCAATGGTTCGATTGCTGAAAAATAAAGGGGTTTTCTCTCTCTACCCGTTGGTTTTTCCTTGATTTGTTCCCACTATTTCTCCACGGTTTCTCAACCAAATGGGGTGTCGTTTAAACTGGTTGAAAGATAATTCAATTATCTACAACTTTTATTTTATTATCTCGACCTGAAAATACCTAAAACCCCTAATTTCGAGCTAAGACTTCAGGTGCTCTATAAATAGACCCTAAAGCTAAGCTTGTGAGGGGGGGAAATTTTCAGGTCGATGAAGATTCTCTGCCGGATTATTGAGTGACCCAAGACAGGGAGGGAGGCCTTCTACGTCTGCATTGGCCTCTGGTTCAGGGAGTACACCGTTTGTTTGAGTCATTAGTTCACTAGTCCCACCGTCTGTTTCCTCATTACATGCCTCGTTCTCCTTTCTTTCATATGTTTTTCTTCATTGTCTCATCACATTACACATATCCTCCCACGTTTTTGGTGCCCCTAGGGGTTTAAAACCCCCCAGGTATCCCCCATTCTGTTTAGTTATGTTCATTTCTTTCCGTTCTGGCATTTACTACACGCTGCTGTTCTGATATTGGGTTCCTTTTTTGTGTTGTACGCTTTGTTTCGCAGGTCAGCATCATCGCAACACGAGGCCCACTCCTCCTGGCCGGCCGGGAAGGGTGGAGGTAGAGATCCCACGTTTTGGAAGTTGGTGGTACAGAGTGGTCTTCAACTGTCCGTTTGAGCGACAGGGCGGCCGTCCATCGACCGTCCCGTTCTGTTAAGCGGAGGATACTGAACCGTTCCGTCATCCAGTTGCTCCTCGTCTCGCGTTCATTTCAGTGCTGCCGGGTGGTCGGTCGAGCGACCGCTCATCATCAGGGCGTTCATCAAGAGCCGCGCACTGCTGCAGTGCTGTTCTAGTCGAGTGTCTCCCCTCTCTTTCCAAGGTACGGTGTATCTAGTTACATTCGACACCTTGGTGGCGATCACACACATTCCACACCCTTCCCCCCGCTCTTCATACGTTATTTAATTCTTTGCATTAATATAGTAAGAAGGGGTTGGAAGGGTAATCAAAAGGGGAAGAGAAGGAAAACATGTCAACAAACGCCACATCAAGTTTCTACAACTTGAACAAGGGCATCGAATGTGACCATCGCGGTCTATTGCTACATTTGAATTTCCCAATGCAAAATGAATGTAACTCTCAACTTCATGCTTAAAGTCAACAGACACCACCCGGTCAACTATTCTACGATACATCCCTGAGCGATCTGTCAACATTTTGCCTGCACTCACTTAATGTTAATACACAAATAACTTTGAAATTTTTACTCATGAAAATAAGCCCGGCCCTTTCCTCACATCATTCGCCATAGACCATTTTTAGATGGAAGAGGACTATTATTTAGATTATCACTTTTTAAACCATCCATGAAGGTTTAATTACCCAATCACTTACTATATGTGTTGTACGACTTGCTGAAAAATTTGACAGCATCTCCCCACACTTCTCCGATATACCAAAAATATTTATTGATTAAGAATTTTTTTTAAACACTTACAAGTAAGTGGTTAAAAAAATAATCAGAATCAATATAGGTATACCAGAGAAGAGTGAGAAGACGCAACAAAAATTCTCAACAAACCATACAAACACATATAGTAAATGACTCTCTAAGTGCGATCAAATAGTCACAGACTGTCCAAACGTCACAATTCAAGACTTTGAGGTAGATATATATATTCTCGTAAAAAAAATAAGAACACACACATCAATCCCAAAGTCTTGAATGGGAAGGTTCATTGACACAGGTTTAACACGCTCTCCTGAGGTGCGTGTAATGTTAGGTCACACCGACGCACCTCAGCTTACAGGGAATATCCCATGTAATTATATAACAAAAAATTAAATAGCATCTTACTTATCATTATGCATACATCGAATTAAACAACATCTAATTTACAAAAACATTCAAATGAAGAACATCAAAGCCAAATAATCCACATTTTTCTTTATTTGATGTATGAAGATCATGGAGAATGTGTAAGCAGCCGTCACTAACATACATGTTTTATGTACACATTCTCCTTTAGCTTGTGTGGCAGTATTGTGATACATAGAGCTCATCATAGGTGACTAACATACAAGCATTTACAAGTGAGGCTTCATCCAAAAAAATATCACACACACACTCAAATTTTAAAAAAAAATCCAGCCATCCCACCCTCTCCTTTGGCCCCTCCCCTTAAAAAAAATCATGTCAATATGCCATATTAAACTTCTAAAAAAATTTCGACAGCATTTCTCCTAAAAATTGACTATTTTCACATTTGTACATCCTATTTGGTCACATGTACATCCATATCCACATCCACTTTCACGTCCATATTCACACACCCACATTGACATCGACAACGTCTTCTGGAAAAAAAATTATATCCGCATTCCCATACACATTCATATAGTCATCCACACCTGTCAAAAAAATTAATTCACATACACATTCCCCGCATCCCCCTCCCCTCACATCACCCCCCTCCCTTCCTCGCCCCCTTCGCTCTCATTTAAAAAAAAGTCCTCCCACCCTCCAAATTTAAAAAAATATCACACACACACACACTCAAATTTAAAAAAAAATCCCTTCATCCCACCCTCTTCTTTGGCCCCTCCCCCCTCCGCTGCCATATCTTGTCGAGCCCCCTTTTCCCTCCCTACCCTTCCCTCATCCCCCTCCCCGCCCCTCCCATCACCCTCCCACCTTCCCTTCCACGCCCCCTTCCCTCTCTAATTTAGTTAATATTAAACAAGAAATCCCAACAATAAATCTAAGTAAGATTTCATAAATTAAAATAAAATGAAACAACATATAAAAATGAAATCAATTTTTTACTTACTGTTTATTCACAAAAAATTATCTAATTCTTTCGTTCCCGTCCCCTCGACCGATTATCCTACGATGAATAAAAAATGTATTATATAAAATAAAGATAAATTAGTTTATCTACGTGTGTGCGGGAGCAGGGAGGGGGAGGGGGGCCAATGGGCGAGAGGTGTTAACGATGCGTGTGTGCGTGTGTGTGTGTGTGTGTGTGTGTGTGTGTGTGTGTGTGTGTGTGTGTGTGTGTGTGTGTGTGTGTGTGTGTGTGTGTGTGTGTGTGTGTGTGTGTGTGTGTGTGTGTGTGTGTGTGTGTGTGTGTGTGTGTGTGTGTGTGTGTGTGCGTGTGTGCGTATGTCTGTGTGTGCGTATGTCTGTGTGTGCGTGTGTGCTTGTGTCTGTGAGAGGGAGGGGAGCAACGGGAGAGGGAGAGAGGGTGGGAGTAGGGAGGGGGAGGGCAGCCAACACAGAGAGGGAGAGGGATAGGATAGGGAGAGGGGGAGGGAGATAGAGAGAGGGAGAGGGAGGGGGTCGACCACCCCCGATCGGCGCCCCCTCTACCGGGTGTGTGCGTGTGTGTGTTACAGAGAGGGCGTAATGGTGCGGGAGAGGGAGACTAAGAGAGGGAGAGGGAGACAGAGAGTGTTACAGAGAGAGGGAGAGGGAGAGGGAGGGGGTTTATCGGAGCGAGGACTGCAACGATGAGATTCGGCAATCGAGGATGGCGAGGGCGTCGACGAGGGCTCCGGTGGCGACGGCAGCGTCGAGGGCTCCGGCAGCGATGGCGGCAGGGAGACAGGGGAAAGAGAGAGTGAGAGGGAGAGTGGGGGGAAAGTGTGAGTGACAGGGAGAGTGGGGGGGAAAAGGGGTCGATCTGGGTGGGAGGGAGAGATTTTTAGACTACTTTATGACGGAACGTATTTCCGTTGAAAAATTTTACATATTTATGACAAAGGTGACAAATAGCTTGCTAAGGGTGACAAATAGGTCGCTAAGGGTGACAAATAGGTTGTTAAGGGTGACAAATATATTTATGACAGAAAATTTTGACGTCGGAAATATGTCAAAAATTTCTGACGTATTCCCGACCAACCTATATTCTCTCGAAAATTATTTGACATATTTATAAGAAAGGTGATAAATAGCTTGCTAAGGGTGACAAATAGGTTGGTAAGGGTGACAAATGGCTTGCTAAGGGTGACAAATAGATTTGCGATGGAACATTTTTCCGTCGAAAATACGTCAAAATTTTTTGACGTATTCCAGACCAACCTATATCCGTCAGAAATTATTTAACATATTTATAACAAAGGTGAGAAATAGCTTGCTCAGGTTGACAAATAGGTCACTAAGGGTGACAAATAGGTTGCTAAGGGTGTTAAATATATTTCTGACGGAATAATTTTCGGTCGAAA
Organism: Amorphophallus konjac; assembly: GCA_022559845.1. Lineage (NCBI taxonomy): Eukaryota > Viridiplantae > Streptophyta > Magnoliopsida > Alismatales > Araceae > Amorphophallus > Amorphophallus konjac. Next base: position 56,528,879 of record CM040125.1, read on the forward strand.
ATAAGTCAGAATATTTCGACGTCTGTCCGACCAACTCACATTCTGTCGGAAATAATTTGACACATAGCGCTTATGTGACATATATTTCTGACGGAACAATGTTCAGTCGAAAATGAGTTGGAATTTTATGACGTATTTCCGACCAACCTATATTCCGTCGAAAAGTTCCTCTAAATTTGTAATTTGTGACGCCAATTGTTCCGACAGAAACTTTTCCGTCCGTATATCCGTCTGAAATTCTAACAGATTTTCTGACATATGTTTATATGTCAGAAATACCGATGCAATGTCCTCCAGAATTTAATCCGTCCTAAATTACGACGGATATTCTGACGGAAATAAAACCATAGAAAAATTCGGTCGCTAATTGATGGGAATCAACACCGAGCACTAATATTTTTATTTTACATTTGTGTCCTTTTGTTTGTAGTTATACCCTTGGCTAATTGGGTTTGCAATTGTAAGACATTATAAGCAAAAGGGTTAGTCTTTAAAGTCTTTGGGTTTATTTGTAAAAGTCCGGTAGGTCCAGCAGGGCCCCCCACCCACTTTCCCATTGGTCCACCTAGGTTGTAGGGCCCATGTGAGGCTAGTTCAAAGTCCAAAATTAGACTTGGATGAAGGGGGGACAAGGAGGGAAGAAAGTCCAAGTTGGACTATCCTTTAGTCAAGGGGGCGCCCCCCATTTATAATAGTTTAATGCTTGTTGTATTTTTATTTAATTTGGCCATTTGGCCACATGGGGATTAAATATCCTATCCCTAGTTTAACCCTCCCAAACCCTAGATCTAGGGCTAGTTTTGGTCATTTGTATATTTCTAAATAACCTATGTATTTTCCATTTTGTAAGAATTAATGAACAAGAAATCAGAAAATTGGCATTTGCCTCTAAGAGCCCAAGGGCTCCCCTCTCTCTCTCCCACCCCTTTACAGATGGATTTCTGCAAAATTCTTGAGGTGTGAAGCCTCCCCACCTCCCCCTCTCTGAGTGAGAAGCTAAGCACCGCCGCCGCCGCCGCCATCGAGCCGCCGTCGCACCACCACCGCCACCGCGTCGGAGTTCTGTCCACATCAAGATAGAAGGTTGAAGCCTGAATTTATCTCCAAATCAGAAGACCTGATCGACTTGTAATTTTGAGTGTTTGTTCCTCTTGTTATCCCCTATCTCCATCTTAAATTTTGTGCCAATCAGAGGTCATTTGGTATTTTTCTCGTAATTTTAATTCCACCCCTGACAGTCTGCCAATCAGCAGAGCTGTAGGATAGGAGTCTGTTATTCTATTTTTCCCGCCCCCTTATACATCTTCAAAAATCCCGAACAAAATCATACGTGTTCCTCACTTACCCCCCTTCCACCCATAATTTTTCTAGAGTCTAGATCTATTGTTTTCCTATCGGTCAAAATTCATTTTCAAGAATATCTCAGTCTGTCCTGTGTGTCTATAAGTCCGAGCCAACAGAAACCTTTGAGGAACAATCATTTTCATTTTCAATCCATTCACTTGATGGATCTGAAATAATTATATGTTGTAGCCCTCTGAGTCCTCTATCCATCGGTACCAACTTTGCATCGATTCGACACCGGATCTGGGCGTAAGAATTCTTTTCGTGAAGGCGCGCATATTAGATCCGAGTCCAGCCAGTAGAAGCAGTCCGGGAATTAATTCCTCGAAAAATACGTCAGCACACCTTCGGTCTCCGCCGCTCCCAGGGATCGATCAGCAACCCCCAGTAGCGCCCCAGCAAGCCGCAACAATAAGGAGACGCACGGGCACCACTGTCCCAGCAACCGAACCCACCTGCTGTCCCGCGGGCCCCGTAGGACCGTGCCGATCAGCAGCCCGTCTCCGGCCCGAGAATCGTCCAAGTTGCTGCCCGTCAACCCGAGTTCGCTACTCCCGGGTCCCACATTGTAGCCCTTTACCTCTCTGCGTGGAGTGGGCCTTAAAATCATTTCTGTAATTATTGTTAATATTTGTACACCGAGAGTACGAGCTTCGGCCGAGGTCGTCTTCCCCACGCCCGGAGCGTGGAGGTAAGCTCGCCTCCCTCTTTATCGCATTTTCTCAATTCGTATATGTACTCTTATGCCGCTGCTAGAGTGATTGGAACATAGCTCATTATACTTTTATCATCGCTGCGAGAGTGAGTTAGTGAACCCGTCCCGTGACTCGATTCGAGCACGCGGAAAAAAGCCGATACCCGAGGCTCATTGTCGATTCTCAACCGCGCACGATCCCACGTTTCCCTCGCTTAGGGACGTCCGCGAGCTAGAGTCCCAGGTTCGCGTCCCGTCCCGCATCAAATTGGTATCAGAGCCGAATGTTGAGTTTAGGGTAGTCTTTGATTAAAAATAACAAAAAAAAGTCATTTAAGTCTAGAGAGAGTCTAGTCGGTCCAAAGTTTACATTTGCATTCCTATACCCGGTATATCAAAAGGTGTTCTCGGAATGATAGGTTATGCCTATGGGGAAGGTAGCACACTTGCGTGAGTGCGATCTTCGGATCAAAACTCCGCCACGGATTGGATATGGGTTGAGTCTAAGTTTGTAGTCGAGTCTGCATTCCAACTTGCATTGTTGTTTTAGGGTCGTGTCTAGTCCATTAGAGTGTCACTTGCTCGTCTGCATGTCCAACTACCCACCTGCCCATGGCCGTTCCCCGAGACCATGCGTCCGATTGGTCATCCATGGTGGCCCAATTCAATGCTTTCATGGCCCGACACCCAACCCCTCAGCCCATAACCGAGTCGTTCCAGTGCCCTATAGTGTCCACTGCCATTCTACCTAATGGGTTGCATACGGAAATGGACTTCATCAGTAGCGTGTCATCTAACTGTGTCTCACAAGACATAGTTGAGTCTCTCTCTAAGACCGGGGAAATTATTCTCAATGGTGGCTTAGCATTCGTAGAGTTCCAATGGAGGTTCGATCCCGTTCTTTATGACGATGGAGCATGGTGCAAGGTCGACACACTTGCTGGTCCATGCATCATTTTAGGTCAAAATTGGTTGGAAGAGAGGAGAGTGACCTTTGATCGGGATAGGAGGGCCTGCACCTTATACCCACCTCATCTACCCGGTGAGTTCATCTTCCACGACGGCATTCAACCGACCACCTCCGTGTCACCAGCCACCCACCTCCATCGGTCCGCTCCGCCTACAGGCTCACACCAGTCACCTCTCCCAGAGCCCGCCCCTTATAGTGGGAGTAGCCACCTCCCCGACCAGTGCCCTTCACTTTCCCCTACCTTAGAGGGTAACCATTCGGACGATGCCTCACTCGGGCCTATTCTGGTGAGTTATGAGGCTGACCAAGAGTTGGCCAAGGGGTACCTCGCTAATGTTTTGGGGTTAGAGAGCTATACAATAGAGGGCAAGGGTCTGTTAGTCACCCCAACCCCACCGGTCATCGTAGAGCTGTCTGTCCCACCCACTTTATCCTCGGTGTATGAGCCATCCGCCGACCCCACGCAGTCAGCCATTCCACTTCTACTCGTCTCTCCTACGGTTGCGCAGCCGCTAGTGACTACCGTACCATTGTCGACACCTTTTGTTGGTGCGGTATGGTTTGATTTCTGCCATGCGTACGAGAGACAGCATCTGGACTTCCTTCTTGTCGTGCTTCACATCAAAAGTCCAGATGACGTTCCCCTCACCCACCTTCTTGTCCTTACACATTTCTGTACCCGAGGAAGAGTCTTCTCCAACCGGAGACAGTTGACGAGAGTTGAAATTCGCGACATTAAGTTCTGGGTCAGTCTATCTTTACACCTAGTGTATGCAGACGGTGTTCAACATTCCCACCGAGCCTTCCTTATTAAGTCCCTTGCATGTGTCGTCAATTATAGGAAGTCATTAGTTGGTGTCTCTCCGTCTGTCCGCATACCATAAGTCTATGAGTTGATTTTGCTTATTTATATAGTTTGTCTGTCGAGTGCATAGTGAGTCTGCATACATCGAGTTGAGTCGGTCTATTGTCAGCTCGCGTTGTCAGTCCCTTTCGAGAGTGAGGCAAGTCAGAACTCATGCGTACATTGTACACTTGCCGGAATTTGGGATCGGCTCTACCATTCTATGTCTCGGATCTAGTCGCATAAAGGGACCCATCGGTGATTCCTAGTGAGTCATTGAGTCGTCTCCGTCCTTTGAGAGTGACCACACCCCGGAGTGTCCGCCACAAGCCTCGTTCCCACAGCAGTATGTGCATATCGAATATATACAGGATGAGCAGGTGACAATTACTTGGAGTGGAGCGTACTCCGCGCTACCTGGTCGGTGACAGATCCGCAGGAGCCATACGAGTAGCCACACCTCTTACTCGACGGGATCGAGTTCTTCCCACCCGGGGAGAATTGATGGGAATCAACACCGAGCACTAATATTTTTATTTTATATTTGTGTCCTTTTGTTTGTATTTATACCCTTGGCTAATTGGATTTACAATTGTGAGGCATTATAAGCCAAAGGGTTAGTCTTTAAAGTCTTTGGGTTTATTTGTAAAAGTCCAGTAGGTCCAGCAGGGGCCCCCACCCTCTTTCACATTGGTCCACCTAGGTTCTAGGGCCCATGTGGGGCTAGTTCAATGTCCAAAATTGGACTTGGACCAAGGGGGGACAAGGAGGGAAGAAAGTCCAAGTTGGACTCCCCATTAGTCAAGGGGGGGCCCCCATTTATAATAGTTTAATGCTGGTTGTATTTTTATTTAATTTGACCATTTGACCACATGGGGATAAAATATCATATCCTCAGTTTACCCCTCCCAAACCCTAGATCTAGGGCTAGTTTTGGTCATTTGTATATTTCTATATAACCCATGTATTTTTTATTTTATAAGAATTAATGAAGAAGAAATAAGAAAATTGGCATTTGCCTCCAAGAGCCCAAGGGCGCCCCTCTCTCTCTCCCACCCCCTTGCAGATGGATTTCTATGAAATTCTTGAGGTGTGAAGCCTCCCCACCTCCCCCTCTATGAGTGAGAAGCTCTGCACTGCCGCCGTCGCCGCCATCGAGCTGCCGTCGCACCACCACCACCACCGCATCGGAGTTCTGTCCACATCAGGACAGAAGGTTGAAGCCCGAATTTTATCTCCAAATTAGGAGATTTGATCGAGCTACAATTTTGGATGTTTGTTCCTCTTGTTATCCCCTATCTCCATCTTAAATTTCGTGCCAATCAGAGGTCATTTGGTATTTATCTCGTAATTTTAATTCCAACCCTGACATTCCGCCAATCAGCAAATCTGCAGGATAGGAGTCTGTTCTTCTATTTTTCCCGCCCCCTTATACATCTCCAAAAATCCCCAAAAAAATCATACGTGTTCCTCACTTACCCCCTTCCACCCATAATTTTTCTAGAGTCTAAATCTATTGTTTTCGTGTCGGTCAAAATTCATATTCAGGCAGATCTCAGTCTGTCCTGTGTGTCTGTAAGTCCGAGCCAGCAGAAACCTTTGAGGAACAATCGTTTTCGTTTTCAATCCATTCACTTGATGAATCTGAAATAAATATATGTTGTAGCCCTCTGAGTCCTCTATCCATCAGTACCAACTTTACATCGATCCGACATCGGATCTGGGCGCAAGAATTCTTTTCGTGAAGGCGCGCAGATCAGATCCGAGTCCATCTAGCAGAAGCAATTCGGGAATTAATTCCTCGAAAAATACGCCGGCACACCTTCGGTCTCCGCCGCTCCTGGGGATCGATCAGCAACCCCCCAGCAGCGCCCCAGAAGGCCACAGCACCAGGAGACGCCTGGGCACTGCTATCCCAGCAACCAGACCCACTTACTGTCCCGCGGGCCCCGCAGGACTGTGCGGATCAGCAGCCCGTCTCCGGCCCGAGAACCATCCAAATTGCTGCCCGTCAACCCGAGTTCGCTACTCCTAGGTCCCACATTGTAGCCCTTTACCTCCCTGCATGGAGTGGGCCTTAAAATCATTTCTGTAATTATTATTAATATTTGTACACCGGGAGTATGAGCTTCGGCCGGGGTCATCTTCCCCACGCCCGGAGCTTGGAGGTAAACTCGCCTCCCTCTTTATCACATTTGCTAAATTCGTATATGTACTCTTATGCCGCTGCTAGAGTGATAGGAACGTAGCTCGTTATACTTTTATCACCGCTCTGAGAGTGAGTGAGTGAACCCGTCCCGTGACTCGATCCGAGCACGTGGAAAAAAGCCGATACCCGAGACTCATTGTCGGTTTCTCAACCGCACACGATCCCGCGTTTCCCTCACTTAGGGACATCCGCAAGCTAGAGTCCCAGGTTCGCGTCATGTCCCGCATCACTAATACCTCCTTTTCTTGTAGTGCTCCTCTTCAGCTTTTCTTCTTCTCAGTTCTTCATCTCCAGTGCCAAGCTATTTGTCACCACTATCGATCTATTTTTCACCCTTAGCTCCACATTTGTCGCCCTTGTGAAGCTATTTGTCACCGTTGTATTCTTCAGCTGGCATGGTGGCTCTGGCATCGACTCCATGAGCTGCTGGCATCAACTCCACTCTAGTTTTTTCTTCTTCTCGGCCCTCTTTCTCTCATGCCAAGCTATTTGTCACCTCTATATACCTATTTGTCACCGCTATTTGTCTATTTGTCACCAGTAGCGGCTCATTTGTCATCCCTATTTGCTTCCGCTGACGGGTAGCTCTAGCGTCGACTCCATGAGCTTCTGGAGTCGACTCCAAACCTCATCTTCCTCTTGAGCGGTAAGGCGCTTGTAAGTTGGAGTTGACTCGAAGCTCGACTCTTCTTCTTGACACTTCTTCTTAGCCATTTTTCTCATTTGTTCAAGGTCTGGCACCATCTCTTTATCATGCAGACCACCTGAAACTTCATTGATTTAGCAATTACAGTCTGAAAAATATTGTAGAATGTGCGGAACATGTAGAACAAAATATGTAGCATTGTATTGAAGTATTTTCAGACTTAGAACTTGATGACTTCATGTTGGTTTGACATCATAAAAATAAAACTATACCCAACAATCTCCCCCTTTTTGGTGATGGCAACCACATGAGTCATTGAGCTTATTATGTGAAGGTTTGAAATTAGAAAATTAATTCCCCCGAGTAAAATAGTTGGATGACTTAACAAGATATGTAATGAAATGACCAACCCTGAGTACCAACTGAGTGGCACATGATATGATACTGAATAAGAGAATGATATGCAATGAATTCAATGACTCACAAGAACTCTCCCCCTTTGACATCATAAAAAATAAACAATGGGGAGGATATAGTGCAAAGAAATGTAGAACAGAGAGTAAATGCTGAGTGATAAACAAAATAGTAAGGTTGCAGACAAGAGGTCAAACTGCCTTCATAAGCTGTCCTGTAGGAAGATAAGTGCATTAGCTAGTTTAGCTGCCTGGTTTAAGACTAATAATACATAAAAGTCTTGCAAAGGTATCTGAGAGTTTGTATACATCAATAATGGAAAAAGAATAGTGTGATATATAAGGCTTGAGAACCTGTCTATCAGTTTTACTAATCAATTTCTAGAGACTCCTCTCGGATGTTCTTCAATTGGTATCGAGGACAAACCTAGTAGAACAAGTCATGCTGAATTTATTTAGGGGTTCACTTACTTGAAGGTTGACTGCACCAATTTTTTTTTAAGAGAGAAAGTTTTTCTTATCTGAGCAGTCCGGTTGAATCCACTTTTTTTGACATGAGGAGACACATTGATTAGATGTCAGAATCCCCAGTTACTCAATGTGGTAACCTTTTTACCTCTAGAAATAGTAGAGATAATAGAAGTGGTGTCTTTTTACGTGAGGCACAACACGTCTCAAGTGAAGTGACCCAGTTACTCAACACACTATGTCATTACCTTGTCATGATTTTGCATAGACAATAATTTTTTAATCAGAGGTAGTCCGGCACTTCATGACACAACTCTCTTCACTTCACGGTGAAGGATGATTAGTTTCTCAGTAAACCAGAACCATTGCTCTGAGAATTTTGTTATCCCCTTTTTTTGAATGCATGAGTTTGTTTGAATGTTTGAAGACAATACTGAATATAAAGATTTTCAACTAAAGTTGTCTCCCTACTTTTGAATTTCAGGCTTTTAGAGATCCTCAGGACACAATATTTCATAAATATTCTAGACCCATGAGTTCTGTATAGAAATATTCTTCAGAAAACTTTTGATTTAGTCTTTGCAGGGTTATAAATCTTAAACCACTAGACTTAGCGTGGCCAACATACTTAATCTTTTGTCCATTTAGAAAAGTTCTGAATGCAGAAATCTTCGAGTCTGTAAAAGGACTATTGGAGACTCAGAATTATTCTCACAAGGAACTTTATGCATATGTCTAAGACAACTAAGATGACTGAAGGAGAAAGAATTGAAGTGGCTGACAAAAAATTGAAATGACTAAGATTGCTCCCCCTGACAATCAGATTTTATTTACACAAGAATGTGAGCAAGCTTGAAGACATAGACTCAAAGACCTTTATCTCCCCCTTACTAGATGCATTCACTGCCCTTGGTACTTTGTGGAGAACTTAGGTCATAAGACCACCTCACACTTAGTGAGAGCTTTCAGATAGGACTTACCTGACCTTCGACAACTCACCATTTGATATACCATAGGGTGGTTAGCAGCCAGTGAAGAATGAGACAAGATTTGAAGGTTTAAAGATAGACAATGGGGCTAGCTCCCCCTCACTTATTGCATCTACAGACTTAAGATAGACAACTAACTGAAATCAAGAAATGTTGCAAATTCAAGTTGGTGTGAAAGGACCCAACTCTCTACTCAAGGTAGAAAATTTTTTATGATCTAGTGGCTTAGTGAAAATATCTACAATTTGATGTGTTGGGCCTACCTGAATCAATTCAAAAATTTTCAATGAAACTTCATCCCTTATAAAAGGGTGTCTAATGTCAATGTGTTTTGAACGTGAGTGTTGAATTGGATTTTTAGATAGATTTATAACACTGGTGTTATCACAGTAGATGGGTGTGCAGCCAAGATCTACATTGTAGTCTTGTAGCTGGTGTTTAATCCATATGACTTGTGTGCCACAACTACTAGCAGCTACATACTCAGCCTCTGTAGTGGACAGAGCTACGGAGTGTTGTTTCTTGGAGGCTCAAGAAACCAGACACCCTCCTAAGAATTGACAATATCCACTAGTGCTTTTCCTATCAAGTTTGCATTCAGCATAATCTGCATCAGTATATGAAATCAAATCTAAATTATATGATGTAGGGAACCATAAGCTTAAGTTGTGTGTGCCAGCAATGTATCTAAAAATTCTTTTAACAACAGAAATGTGTGATTCTTTAGGATTAGCTTGAAACCTAGCACACAAACACACACTAAATTGAATGTCGGGTCTAGAAGCAGTAAGATAGAGTAATGAGCCAATCATACCTCTGTAGAGCTTGACATCCACTGATTTACCTGACTCATTAGCATCCAATGATGTGTTTGCTCCCATTGGTGTTGCCATGTGTTTTAATTTGTCCATCCCGAATCTCATCAAAATCTCTAGTGCATACTTGGTCTGGCTAATAAAACATCCATCCTTCGTTTGTTTAACTTGCAGACCAGGAAAATATTGCAAGTCACCAACTAAGCTCATTTCAAACTCTTTTGACATTAAATTTACAAATTCATCTGAAAGTTCAGAACATGTATAACCAAAGACAATGTCATCAACATATACCTGAACTATGATGATTTTCTGATTCAAATTTTGGGTAAAAAGAGTCTGGTCAACCTTACCTCTGTAATATCCTTTACTAAGCAGAAAATCAGTCAAGTGTAGGCTGTGACGAAAGGATCTAGAGGGGGGGGGGTGAATAGATCTAACCCCAAATAAAAAGGCAACACAGGCAGTTTAAAATAACTAATGCAGAAATAGACTGAACTACAATGGACTCACACACAGATTCAGAAAAAGGATGATCCAAGAGCACGTGAAACCAACCAGTAGTAGAAACTAGATAAAGGACACAAGATGAAACCAATCAGAAGATAACAGTAGATGAACGATTAACTAATCAAACCATGCTAAACCATTTAGGCGAGCCTAAGCATTCATTTATCGAAAAGAAGACGCACAAGCAATCACACAAGAGATAAATGTTTTTAAGGTGGTTCGATCTCTATCCAGAGATCTACGTCCACCCCTTACTCAACTGAGTAAGGCTTCCTGCTGCCACACAGCTTGAATGCCGCTGATCCACAACTTTGGGGATGGAAATACCTACAACCGCTGAGCCTTACAGCTTGCTGTCCGAAGAAACACCCTCGCCTGTTGAGCAATATAGCTTCGCTCTGCTGATTCACAGCTTACAAAGGTTTCAAAAAGAAAACTGAAGAAACGAAAGAACACACGGATGAAAGATAAAAGATATAGCTCTCAAAATAGAGCAAACTGACCCTGGATTTGATCTAGAGGTCAGGAAGAGACAACCTCTCACACTTCTTCTCCTTCTCACTCTCTTTCTTATGATACTCTATTTTCTTCTAGAAAGTGGCGCTCTCTCTCTTGCTCTCTCTACTCTTCTCTTTTTGGACACTTCTCTTCTTTTCTTCTCTCGAGCTTCTCTTGCCCTTCTTCTGCGCTAGAGTCGCCACATTTGATCGCATGAGCGGCCTTCTTATTAGGCTGTAGGCGGGGTTCCCATGAGCTCATGCATCTGACGTGTGTAGGGCTCATCCCAGCCTTTTCCAGAAGAAGCCACATGCCAAGTGTTGTTTGGGGCGTTGATCCACATAGCAGAATGTCAGAAATATTCTCCCTTGGGATCACGTGCCAATCATTGATTCCGTTATCCCCTACGCGCTCATACTTCAGGCGTGACTTAAAAATCACGTGAGGAAGGCCACATGCATTGCAGTCACTCGATCATATGCCAGTCTGAAAGAATTAAATGTCAGACTGAAAAACATGCTCAGACTTTAAGACATGCACTGACCTTGATGAAGTGAAGAAAAAAATGTTCACAGACCTTATACGGCTATAGGGCTGAGATGTGCACACACTTTCGTGTGTGCATGATGCAAAAGATGCACCAACCCTATAGGCCATAAACCTAACATGCACAGGCCTTATGTGCAGACCACCCAAAAAGTGCACCGGCCTTCTACATGCAACGAAGCAATGTGCATCGACTTTATCAATGTGCGGACCAGATATTGTACCGACCTTATATAGCCCAAGCCATAAGTGCACAGACCTCAGTACGCAAGACTGAAGGTGTGCACCGACCTGCTATAGAGTGTGCACAGACCTATATGCATTGAGGGTAAAACATGCACAGACTTTGTGAAGAATATGCTCTGACTATGTGAAGTTGCACAGACCTTTTAAATGCATGAGATGTGGCTAGCACCGACCCCATATGCAACTAACATTGACCTTATGAATGCACTGACCAAACTAGCACTGACCTTATGCATGAACCAGTGCCGACTAGCATTGACTCTAATGATGCAAATGATGCAACTAGCATCGACCTTAGTTGGGCATGATAGCAAACTAGCACCGACTCTAGCATGCAAATTATGCAATTAAGATCGACCTTAACATGCACCGATCGTGTATATGCCTTAGATGAAAACTTGCACCGACCTCAAACATGCACATATCAAAATGTGCACCGACTTTCCATACACAAAGGAAACCTGCACCGACCTCTGTCATGTAGGATTCAAAATATGCGCCGACCACATTTTAACTAACATAGACCTTGTTGTGCAGACAACACTGACTAACGTAGACTTTCAGAGTTAAACAAATGCACTTGTATGCAACCTTTCTAAAAATGGCTATGACCATTGCATGCATTGACCTATAAGTTGCAACTATCTGAAAATGCACTGACCCAAAAGGATATTGTTGCCAGAGTCAACGATTGGTCAAACCACTATTACCAATGGTCAAACTATTATTGTCAGTCATTAAAACAAAACATGAATGACACCAAATCAGAGGAGACACAACATTCTCCCCCTTTTTGATGATGGCAACAATTGTTGCTTTGATGGCAACACAGATGCAATAAGAGTCAGAAAATGCAAGGGTCATAGTGTGCAAGGATGAATATAGATAAATCAAGAGCAATCTCTCACCCCCTACAGGGATGACAATCAGACTCTCCCCCTTAAAAAGAATATCAAATCAAGAGTTCAAATTCTCCATTAAGGATCTCTCCCCATCAAAAGAAGGAATTTCTTTCATCAAAGATCTCTCCCCCTTTGCCATCAGCAAACATGAAGGAGGTAGAGAAAAAGGGGATGGAGGCAGTGAGGAGAATTCTGAGTGACAAACTAAAGTATCGTTCATGAGACAAGCATACAGAGTTCATAATCTATTTAGGATAAGAGTTCAGTGAATGCAACCTTTATAAAGTCTGATTTATGTGAAATGAAAGTTAGAGTGTAATAATGTTGCTTTTTGAATAGGTCAGTATTAGCCATTAATAGCAATAAACCAGACATACATTAGTCATGGCAGAGCAGTCTAGCTTCAACTTACTAATCTAGAAGTCAAAGAATGCCTTAGGAAGAACTTGAACATGTATTGTAGCAACCCTGATAAATGAATATTGAAATAAAATTAAAAACATATATATTACAGAAGTAATATAGATAATAAGAATAGGGTTAGTTAGACAAAATAAAACAAATTAAAAATAACGCCTCTGAGTAAGGCTTTAATTTAAAAAGAAACGCCTCTATAAACGGCGTGACTAAAGAAAGGACGCCCACACATGTGGTCGTCAACTCTCACGCGACCAAATAGGCAAGTAAAAGAAACGCCCATATCTTGGGCGTGTTTTAAAAACAAGGAACGCCCTTATCCAAGACGTTTCTTAATAAACGACCTGAACAAGGTCGTCAATTCAAGAATGGACGCCCTGACCTAAGGCGTTAATTCAGTTCGTGACCCGACGAACCCAGAACTTATCCAGGGTAAGTGATAAGCATTAGAAAGAGTTCAAACGCGGTAATGACTCTATCATAGAAGTATTACTTCCACACGATCACCAACCCTAATAGGACACCCAAAACCCTATAAAAACTCTCGTTCATCTGAACCCTAAACCATTTGATCGTCTGCGGCTATTACGGTAAAGAACTGAACGTTCTTTCTTTCTATTTTACTGTCAAAAGAAGAGTTACTAACTCTTCATCTCTTTCTCTTCTTACAGATCGAAGAGAGCACCTGCGTACGTGAAGAACAAAGGTAATGTTCTTCTTTCTTTTATCTTCAGCCAAAACATGATGAAGTGAGGATTGATACATCTTCATGTTTCTCTGTAGGGAATTCAGTCGAAGAACAAGGGTTCTTCAAAACAAACGATTCTTCCTGCTGCTGCTGCGGTTATATAGTTGCAGTAGAAAGGGTTCTCCTCAATTACTTCACAAGTACTCTTCCAGATCATCAATTAAGGTAGGATCTTCTCAAGTCTTGTAGCCCAAACTAAATTTATATAATACAAGAAGCATCATGCATATCATGTATTAGTTTTATTATAGTTTCTCGGACGTTGCTGGTATATTTTACAAGAAACGCCCCTGTCAAGGGCGCTATTTTACAAGATACGACCCTTACAAGGTCGTTAATTCAAAATTATACGCCTTATATATAGGCGTTAATTTCATGAACAACCGCATGTAATTAATAATTGATCCTGTTTAAAATTTGATAAATATGAAATATCGATTCTAATATCTTGCATGACTCTACCTGTAAATTCCTACTAATTGTCTTGTCATGACCATGTCTCCTGTCACTTGAAATTATATTTCCTGAAATATTGTAAATTTCTTGAATTCACGACTTGGACAAAGTCGTGTTTTATATGTTAACGCCCCAGAACAGGGCGTGATTCTGAAAGCTAACGCCCCTTCCTAGGGCGTTTCTCTGTTAAAATCCTGAAATATATTTATTCTGTAAAATAGAATTAAACAGTAACGCCCCTTCCCAGGGCGTGTTTTCTATAAATCCTGAAAATTATTTATATTCTGACAGATATGTAAATAATAAGACGCCTTCTTGCGAAGTCGTCAACTCTAGAAGAAACGCCCCTGTCCAGGGCGTGTTTTAGATAAATTACTGAATTATTAAAAATTCTGCAAAACTGAAACGTATGTAAACGCCCTTCTGTTAGGCGTTAATTACTTGAGAAACGACTTGAACTAAGTCGTTATTTTAATGTAAACTGATTTTCATCCGTTTTTGTTAACCGATCGTTTCATATGCTATAATATATATATATATATCGGCACTATTCTCCACTCCGTGAGTATAGTCTCACGTTTCATGTTGATTTATCGATCACACTCAATTCTCATTGACATACAAGCTCTCCATTGGACATTCCGTTCCTTTGGACTAGCGAGTTAGTCATAGAGACCTCCGTAAGACTCCTCGTAGCCTTGGATTCCCTCAAGGCCGACTGAGCTGGTTGTACCCTAAAAACCCATTACACGATCCTTGCCATGTCAATCTAAAGAAACATGGTATACCGGCCCTTATGTTATACAAAGAGTATATCATAAGAAAATTCTTAATGGGATGATGATATCATGCCATATCATGTCGTTCTTGTAAACCTCAATTCTATGATAAGAATGAGGGTATCTTGCTTTGATATACTGTTCATGTGGACCTCAATTCTATATAAAGAATGTCCATATTGATTTGTCATGGTACCTAAGTTAAGGGAACCATATTCTACCTAGTTTTTATCGATATCGTGATTATACCGTTATTATCACCATTCTATGTCCTTTGTCATATTTTTGGACTCTATTCTGTCAAAGTTGTCATACATGTCTACAAGCTTGAATATTGAAATTCTATATTGGCTATATAAACAAGAGTGGATGTCAAAAATACATGATAAATGCCTGCGCATATAGGGCCCGATCTGGTCCTGGGAGGAGCACCCGAAAGTACTTGTGCCCATGGGAGTTAAAATGATAAGGTATCTGGCATTATACCGAGTACTTGACTTGCTTGATTGGACATTCCACACACATCTTGTACTTGAATCGTACTTGACTTTACATGAAATGCGTGGCCCGAAAAAGGGTAATTTACTTGCTTGATACATGATAGCCAAAGTTCTTGACATGACTTGTTAAACGTACTTGCTTGAATATCTTGAATACACTTGTTATCTTGTTGGAAGTTCATGATTAAGTTCATCTTATTTCTTTGATATTACATTCTCTCTATCTTGTCGTTTTATGCGAGCATGCATAGCTTTATTGCATTCATGAAAGATGTAATTACTTAAACCCCTTGCTAGTACTTGAGATATAATTTCCTACTGAGCGTTCGCTCATTCCGTTTGTCCCTTTGTACTTTTCAGGTAAGTCCGACGACGATGGAAGTCAATCGGATGGGAATGATCAAGAGTGAAAGTGATAGAGCTTCTACAAGTGTCGTCTAGTCTTTTCTATAGTTTCTTGAGTCAAATATGTATTCTTTTCCTTTTTATTAAACAGAGTATTGGATTTGTAATAGTCTATCCATTATGAAATAAAGGATTGGGTTATCTTGCTATTTTGCGCATCTCTGTCTTTGTGTCGAATACACGACCACTCTGATTGACATGATTGATATAGACACGTCGCGCATCTCCGGGTATCTTCCGCGCTCGGGGCGTGACAGTCTTTGTGGTATCAGAGCCTAAGGTATTCAATTCCTAGGAAAAACCCAAGTCCAAGGATAAGTTGAACCTTTAAACCAGTGAGATTGGGTAGAACCAAGGGTTAGATTTAACATAGTGTACGAGTCTTTAAATACGATTACGTACTAATATAGTTATTATAATTGTAGGATAATGGCTGCCGAACGTGCTCAATGGCGCAACATGCAGCGTACCCTTCAAGGGATGACCCAAGTGCTACAACAGGTAGCACAAGGTGGTGCTCCACGAGCTGGAAGCTTACACCAAACCTTTAAGAACATGAATCCCCCGAAGTTTATGGGATCGACCGATCCGGACGATGCCGAGCATTGGGTTCGGGAAACCGAACGCATATTCCGTGTCATGCAATGCACGGACCAGGACAAAGTTCTATTAGCTACATTCCAGTTAGAGAAAGATGCTAGATGCTGGTGGGAGTCTATTGAAGCAACCATCGACCCTACTCAAGTAACATGGGAAGAATTTGTGGAATACTTCAATGCTAAATATTTCTCGGACCGAGTCCAAGAAAAGAAGGCTGCCGAATTCGCTGCATTAAAGCAACGATCCTTATCATTAGCAGATTATGAAGCTCAGTTCTCTAGGTTGTCTAGATATGCTAAGCATCTTATTAGCACGGAGAAGATGAAAGCCCGTAGATTTCTTAATGGGCTTAGGCCCCACTATATTACTCAATTGGCGCCTATGGACATCCAAATTTATTCTGAAATAGTGCGCCGAGCTCAATTACTTGAAGATGCCACGGAACTATCTGATAGGATCCGTGGAAAAGACAAGAAGGAACAAGTCACGGGTTCGGGTTCTTTCAAACCCAACTTCAAGAAGAGGCCCAATAATGGAGGTTCTTCCTCTCAAGACCATAAGTTCAAAAAGACCAAGCCTTTCTCTATCACAACTACCCCTTCTAATACAGTATGCAAGCATTGTGACAAGGCTGGTCACAAGACAGAAGAATGCTGGAGGAAATTAGGAGCTTGTCTCCGTTGTGGAAGTCGTGAGCATCGGATTCCCGAGTGTCCATTAATGAATGACCAAGCCGGCGATGGTAAACGCCCGGTGACAAAGAATGCTCGTCTTCATGCAATCCAGGAGACCGAACCTGAAGAAGAAGGCGGATTAGTGGAAGGTACATTGAAAATTTGTTCCAAAAGTGCTTATGTCTTATTTGATACGGGTGCATCACATTCCTTTATTTCTAAGAAGTTTGCCGACCCGTTACCGTTAGAACCAGAATGGCTAAAAATAGTTCTAACTACTCCTCTTGGAAGTGAAAATGATATTACTCATCACTACCAAAACTGTGAGGTAATGGTTCAAGGTAGGAATTTACCTATAGATCTCATATGCCTCGATCTAAAGGAGTATGATGTTATACTGGGAGCGGACTGGTTATCCAAATACCAGGCAACGGTCGATTGCCGCAATATCCGAATTGCTTTCAAAGATTTTCCAGAATTAGTCTTTACTCGCCCCAAGAGTCGGAGCAAATCCCCTCTTACTTCGGCCCTTCGAGCAAGCAAGCTCGTCAGGAAGGGATGTGTATCTTTCCTTGCTTTTGTCACTGTTAAAGAAGCTAAGGAAACCAAGATAGAAGACATTCAGGTAGTGCGAGAATTCCCAGACGTATTTCCGGAAGATTTGCCGGGATTACCCCCTCAAAGAGAAGTGGCCTTCACCATTGACTTAGTCCCTGGTGCTGGTCCTGTTTCAAAGGCACCATATAGAATGTCCCCTGCTGAACTCAAGGAGTTGAAGGAGCAGTTGATGGAACTAATCCGAAAAGGGTTTATTAGACCAAGTACTTCCCCGTGGGGAGCACCAGTCTTATTTGTAAAGAAGAAGGATGGATCCATGAGATTGTGTATCGACTATCGACAGTTGAATCATCTTACTATCAAGAACAAGTATCCACTGTCGAGAATCGATGAATTATTTGATCAGATTTCAGGATCCAAATATTTTTCCAAGATTGATCTCAGGTCGGGATATCATCAGTTAAGAATCAAGGATGATGACATTCACAAGACCGCATTCAGAAGCAGGTATGGCCATTATGAATTTGTTGTTATGCCTTTTGGACTAACAAATGCCCCTGCTGCCTTTATGCAGTTAATGAATAGCATATTCAGGCCTTACTTGGATCAATTCATAGTAGTCTTCATTGATGATATATTAATATATTCCAAGACTAAGGAAGAACATGAAGAGCATTTGAGGATTGCATTGCAAGTCTTGAGGACAAATCAATTATATGCAAAACTCAGCAAGTGTGAATTCTGGCTTGAAGAAGTAGCTTTTCTCGGACATGTCATATCAAAAGATGGATTATCAGTAGATCCGTCAAAGGTTGAAGCTGTTAGAAACTGGGGAAGACCAACTAATGCTAGCGAAATCAGAAGTTTCTTAGGTCTTGCAGGCTATTATCGGCGATTCATCAAAGATTTCTCTAAGATCGCCATACCACTTACAAGATTAACTCGTAAGGAGATCCGATATGAATGGAGTGAGGAATGTGAAAGAAGTTTCCAAACTCTCAAAGATCATCTCACTACAGCTCCGGTGTTAGCTCTACCGATAGAAGGAGAGAAATTCGAGGTCTACACTGATGCTTCTGGCATTGGCCTCGGATGTGTCCTAATGCAACAAGGAAAGGTCATAGCATACTCTTCACGTCAACTGAAGAAGCATGAGGAGAATTACCCCGTCCATGACTTAGAACTAGCCGCGGTAGTATTTGCCCTAAAGATATGGAGACACTATCTCTATGGAGTACAGTTCACTGTCTACTCCGATCACAAGAGTCTCAAATATCTATTCTCACAAAAGGAGCTAAACATGAGACAAAGACGCTGGCTAGAATATCTCAAGGACTTCGACTTCAATATACAATACCATCCCGGAAAGGGTAATTATGTTGCTGATGCCCTTAGTCGAAAGCCGAGAGCAATGATAGCCAATTGTATGATACAAGAATGGAGGTTACTTGAACAATTCTCCGAGCTCAATATAAGCTTGGACACGGAATCCAAATTTGTTACATTATCTCATGTAAGCATACAGTCAGACTTATTATCTGAGATACAAACACTTCAGGATGATGATCCTATATTAGTGGAAATCAAAGGCAGATTAGAAGGACAATCTGATTTCCAACTAACTTCTGATGGAAGATTATTGTTCAAAGATAGAACTTGTATACCCGACTGTCTGGAATTAAAGAAGAAGATCTTAGATGAAGCTCACCGATCAAGGTACACTATTCATCCTGGATCAACCAAAATGTACCAAGATGTAAAGAGGAACTTTTGGTGGCCCAATATGAAAAGAGAAATAGCGGACTATGTAGCACGCTGTCTCACATGCCAACAGGTCAAGACAGAACACCAAAAGCCTGCTGGAAAACTACACCCTCTAGATATTCCTAAGTGGAAGTGGGAGGATATTGGTATGGACTTCATCATGGGTTTGTCTAAATCTAAAGGAGGACATGATGGAATCTGGGTTATCATTGACCGATTAACTAAATCGGCACATTTCTTGCCAATAAAGAGCCGATGGTCAATTGATGTGCTAGCTGCACTGTACATTAAGGAAATAGTCAGGATACATGGAATTCCTGTCTCAATCGTGTCTGACAGAGATCCCCATTTTACTTCTCATTTTTGGAAGGGATTACAACATTCATTGGGAACAAGGCTTAACTTTAGTACAGCTTTCCACCCACAAACGGATGGTCAGACCGAGAGAGCTAATCAAGTTGTTGAGGATATGCTTAGAGCATGCATCATGGACTTTGGAGGAAGTTGGCATGATCACTTGCCATTAATTGAATTTGCATATAACAATAGCTACCAAGCTAGTATCTAAATGGCACCTTTCGAAGCTTTATATGGAATGAGTTGCCGATCACCCTTATGCTGGAACGAAGTTGGGGAAAAGCAACTGTTAGGTCCAGACATGGTAAGGGATACAACTGAGAAGATACAAGTAATCAGAGAAAGATTACAAGTTGCTCAGACGAGACAAAAAGCTTATGCTGATACAAGGAGGAGAGATCTTGAATTCCAAATCGGAGATCATGTATTTCTCAAGATATCGCCTGGACGTGGCATACGAAGATTTGGTGTTAAGGGCAAGCTTACGCCAAGATTCATCGGACCATTTGAGATATTCGAAAGAGTTGGCGAGGTTGCTTATCGCATCGCGTTGCCTCCTCAATTGTCCGAAGTACATAATGTATTTCACATATCCATGTTGAAGAAGTATGTTCACGATCCCTCGCATATTATTGAACATGGAGATCTGGTGATCCAGAAAGATCTCACCTATGAACAGAAGCCTATGAAGATCTTAGATCGAGAAATACGAGCTCTAAGGAATAAGGTTATTCCCATGCTCAAGGTGTAATGGAATAAGAATCCTGAACACGAAGCGACATGGGAGACCGAGGAATCTATGAAGAAACGATTTCCTGAGTTATTCTAAGAGGTATATGTTCTACACTCTCCACGTGTATAATTATGTATATATTGAATTTGGGGACCAAATTCTTTTTAAGTGGGGGAGGGTGTAGCAACCCTGATAAATGAATATTGAAATAAAATTAAAAACATATATATTACAGAAGTAATATAGATAATAAGAATAGGGTTAGTTAGACAAAATAAAACAAATTAAAAATAACGCCTCTGAGTAAGGCGTTAATTTAAAAAGAAACGCCTCTATAAACGGCGTGACTAAAGAAAGGACGCCCACACATGTGGTCGTCAACTCTCACGCGACCAAATAGGCAAGTAAAAGAAACGCCCATATCTTGGGCGTGTTTTAAAAACAAGGAACGCCCTTATCCAAGACGTTTCTTAATAAACGACCTGAACAAGGTCGTCAATTCAAGAATGGACGCCCTGACCTAAGGCGTTAATTCAGTTCGTGACCCGACGAACCCAGAACTTATCCAGGGTAAGTGATAAGCATTAGAAAGAGTTCAAACGCGGTAATGACTCTATCATAGAAGTATTACTTCCACACGATCACCAACCCTAATAGGACACCCAAAACCCTATAAAAACTCTCGTTCATCTGAACCCTAAACCATTTGATCGTCTGCGGCTATTACGGTAAAGAACTGAACGTTCTTTCTTTCTATTTTACTGTCAAAAGAAGAGTTACTAACTCTTCATCTCTTTCTCTTCTTACAGATCGAAGAGAGCACCTGCATACGTGAAGAACAAAGGTAATGTTCTTCTTTCTTTTATCTTCAGCCAAAACATGATGAAGTGAGGATTGATACATCTTCATGTTTCTCTGTAGGGAATTCAGTCGAAGAACAAGGGTTCTTCAAAACAAACGATTCTTCCTGCTGCTGCTGCGGTTATATAGTTGCAGTAGAAAGGGTTCTCCTCAATTACTTCACAAGTACTCTTGCAGATCATTAATTAAGGTAGGATCTTCTCAAGTCTTGTAGCCCAAACTAAATTTATATAATACAAGAAGCATCATGCATATCATGTATTAGTTTTATTATAATTTCTCGGACGTTGCTGGTATATTTTACAAGAAACGCCCCTGTCAAGGGCGCTATTTTACAAGATATGACCCTTACAAGGTCGTTAATTCAAAATTATACGCCTTATATATAGGCGTTAATTTCATGAACAACCGCATGTAATTAATAATTGATCCTGTTTAAAATTTGATAAATATGAAATATCGATTCTAATATCTTGCATGACTCTACCTGTAAATTCCTACTAATTGTCTTGTCATGACCATGTCTCCTGTCACTTGAAATTTTATTTCCTGAAATATTGTAAATTTCTTGAATTCACGACTTGGACAAAGTCGTGTTTTATATGTTAACGCCCCAGAACAGGGCGTGATTCTGAAAGCTAACGCCCCTTCCTAGGGCGTTTCTCTGTTAAAATCCTGAAATATATTTATTCTGTAAAATAGAATTAAACAGTAACGCCCCTTCCCAGGGCGTGTTTTCTATAAATCCTGAAAATTATTTATATTCTGACAGATATGTGAATAATAAGACGCCTTCTCGCGAAGTCGTCAACTCTAGAAGAAACGCCCCTGTCCAGGGCGTGTTTTAGATAAATTACTAATTATTAAAAATTCTGCAAAACTGAAACGTATGTAAACGCCCTTCTGTTAGGCGTTAATTACTTGAGAAACGACTTGAACTAAGTCGTTATTTTACTGTAAACTGATTTTCATCCGTTTTTGTTAACCGATCGTTTCATATGCTATAATATATATATATATATCGGCACTATTCTCCACTCCGTGAGTATAGTCTCACGTTTCATGTTGATTTATCGATCACACTCAATTCTCATTGACATACAAGCTCTCCATTGGACATTCCGTTCCTTTGGACTAGCGAGTTAGTCATAAAGACCTCCGTAAGACTCCTCGTAGCCTTGGATTTCCTCAAGGCCGACTGAGCTGGTTGTACCCTAAAAACCCATTACACGATCCTTGCCATGTCAATCTAAAGAAACATGGTATACCGGCCCTTATGTTATACAAAGAGTATATCATAAGAAAATTCTTAATGGGATGATGATATCATGCCATATCATGTCGTTCTTGTAAACCTCAATTCTATGATAAGAATGAGGGTATCTTGCTTTGATATACTGTTCATGTGGACCTCAATTCTATATAAAGAATGTCCATATTGATTTGTCATGGTACCTAAGTTAAGGGAACCATATTCTACCTAGTTTTTATCGATATCGTGATAATACCGTTATTATCACCATTCTATGTCCTTTGTCATATTTTTGGACTCTATTCTGTCAAAGTTGTCATACATGTCTACAAGCTTGAATATTGAAATTCTATATTGGCTATATAAACAAGAGTGGATGTCAAAAATACATGATAAATGCCTGCGCATATAGGGCCCGATCTGGTCCTGGGAGGAGCACCCGAAAGTACTTGTGCCCATGGGAGTTAAAATGATAAGGTATCTGGCATTATACCGAGTACTTGACTTGCTTGATTGGACATTCCACACACATCTTGTACTTGAATCGTACTTGACTTTACATGAAATGCGTGGCCCGAAAAAGGGTAATTTACTTGCTTGATACATGATAGCCAAAGTTCTTGACATGACTTGTTAAACGTACTTGCTTGAATATCTTGAATACACTTGTTATCTTGTTGGAAGTTCATGATTAAGTTCATCTTATTTCTTTGATATTACATTCTCTCTATCTTGTCGTTTTATGCGAGCATGCATAGCTTTATTGCATTCATGAAAGATGTAATTACTTAAACCCCTTGCTAGTACTTGAGATATAATTTCCTACTGAGCGTTCGCTCATTCCGTTTGTCCCTTTGTACTTTTCAGGTAAGTCCGACGACGATGGAAGTCAATCGGATGGGAATGATCAAGAGTGAAAGTGATAGAGCTTCTACAAGTGTCGTCTAGTCTTTTCTATAGTTTCTTGAGTCAAATATGTATTCTTTTCCTTTTTATTAAACAGAGTATTGGATTTGTAATAGTCTATCCATTATGAAATAAAAGATTGGGTTATCTTGCTATTTTGCGCATCTCTGTCTTTGTGTCGAATACACGACCACTCTGATTGACATGATTGATATAGACACGTCGCGCATCTCCGAGTATCTTCCGCGCTCGGGGCGTGACATGTATTGTGTTTAGGGATTCAGCTGGATTCTACATTTTTATCCACAAACTTTTGAACAGTCAAATACGATCCATAGCTTTATACATGGAGGTACACGTTGATCAGACGCCAGTACCGTCAGTTTTCTCAGTAGGATTGATCATTCTGTTTTAGGTTGTGAACAGAGGTAACTGAAATATTTCATGACATGGGTTCACCCGATTTCTCAGATAGAGGACCCAGTTTCTCTGTGTATTCAGCCATTGCTTTGCCAATGAATTTTAACTCAAAAATTTCATCCTTTTTAAACAGAGGTAACTAAAGCACTTCATGACATGGGTTAATCTCCTTTCTTTGATTGAGGACCCAGTTTCTCTGTGCATTCAATTATTGCTCTGTCAACAAATTTGACTCAAAAATTGTACTAAGTTGCCCTTAAGTTTTGTAAAGAAGAATACATGTCTATAGCTTTTCAACTAAGAGTTCTTGAGTTTTTAGACATTCAGTTTTAGAAAGATAGAATCTGACACAACATGTAAGGGATGGTTGAGAGCTATTAACAGAAATGGACTATCCTTTTCATTGAGCAAAACATTTAGAGTCTAAAGTTCATTAAGCATAAATCATTAGTTCATTCAAGGTGCATTCAGATTCTTACGAAAGTAGATATCTGATTTTAGTAGCTTAGAGTCATGAACTGATTATCAGTTTGTCATTCTTTCATATTCTCAGAAGTGTAAGTAGATGAGATGCAAAGTGATGCTCAAGTTCTGATAGGAATGAGGATCAAGATGACGGACAGTGTGCTACCAAGTGATGAGTATCAACTTGATAAAGAGGGATAGCAGGTGAGAAAAAAAACAAAAAAAAACACACATGCTCCCCCTGACTCTATGCAACACTATTGGACCCAACACGTTGACCTATCATATGATAATGCTGGACACAAATGCATGACTCAACATATGACACTTGACTCAAGGTACCAGGCAGAGGACTAGCCTCTACACATGATGTGGGTTTCCAGACAGAAGATATATACCCTTCTCCCAACTTATCATTTTATATACCCTTGAGAACAAGATGGGTATGATGCAAAGTATGCAGTTATGCTACTGACAGACTAACTCAAGTGAAGATCTGAAAGATGTGCGAATGAAGCACTCAGGAGAGAGCATTTATTAGAACAGACAAGTATAAAGTATTAAGGATCATGCTGAATGTTACATAAGCCTAGTTCCCTTCTTAAAAATTTAAATCTATCATTTCCTAGGGGCTTAATAAAGATATCAGCAATCTATTTTTTTGATTCAACGAAATGAAATTCAATTTCATTTTTATTCACTTCATCTCTCAAGAAATGATGTTTAATCTCAATGTGCTTAGTCCTAGAGTGATGAACATGATTTTTGGTTAATGAAATAGCACTAGTGTTATCACATAAGATAGGTGTGCATCCTAGATTGATGTGATAATCTGCAAGTTGGTGTATTATCCATAAGACTTGGGCTACACAATTCCCTACTACAACATATTCTACTTCAGCAGTGGAAAGAGCAACATTGTGTTGCTTCTTAGATGCCCAAGACACAAGACAACCACATAGGTATTGACAATTCCCACTAGTGCTCTTTCTATCTATTCTGCACCCATCATAATCTACATCGGTGTAAGCTATAAGGTCGAGCTTACACTTAGCAGGAAACCATAGACCTAGGTCAGGGGTGCCTGAAAGATACCTAAAAACCCTCTTCACTGCACTCATGTGAGATTCCCTAGGACTAGCCTGAAATCAAGCACATAAACATACTGAAAACTAAATATCAGGCCGAGATGCAGTAAGATATAAAAGGGATCCGATCATACCTCTATAAAGCTTGGTGTTAACCAATTTACCTTTTGGGTCACCATCAAGACTAGTTGAGGTGCCCATAGGTGCTGTTATTGCCTTGAGGTTTTTCATTTGATACTTCTTCAGCAGGTCTCTTAAGTACTTGGACTGTGTGATGAAGCTTCCTTCTGAAGTTTGATTCACCTGCAAACCAAGGAAAAACTTCAATTCTCCCATGGAGCTCATTTCAAACTCATGTGTCATTAATTTGGAAAATTCCTCACACATTCCAGATTTAGTTGACCCAAACACTATATCATCTACGTAAATCTGAGCAACAAGAATGTCTTTGTTACTCACCTTGCTAAATAGGGTCTGGTCAACTTCTCCTCTTGAGAAACCTTTACCTGTGAGGAAGGAACTCAGCCTGTCGTATCAGGCCCTGGGAGCTTGCTTCAGTCCATACAATACCTTTTCTAATTTATAGACATGATCAGGAAAGTCAAGACATTCAAAACCTGGAGGTTGTTTAACAAACACACCCTCCTTTATGAGACCATTCAAAAAAGTAGATTTAACATCCATCTGCTGCAATTTTATTCCTAGGCTACATGCAAATGCTAAAAGTATTCTAATAGCCTCTAACCTGGCAACAAGTGCAAAAGATTCTTTAATATCTACTCCATATTCCTAGTTGTAACCCTGTGCCGCTAGCCTAGCTTTATTTCTAACTACCTTACCCTGCTCATCTATTTTATTCCTGAAAACCCACTTAGTGCTTATAACCGAGCCATGTGAGGGTTTAAGAACTAGGTGCCATACCTTGTTCCTTTCAAATTGGTTCAGCTCATCATGCATGGCATTTATCCAATGCACATCCTGTAGGGCACTATCTATGTTTTTGGGTTCAATTTGTGAGACTAATGCAAATGAATTCAGCTCATTTTCAATTCTGAAGTGTGATCTAGTCCTAGGGGGTGCATTCAGATTACCAATAATATTCTCTAAAGGGTGATCTTTAAGAATTCTTATATTGGTAAGCTGATTACCTGTCTCTGCATTTTCCTCCCCCTGAGTTCTAGACCCACTAGTCTCACCAACTTCTGTAGGTTCAGGATGTGGCTCTTCTTTACTCTCAAGGATATCACCATCAGCCTTGTCTCTGCAAAAATCAGTTTCAGATTTATTAGAATGTTCATCAAAGACAACATGAGGTGATTCCTCAACATTTTTTGAATTAAGGTTATAAATCCTAAAGGCTCTGGACACATCAGAATAACCTAGAAAGATTCCAGGTTCACTTTTAGGTTCAAACTTATCAAGGTCTCTTTTAGAATTTACATGAATGAAACACTTACATCCAAAGACCTTGAAATGTGCTAGTAAAGGTTTCTTACCTTTAAGTATCTCATAAGGAGTCTTTTGTGTGGAAGGTCTTACTAGAGCTCTATTAATTATATAACATGATGTGCTTACAGCCTCGACCTAGAACTTCCTTGGCAGATTCCCTTCAACCAGTATTGGCCTAGCCATTTCCACCAAGGTTCTATTCCTCCTTTCAACTACTCCATTATGCTCTGGAGTTATTGGAGATGAGAACCTGTGGTTGATTCCATTATCCCTATAGAAATCATCAAATTGTGAGTTTTCAAACTCACCTCCATGATCTGACAAAATGTTTGAAATTGAATGCTCATAGGTTTGAGTTATTTTATGGTAGAATTCCTGAAATTCCTTAAAAGCATCATTTTTATGTGTCAGGAAATATACCCAAGTAAATCTAGAGAAGGCATCTATTAAAACATAGCCATATCTCCTACCAGATAAGCTGGCTGATCTAGATGGTCCAAACACATCCATATGAATCCGCTCAAATGGTTTAGAAGATAAGCTTTCAGTTCTAGACTTAAATGACTTTCTAGTTTGCTTGCATTGAGTACAGGCCTCACAAATTTTATTATTTGTTTTGAATGAAATTTCAGGGAGACCTTTTACCATGCTGTATTTTGTCAGTTTGTGTAGCACATGATAGCTAGCATGACCTAACCTACGGTGTCACATATAAGCTAAGTCATCCTTATTAACAGTCGGGCATAAATTTGTGTGTACTACATCATCTAAATCTACCATGTAGATATTATTGACTCTCTTACCAGAAAATTTGACACATTCAGAATTTGGTTCAAATATGGTGCATGCAAGAGAATCAAAAACTACCTTAATTATGACCTTTATCACACAGCTGGCTAATGCTAAGCAAATTGTGGGCAAGCCCTTCTACCAATAACACTTCATCAATGTAGCAAGAAGAACATTTACCTACTTTACCTGATCCAACTATTTTCCCTTTGGTATTACCTCCGAAGGTAACATGACTTGCATCTTTCTCCACCAACATGCAAAATTTGTCTTTGTCCTCGGTCATGTGCCTGGAGCAGCCACTGTCAAGATACCATCTGTTTTGATTGACTGCCAAGCATACCTGCATGGAAAATCAAGTGGAAAGGTTTGGAACCCATAACTGTTTGGGCCCCAGAAAGGCATTTATTTCATGCAGACTAGAGACTAGATGTTTTGGTATCCACATTTGATTTAGCTTTTTTATGACATTTGTGGATTTCTTATCATTCAGTTCAGTCTGCTTTTTCTCGCCACTTTCAATTTTTGGAGATTGATTCTATAGAGTGGCTTGTTTCTTCATTTTAAAATCATTTTGAAATTTTCTTTGCCAGTGCTTAGTCCGATAGGCTTTGGGAGTAGTGGGTGCACCGAAGACCCTAGGCTGACTAGACATGAAATGGTAAAATCCATAAGGGTTCTGGCTTGTGAAGTTGTTGTGCTTAGGTTGCACATAGAAGTTCCAAGGTTGAGGTTGATGCATCTAAGTAGTATAAGGGTTCAGAAAATAATGCTGCATCGGCCTCATAGAGAAACTACCTTGACCTCCCTCATGAGAATTGTGGTGAGTGAAGTTATGACATGAAGAGTAGGTCAGAGCAGTATTGAAGTAGTCCGTCTTGAGGTACTTCTGCTCGCCCTGAGTTCCTAGATGACTTGTGCCCAGAAGTAGTAGAAGTCGATGCACCTGAATGGTTGCCTAGACCTTTCTGTGGAGACTGGGTAGTTTTGGCCTTCGGGTTTTCTTGGATTCTAGCATTAGAAGATTGATCCCTAGCTTGTCCCTTGGATTGAGGTGTGGGAGTATATGAGCATGATCCCCTAGACAGCTCTATCTTCCCTTTACCCTTGTCTTTTGCATTGGGCTTAGTTTTCACAAGATTTTTCATTTTGTTTTTATTCTGACTTTCTCCTGAAGTCATGTTTATCAGGGGTTCAAATGTCCCCTTTTCTGCCACAAAGGAGATAGTTCTCAAGTTAAACCTCTCCTTGTTAGTTGGGTTGAAACCCAAACCTTCATTTCTGAAATTACTTTTTGTTCCTAATATGGCATTCATATTTTCTGCACCTTGTGTCATGCCTTCAAGGGAATTTTGTTTGTCCTTAATTTCTTTTTCTAAATTCTCTATTGTCCTTTTCAATTCACTGTTCACACCATTGACAGCATCATATTTTTCAGTGGCAATTTTTGTTTCTTTCTAAAATTCATGTATTTTCATTTTGAGATCATCAATGGTGTTCATCAGATTTTCATTTTCTACTTTAAATCATTTAAGACAGTTTTATTACTCTCAATTTCATGAAGAGAATTTTTTAAATTGAGATTTTCAACTTCTAGACATGCAAGTTTATCATTCAGGGAAGTATCATGAATCAAAGAATTTACTTTCTTTTTCAGATTTCTATTCTCTCTACGCATGTCATCATATTTTTCAAGCAATTCAGCATATGCTTCTTCCCAATCTTTACGAGTAAAGTTTTCAAAGGGAGAAGTTACCTCATCACTGTCCTCTTTCTCTTCATCTCCTCTGGCCATCAAACATAGCATATATTCTTTTTCACTGTCAGAGGAGCTGCTCTGACTTCCTTCGTCTTCATCACTCCAGGTGCTGACCATCGCCTTTCCTTTCTTGTTCTTCCACCTGGGCTGCTTGTCTTTCAACTCAGGACAATATGCCTTGAGATGTCCTGCCTTCCTGCAATTATAACAAACAAGACTATCAGTTTTCTTGGCAGTATCAGATTTATGCTTTGACTGCCTTTTCCCAGAAAAGTATTTTTTCTTGAAGCCCTTTCCTTCTTTTCTCAGAAGCCTCTTAAAGTTCCTAGTAAACATGGCAAAATCGTCATTGTCCTCTCCTGAACTAGAGGAGCTGTTTTCACTAGCAGACCCAGACCCTTTATTACTAGCTGAGACTTTAAGCGCTAAGGGTTTCTTCCTTTTGTTTGACACCTCATCTACCCTCTTAAGATTCAGCTCATACGTCATGAGGGAGCCGATGAGCTCATCTACAGTCGTGGTTGCAAGGTTCCTTGACTCCTCAAATACGGTGGCCTTGGTATGCCAAATAGGTGTCAGAGACCTAATGATTTTCCTAACCAGCTCGTACTCACTATAGACTTTACCCAAGCTTCTCAAGCCATTAGTGAGCACCATCAGATGGGCATACATTTCAGACACGGACTCATCAGGCTTCATTCTGAAAGCCTCATACTCAGAGACCAACATGTTGGCCTTGGTTTCCCTAACCCAAGAAGTCCCTTCATAGATAACCTTCAGCTTATCCTACATCTCCTTGGCTGTGGTATAGGAGGAAATTCTGAAGAATTCGATGGGATGAAGCGCACATTGTATGGCATTGATAGCCGCCCAATTCAAGGTGGACCTGTTGGGTCCCGCAAGGTGCAAACGGATCTAGAAGGGGGGGTTGAATAGATCCTCTCAAAAGCTTTGGCCTATTTAAAAACTCTTAGCTATCAAAAGCATGAACCACTCCTATAAAGTGAATGAATCACTTAGGCACAATGCACATCGGAATTAAGTAGAGTGGCTCAAATGAAAAGACTTGGATTATAAGCGATGAAGCGTCAACTCTTCTTTAAGCATATTTGTGATCTTTGAGAGATATAAGCCTTGTAGTGCAGGGATCATAAAGCATAACACTAGAGCATGAAATAGCTTGCAACAACGGTGTGTGTGTGTGTGTGCTATGTTGATCACTCAAAGTGCATGCGAGTCTAAGCAAGGAAACACTTAGCAATACTTTCACCTTGGTGCCTGTGTGCAAGGGTGCAGCAGGCCGCCCAAGGGATGCGGTCAAAGTGCTAAGCTCAATTAAACCACAGATAAAACCGAAAGTGCAAATACGAGTGCTTGAGTGTGTAAACAAGATAACCACGTATGTAAGCACACGAACCTGTGAATGGGGGTAGAAGATATAGAGCAATCACACACGATGAACAACCCACAACACAGGGATTTTTAAGGTGGTTCGGTTGTAACCCCACAACCTACGTCCACCCCTCACCAAAACCCGGTGAGGCTTCCCTGCTGACTCACAGCTTGACCGGGGACACGCCCCAAACCACAGAACAGAGAAAACCCTCTTTCTATCTTCCTACACACAAAGCCGGCAGGGACGGCTACACCGCAGATCGGAGAACTCCCGATTGCCTTCCTACTAACCACCGGTAGGGACGATCTTCAGTTTCAATAGATTGAATGAAATGAAAATAGAAGAAGATGAAAATGCTCAAACAAGATATGGAGATATGCTAGAATGAAGTAGATCTTGTCTGAGATTGTTGGATCTTGAATCTGTTGCTTTGATCTTCCTTTGATCCCTTTGAGTTGATGGAGAAGATACAAGATGTAGCTTTGATCTTCCCTTGAGTTGATGAAGAGGTTTGGATGTAGCTTTGATCTTCCTTTTGATCTCCTTTGTGAGCTTGCTTGCTTCTCTTCTTCCTTGGAGATTGAGGGCTTCAGATGTAGGCTTGAATCCCTTGGATTGGATGTAGAACTTCTGCACGGAGTACTGTTCACGGTTACAGTACCTCTTCTTCCTTGGAGCTCCTCTAGCCTCTCTTCATCTCTCTTTGCTCCAAATGATCAACTAGGGTTTCAAACCCTCTTGTGTTAGTTTTATATCTCTTTGGATGGTCAATAAACACATCCCAGACCAGATCCACATTTTGTGGGTAATTAGGTGACTTTTGGATTAAAGAAATCCATGGGGAATGGCCTTTCTCGAAGTGGAAAACAAAGTCAACATTGGTTGGCTCGGGGCTGGCGGTCGACCTGTGGCTTCTGGCGGTCGACCGCTACTGAGAAACGCTGTAGACGGATGTTCCCTGGGATTTTCGGTCGACCGCTACTAGGCTGGCGGTCGACCGCCACTGAGAGAGGTGCAGACTGGGAACTTCTGGCTGGGGCGGTCGACCGCCCCTGTGCTGGCGGTCGACCGCCAGCTGGGCAGAACCCGGGTTTTCCCGAGTCGGTCCGTTAACTGCTTTAGCACCGCCGCTTAAGTTCTTTAGCTGCCCGTTCATGTCTGTAGCATCAACCTTGACTATCTTGAAGATTTCTATTGATTATATTGCTCCTATAATCAAAATTTTGTTTCGTGGGCTCCGCCCCCAGAAACTCCCGCAAGTGGCGCTGCCCCCTTGATCCCCGCGACCTGACCGGGCAGGTCGATTCGCGTGCGAGGGCACAATCATTGAGCTTTCACTTTTGCCAACTCCACTCCATTCCTTGGATTATCTTGTGGCTTGCTATCCAGAAGTTGCACCGACCTTGAACCATCCATAAGGCAAGATATCCACTCACCATATGAGGAATATGCAATGACCTTATGTGTGATGCTATTCAGCTTGATTTCTGTGCTTGAAACATGCTAGATTTTCGTGCCTCCAATATTGTCATATGCCTTGATATCTGCGTATCCAGTTGCCTAGATTTGTGTGTCATTCTTGATCTTTTGCGCTTGAAGTATAATGACCTGAAATGTATGAATATTAACACTATCAAATGCAGGTATAGTTCATTAATGACTACATAGGCAGACATCATCAAAACCTTAAAATTAATCATGTTGCACACATGTTCAACATTCTCCCCCTTTTTGATGATGACAACTATGAGTCATTCTGAACTATGAGTCATTATAAATTCACATGCATTAGTAATTCTCATGGCAACTATGAGTCAAAAACATTCTGAAAAAGAAGAAGAAGAGGATTCTCTCCCTATCCCCTTTTGACAATGACTCACATGGTTCTTACCCCCTTTGACACACAGAGTGGATTCTTTGATTAATGACTCACATAAACTTATCACATTCTTTGATTAATGACTCACATAAACTTCTCCCCCTTTGACAACATCAAAAGATCCAGAAAAGAGACGGAGAGACTCACATTAATGACGCACACAAAATGACTTACATGATTCTCTGTTATCACCTATGTGACATTATTATAAGCGACCATAATGTGGAGAAAACATGTCATTGCAGGTAACATTCCAGAAAATGATGTGGAAATACATACCAATGGTTGTACACTTATTTAGGTTGACAAGATAACTAGAGAGAACAACCAATTGTGGAAAGCCAGTTATAGGACCGATACCAATGAATGATATGGATGTATCGAACATGGTGGTGTCCCGTGGCTTGGCAAAGACAATGTAAGTGTGAGAGGTGGAGCTACAGCATCATGATTCAATTTCTCAAATAGTGGAGATGGATAGAGCAGCCAAGGAGCAACTTTTTGATTTCAAATTTTGCAAGATTTTTAGCGGTTTTCTAGTTTTCAGATTTTTTGAATTTTCTATGCAATGCACGGAAATGATAAATGCAAGCTACAATTGTATGAAGTTAAGACATGCATGTCACCCTATTGCATGAAAGCATGATGCTAATGATGCTAGGACTTATGCCACATGCCAATGAATGAGAAAGCAATGTGATATCACTTGAGAGAGGACACCAATGATTTTGGATACGACTTGAAAGGAGCATCAAGATGATACCACTTGTTGGATGATACCAAGGTGATGTAATCATGGCAGCCTGAATGATTTATGTAGATATGGCAGATGAAGGCAAACAACAAGGAGCATCAAGATATGACTTCTCAAGAGAGAGTGTAGGTTCTTTAATCTAAAACCAAGTTCATAAATCAGAGTTATGGATTTTTCAGAATTTTCAGTTATAGAACCCAAATGAACCAGCTCTTATATTCAGATTGGTTTAATGCTAATGAGTTCTGGCCTACTCAGTAGAATCACATGAACACATTTGCATGCAAGTTTAATAGTAGTGAACCAGAAATTCATATCAAAATAAGATTAACCTTCTCTTATCTTACTCATTCAATTTCATTGGATCCCTTGAGAGTGACCACAATAAGCATTGAGGCTAAACACTTAGATGACTTAGATTTGATTCAGGAGTGCTACACATTCATATTTTTCTTTTGAAATCATTTGAAAGATGATTGTTATCATTTTACGAGCAGTCAAGTGTAGCAACCACCTTTTGACGTGAGTGTGCACGGTTACCAGACGCAAGCACCCTCAGTTACTCAGTGTAGCTCACGATTTTGCCTCACTTAGAATAGAGATAGCATAGTCACCTCATGACATATCGAACCTCATTTTCTTTGATGAGGAGATATATTTCTCAGCAACAGTGCCATTGCTCTGCCTTGAGCTTACATTAAGTGTAGCCACTTTTTGAAATAAACATATTCAACAAATGTTTAAAAATAATACTTAGTTGAAGTTTCTCGATCAAGGATGCCTTTATACTCAAAATAAGCTTTCAGATTCAAGATGGCATACCAAGCCAAAACATGAGAAACTGGTTTAAGTCTATTAAGCCCGACCACAAACATTTTCAAGACCATCAAACTTCAAGACTCAAGAAATCATTAATGTTAAACCAAAATCATTCATGTTCAAGACAATCACAAGACTCTATAAAAGAAAATTCTTCTTGAAGATTTACTCTGATAAACAACATCAATAAGAGATAGGGAATCCTCCAAGAAGTTCAAGGCACTTTGAATCCAAGTTGAACCACAAAAGGATGTTAGCAATATGATGCAGTGGTTTGATATAAAAAGAGAGTGTTACACATGAGTGGAAGCTTGAGAATCAATGGTGAACACTCCCCCTGAGGTTATGCACTGAGCTCAGACTGGAATGGAAGAGATAAAGTTATCAGGTGCAAGGAGGTGTTGACTCTGACATTGTGTGATGTCGACACCCGGAGCTCAGACAGAAGTAATTTTCAGGTAGATAGAACTGTGGGGTCGACCTGTCAAAGGAGTGAGGTCAACCTTTTGAACTGTATGGCAGAGTTTTGACTGGATTTTCATGATGGGCAAACTCCCCCTGAAAAGAAGCATTCTGTGCCATGATGTTAATAGAATGAAGATGAAACATATGCATGAATGCTTCAAAGAAATAACTCCCCCTTACTATATGACCTATATGCGACATTGACGCATGGTACGTGGCGGAGGTGAAACCTCACGCATATTGAGTGCTTCTAGGCAAGCATAACCTGTCTTTCCATACATCAACATTTGATATACCATGGCCGTGCAAGAGTGAAATGATGTGAAATGATTCAAGCTAGATTGATGTTGACTCCCCCTGAGTACATGCATGGGTTGGCAATGAATTATGCAGCCTAAGACTTATGTGAATACACAATGCAATGAAGATGCTGCAAAATGATTGTGCATTTTTGTGTCTTCTAAACATGATGTGCATTAAGGTATGTGTGATCACAAGATGATGCAAACAGACATGAATGCAACTTGATGATGATGCCAATAGACACCCCCTTTGAACAATGCTAACATGAATACCGAGTTGAAAATGCAGCCATGGTATGCATAATCAAAACCAAAATCTAAGCATTTCATGTGGCTGATAGTAAGACTTAAGCAACTCATCATCACATCAACTTCATCAACATAACAAGTTTTTCATGAATTAAATAACTGAAATCAAGCATGGTGTGAGCAAGTTATCTAGCTCAAAAGTTCATCTCAGACCATGGGGGTTTTGCATTTCAAAGAGCAATTCAGTTTGCAGAATCTAATGACATTGGGCAGACGTATGATGCACTATCTACATGTCAAGACTAAACATGCAAGATGACTGAACTTAAAGGTTTATGTACATACCTATGCCTTGAGCTTTTATTTACCTTATGATCCTTTGTTCAGCTCCAAGGCATCCTGCACCCAAAATTCTTTTTTGGAATTTTTAGGTACCCAAGATTGCTTAGGTACTTATGGGTTAGCGGCTTTGTGACATTCACTAATGTGGCTCATCTGTTTCAGGGAAATCAGATCATCCTTCCTCATTGTATGACAATCATACATGTCATGACCATTTTTCCCACAGTAAAAATAGCACACAAAAGATTGAGCATTCTTTTTATGTTCATGTGCGTGTGCATGTGCATTTTGTTTTTGTGGATGAGCATGGGATTTACCTTTCATGGCATAAAGGTGATGTTTTCCCTTCAAGTGCCAGCACTCTTGGACAGTAGGGCCAGACTTACCACAATGAGAGTAGCAAGGAGGAAGATTTTTGTTTAAAGCCATGGAGAGTGTCGACCTGCTTGTATGGGAGTGTCGACTCTTCTGACTCCACATGCAGTTCTGTGCAGATATCTGCTGAGTAGGTCCTCTGCCAGTGTTGACCTGTTTCTTTTCTTGCTCTTTCGCTTGTTGTTCTACTCTAACCTCATCATTTCTCAAGATAAAATAATCATGCACAGTGTGACCATGTTTACCACAATAATAACAATGGACATTCGTCTTGTGGAAAGCATGGTATTTAGCATTGGACATGTTATGGTGCATGTTTGGATGAGCATGTTGAGTTTTGCTTTTCTTTTGAGCAGTATGCTCTTTTTGGTGACCACAGGAGGTGGTGACTTCTGGTGAGCCTGAATCGTGAATTTGGGCAAACAAAGACAAGAAATCATTCACCCTTGAATTTCATTTTGAAGTGAAGAAATATGCTGTTGTGATTCATCAAGACCCTCTTTGCATGCTGCCAATTACTCATTGAGCATGGCATTTATTGCTTTAAGATTTTGATTTTGTTGTTCTAAAGCATGCAATGTTTCAGAGTGATCATCAATGACAGATTTGCCTTTTTCATGTGCAACTAATTTTTCATGCAATTCTTCTTCAGCTTGTTCACGTTCAATTTTCTTTTCCAACAACTCTATATTCTCTTCTTTCAGAGAATCAATCAGATTTTGTTGTCATTCAAGATCATCATGGAGACCAACATTTATGTTTCTCAAGAATGAACATTTTTCACATGCAAAATTAGCTGAGCATGAAACATAATTTTTATTTTCTTCAATCAACCTCTCATGATAGATTTGCCCATCAGCCATAGTTTGATCATTAGAGATTGACTTAGGTTAGTTTTGAAATTTTATTATAATTTCTTCCAACCTAGTGATTTCACCATGAAGATTTTTATTTTCATCCCTTAGACATGCAATGCATTATTTATGCGTATCTAGATCAAAAGAGAGAGTGTCGTTAAGCTCTTCAAAAATAGAACACTTTTTACAAAATGAGCTTTCATTTTGGTAGATTTTCTTGAGATCCTTTTTCAAATTTTTATTTTCGGTTTTTACCTTTTTGTATTGTGTAATCAACTCATCATAGGCTTCCATAAGCTCTTCAAAAGTGAATTCCTCGAAGTCAGAGTTTACCTGTGATGAGGATGTATTGCTGGACTATTCTGCACGGTCGGCCATGAATCATTCTTGTTCTTGTTCCTTCTCTTCATTGGTTTTTACCAACCTGTCCAGTACTTGCTTGGCTGTGCTGCAGGAGGACACAAGATGAGTTAGTCTGATATCAACCGCAGCTGTAATTAAGTTATATGCAGCAAGATTATCATTGTGTTTGGTCTCATGTTCGGCTGACCAATCAATTGAATTTGATGGCAGCTCATGAGGACCATCGTATATAAGAGTCCACAAATGTGGATCTATGGAGCTAACATAGATGAACATTCTCCCTACCCATGTAGAAAAATCTGAACCATCATAAATGGGCGGAGAAACCATCGAAGGATGTGTAGCATATGAAGCCATCTAAATAAAATACATCGGGATCTTTCCCTGCAGATCATAGGATCTGGGAATGGCAGAGCCAGGCTCTGATACCACTTGTTGGGTCCCGCGAGGTGCAAATGGATCTAGAAGGGGGGGTTGAATAGATCCTCTCAAAAGCTTTGGCCTATTTAAAAACTCTTAGCTATCAAAAGCATGAACCACTCCTATAAAGTGAATGAATCACTTAGGCACAATGCACATCGGAATTAAGTAGAGTGGCTCAAATGAAAAGACTTGGATTACAAGTGATGAAGCGTCAACTCTTCTTTAAGCATATTTGTGATCTTTGAGAGATAAAGCCTTGTAGTGCAGGGATCATAAAGCATAACACTAGAGCATGAAATAGCTTGCAACAACTGTGCGTGTGTGTGTGCTATGTTGATCACTCAAAGTGCATGCGACTCTAAGCAAGGGAAACACTTAGCAATACTTTCACCTTGGCGCCTGTGTCCAAGGGTGCAGCAGGCCGCCCAAGGGATGCAGTCAAAGTGCTAAGCTCAATTAAACCACAGATAAATCCGAAAGTGCAAATCTGAGTGCTTGAGTGTGTAAACAAGATAACCAAGTATGGAAGCACACGAACCTGTGAATGGGGGTAGAAGATATAGAGCAATCGCACACGATGAACAATCCACAACACAGGGATTTTTAAGGTGGTTCGATTGCAACCCCACAACCTACGTCCACCCCTCACCAAAACCCGGCGAGGCTTCCCTACTGACTCACAGCTTGACCGGGGACACGCCCCAAACCATAGAACAGAGAAAATCCTCTTTCTGTCTTCCTTCACACAAAGCCGACAGGGACGGCTACACCGTAGATCGGAGAACTCCCGATTGCCTTCCTACTAACCACCGGTAGGGATGATCTTCAGTTTCAATAGATTGAATGAAATGAAAATAGAACAAGATGAAAATGCTCAAACAAGATATGGAGATATGCTAGAATGAAGTAGATCTTGTCTGAGATTGTTGGATCTTGAATCTGTTGCTTTGATCTTCCTTTGATCCCTTTGAGTTGATGGAGAAGATACAGGATGTAGCTTTGATCTTCCCTTGAGTTGATGAAGAGGTTTGGATGTAGCTTTAATCTTCCCTTGAGTTGATGAAGAGGTTTGGATGTAGCTTTGATCTTCCTTTTGATCTCCTTTGTGAGCTTGCTTGCTTCTCTTCTTCCTTAGAGATTGAGGACGTCAGATGTAGGCTTGAATCCCTTGGATTGGATGTAGAACTTTTGCACGGAGTACTGTTCATGGTTACAATACCTCTTCTTCCTTGGAGCTCCTCTAGCCTCTCTTCATCTCTGTTTGCTCCAAATGATCAACTAGGGTTTCTAACCCTCTTGTGTTAGTTTTATATCTCTTTGGATGGTCAATAAACACATCCCAGACCAGATCCACATTTTGTCGGTGATTAGGTGACTTTTGGATTAAAGAAATCCATGGGGAATGTCCTTTCTCGAAGTGGAAAACAAAGTCAACATTGGTTGGCTCGGGGCTGGCGGTCGACCTGTGGCTTCTGGCGGTCGACCGCTATTGAGAAACGCTGTAGACGGATGTTCCCTGGGATTTCTGGTCGACCGCTACTGGGCTGGCGATCGACCGCCACTGAGAGAGGTGCAGACTGGGAACTTCTGGCTGGGGCAGTCGACCGCCCCTATGCTGGCGGTCGACCGCGAGCTGGGCAGAACCCCGATTATCCTGGGTCGATCCGTTAACTGCTTTAGCTCCGCTGCTTAAGTTCTTTAGCTGCCCGTTCATGTTTGTAGCATCAACCTTGACTGTCTTGAAGATTTCTATTGATTATATTACTCCTATAATCAAAATTTTGTTCTGGGGGCTCCGCCCCCGGAAACTCCCGCAAGGGGCACTGCGCCCTTGACCCCCGCGACCTGACTGGGTAGGTCGATCCGCGTGCGAGGGCGCAATCATTGAGCTTTCACTTTTGCCAACTCCACTCCATTCCTTGGATTATCTTGTGGCTTGCTATCCAGAAGTTGCACCGACCTTGAACCATCCATAAGGCAAGATATGCACTGACCATATGAGGAATATGCAATGACCTTATGTGTGATGCTATTCAACTTGATTTCTGTGCTTGAAACATGCTAGATTTTCATGCCTCCAATATTGTCATATGCCTTGATATCTGTGTATCCAGTTGCCTAGATTTGTGTGTTATTCTTGATCTTTTGCGCTTGAAGTATAATGACCAGAAATGTATGAATATTAACACTATCAAATACAGGTATAGTTCATTAATGACTACAGAGGCAGACATCATCAAAACCATAAAATTAATCATGTTACACACATGTTCAATAGGACCTACGGATATGCTCCTTGGTCCAGAACTCTTCATCTAGAGGTAAATTGAAAGGACCCTTACTGACAACCTTCCAAATCTCATAGTCCTTAGCCCGAAGGAATACCTCCATGCGATTCTTCCAGTAAGAGTAATTAGACCCATCGAAGAAAGGGGGCATACTAGTGGAATGACCCTCAGCAGTTAACCCTCTAACACCCATTCTAAACTCTCCGGGATGTATAGCCCTAAGGGAGAGGTTGCCTCTGATACCAAGTGTAGGGTGTAATGAAAGGATCTAGAGGGGGGGTGAATATATCCAACCCCAAATAAAAAGGCAACACAGGCAGTTTAAAATAACCAATGTGGAAATAGACTGAACTACAATGGACTCACACACAGATTCAAAAAAAGGATGATCCAAGAGCACGTGAAACCAACCAGCAGTAGAAACTAGATTAAGGACGCAAGATGAAACCAATCAGAAGATAACATCAGATGAACGATTAACTAATCAAACCATGCTAAACCAATTAGGCAAGCCTAAGCATTCATTTACCAAAAATAAGATGCACAAGCAATTACATAGGAGACAAATGTTTTTAAGGTGGTTCGATCTCTATCCAAAGATCTACATCCACCCCTTACTCAACTGAGTATGGCTTCCTACTGCCACACAGCTTGAATGCCGCTGATCCACAGCTTTGGGGATGGAAATCCCTACAACCGCTGAGCCTTACAGCTTGCTGTCTGAGGAAACACCCTCACCCACTGAGCAATACAGCTTCGCTCCGCTGATTCACAGCTTCCAAAGGTTTCAAAAAGAAAACTGAAGAAACGAAAGAACACACGGATGAAAGATAATAGATATAGCACTCAAAATAGAGCAAACTGACCCTGGATTTGATCCAGAGGTCAGGAAGAGACAACCTCTCACACTTCTTCTCCTTCCCACTCTCTTTCTTACGATACTCTATTTTCTTCCAGAAAGTGGCGCTCTCTCTATTGCTCTCTCTACTCTTCTCCTTATGGATTCTTCTCTTCTTTTCTTCTCTCGAGCTTCTCTTGCCCTTCTTCTACGCTAGAGTCGCCACATTTGATCGCAGGAGCGGCCTTCTTATTGGGCTGTAGGCAGGGTTCCCATGAGCTCATGCGTCCGGCGTGTGTAGGGCTCGTCCCAGCCTTTTCCAAAAGAAGCCACATGCCAAGTGTGGATTGGGGCGTTGATCCACGTAGCAGAATGTCAGAAATATTCTCCCTTGGGATCACGTGCCAATCATTGATTCTGTTATCCCTCACGCGCTCATACTTCAGGCGTGACTTAAAAATGACGTGAGGAAGGCCACGTGCATTGCATACGCTCGATCATATGCCAGTCTGAAAGAATTAAATGTCAGAGTGAAGAACATGCTCAGACTTGAAGACATGCACTAACCTTGATGAAGTGAAGAAAAAAATGTGCACAGACCTTATACGGCTATAGGGCTGAGATGTGCACAGACTTCCGTGTGTGCATGATGCAAAAGATGCACCGACCCTATAGGCCATAAACCTAACATGCACAAGCCTTATGTGTAGACCACCCAAAAAGTGCACCGACCTTCTACATGCAACGAAGCAATGTGCATCGACTTTATCAATGTGCAGACCAGGTATTGCACCGACCTTATATAGCCCAAGCCATAAGTGCACAGACCTTAGTACGTAAGACTGAAGGTGTGCACCGACCTGCTATAGAGTGTGCACAGACCTATATGCGTTGAGGGCAAAACATGCACAGACTTTGTGAAGAATGTACTCTGACTATGTGAAGTTGCACAGACCTTATAAATGCATGAGACGTGGCTAGCACCGACCCCATATGCAACTAACACTGACCTTATGAATGCACTTACCAAACTAGCACCGACCTTATGCATGAACCAGTGCCGACTAGCATCGACTCTAATGATGCAAATGATGCAACTAGCATCGACCATAGTTGGGCATGATAGCAAACTAGCACCGACTCTAGCATGCAAATTATGATGCAACTAACATCGACCTTAACATGCATCGACCGTGTATACGCCTTAGATGAAAACTTGCACCGACCTCAAACATACACATATCAAAATGTGCACCGACTTTCCATACACAAAGGAAACCTGCACCGACCTCTGTCATGCAGGATTCAAAATATGCACCGACCACATTTTAACTAGCATAGACCTTGTTGTGCAGACAACACTGACTAACGTAGACTTTCAGAGTTAAACAAATGCACTTGTATGCAACCTTTCTAAAAATGGCTATGACCATTGCATGCATTGACCTATAAGATGCAACTATCTGAAAATGCACTGACCCAAAAGGATGATGTTGCCAGAGTCAACGATTGGTCAAACTACTGTTACTAATGGTCAAACTGTTGTTGCCAATCATTAAAACAAAATGTGAATGACACTAAATCAGAGGACACACAACAAGTCGATCATACCAAGCCTGAGGGGCTTGTTTCAGTCCATACAATGCCTTATTTAATATGAAAACATGGTTCGGCAGCTCAGATGATTCAAAACATGGGGGTTGCTCAACATAAACTTCCTCTTTTATGATGCCATTTTAAAAGGCACTCCTTACATACATTTGTTGAAGTTTTATATTATGAGAACATGCAAAAGATATTAAGATTCTAAGGGCTTCCATCCTAGAAACTGGGGCATAGGATTCATCAAAATCTACCCCAAATTCTTGATTATAATCTTGTGCTACCAATCTAGCTTTATTCCTAGAGATAATTCCATCTTCATTCACTTTATTCCTAAACACCCAACTGGTTCCTAGACAGAACAACTTTCAGGTCTGGGAACCAAAGTCTAGCCTTTATTTCTTTCAAATTGACCCAATTCTTCATGCATTGCATTTATCCATGATTCATCTTTTAGGACTTCTTTTATGGATTTGGGTTCAATTTGTGAGACTAATGCTACTAGGTCATAATTATTGAGTTCCTGATGAAAAGACCTAGTCCTAGGTGGATCAGGAAGATTTCCAATAATGTTCTCAGTAGGATGATCTTTCAGAAATCGAATGTTGTTAGAAGACTCACCTTGTTCGGTCGACTAAAAATTTGGTTCGGTCCACCAACCTTGCTCTGTGTAAGTCTATTCAGCTTGTTCAAGTGGTTCTTCATGTGGCTTCTCTTCCAGAAATTCTCCATCTTCTTTTGGTTTCCTATCATCATCACTTATGTTAGTAGAGTTAAGTGTTTCATCAAATATCGCATGAGGAGATTCCTCTACTGACTGATCATGAATGTTAAAAACTCTATAAGCTCTTGATATTTCTGAATATCCTAAGAAAATGCCTGGACTACTCTTGGCCTCAAACTTATCTAGGTCCTTTTTATCAATATTATGAATAAAACACTTAGAACAAAAGATTTTAAAATAAGCTAAGTTTGGTCTCTTACCTTTCAACAATTCATATGGAGTTTTCATGTGGACAAGTCTTACCATGGCCCTATTAATTATATAACAGGCTATATTTGCAACTTTTGTCAAAAATTTCTGTGGGAGTTGGCTTTCAATAAGCATGGTTCTGGCCATCTCCACTATAGTTCTATTCCTCCTTTCAATAACTCCATTCTGCTCAAGAGTCCTGGGAGAAGAAAACTTGTGAGTAAGTCCCACTTTATCACAAAATTCTGAAAATAGTATATTTTCAAAATCTCCCCCATGATCAGATTGAATGATGCAAATTTTGTGCCTTCCTTCCTATTTTATTTTGTTGAAGAAATTTTTAAATTCATAAAATGCATCATTTTTGTGAGCTATAAAGAATGTCC
Source organism: Amorphophallus konjac (assembly GCA_022559845.1). Taxonomy (NCBI): domain Eukaryota; kingdom Viridiplantae; phylum Streptophyta; class Magnoliopsida; order Alismatales; family Araceae; genus Amorphophallus; species Amorphophallus konjac. The sequence goes on from CM040125.1 coordinate 56,572,264, forward strand.
ATGAAAACCTAGTGAAGTCATCCACAATGACATAACCAAATCTCTTGCCATGGAAGCTCTGAGTTCTGGTAGGACCAAACAGGTCCATATGTAAGAATTCTAATGGTTTAGATGACAGAGATTCAGTTCTGGTTTGTTTTCCTAAAGCACATGCATCACAGATTTTTGCAATTGTTTTGAATTGAATTTTAGGCAGTCCTCTAACTAAATCATGCTTGACTAATTTATTCAGAATGTTATAGCTAGCATGGCCTAATCTCCTATTCCAATTGAAGGCCTTATTATCAGAGTTAGCAGTCAAACAAAGATTAGATGCAGAGTTATCATCTAAGTCTACTATGTAGACATTGTTTATTCTATGGCGTATGAATTTTATTGATTCTAAGTTGATTTCCAAAATTTTGCATGCATGATCATCAAAAATAACCTTGTGACCCTTGTCATAGAGTTAACTAATGCTCAACCGATTGTGTTCAAGACCATCTACAAGTAAAACTTTTTCAACAATGTTTGAGGGAAACTTAGCAATTGTGCCTGATCCAATTATTTTACCTTTGTTCTTCCCTCCAAACTTGACCATTCCACCAACCTTCATTTCTAGCTTACTGAATTTAGTCCAGTCTCCAGTCATGTGCCTCGAGCAGCCACTATCCAAGTACCATCTGTTGTGTATGGCTCCCAAGCTGACCTGCAAGACACATTATGCAGAGAATTTTGGAACTCAAGACAAATTGGGTCCACATGCATCATTAAAGCTTTTCAGCAAACTCTTAGAATCCAAATTTGCCTAACAATTTTCTTTTGATTGACATAACGGTTCAATTTTTTAGCAATGTCATCCCTACTGACAGTGACCCTTGGTTTTGAATTTGTTTGGTTCCGTTTAGTGAATTGGTTCTTTTTGGTGAATCCATTAGTCCACTGTCCAAAGTGATTTCTGGGTTGATTAACAGACTTCCTTGGCCTATAGAATGTATGTGGATTGAAGACATTTTGATGATAAGAAGTGTATGTCCTCATTGAATTGAACTTTCTGTATGTTGCAAAATAGGGCGGCTCAGAATGTAGTGTGGGGTTATTTTTCTTCTCTAGAATTTGAGCTTTGATGGTTTAGCCAGACTTAGTGTTCCAATTGACAACTTTTATGGTGTTACCAAAATTTTTAGCCCCTGAATTCTGGGCATTACTATTTGAGCTGGATGGAATGTCCAGCTTCTCTTTTCCTTTCCCAGGGTAGAATGTAACTGTCTTAAATTCAAATGGTCTCTTATTTGAGAGATCAAAACCTAGACTTTCTTTATTAAAATTGATTTCCATTCCTAGCATGGTGTCTAGGTTGGACTTCCCTTGAACAAACTTTTCAAGTGTGGCCTGTTTATCTTCCAGATCCTTTTGAAGTTTTTTACATGTTTTCTGAATTTCAGAATTGACACTTTTTATAGCTTCATTCTTTTCAGCAATCAATTTTTTTTCATTCTGAACTTCCTGAAATTTTAATCTAAATTCATCAAATTGTTTCTGAATATTCTCATTTTCAGCTTTCAGGTTTTCATTCTCATTCTTGAGAGAGTTTAGTTCTTCCATTTTCTCTTTGAGTTTTTCCTTCTCTTTGTGAATCAAATCTTTATCCTAAATAGCAGTGTTCAATTTTCTCTTTAACACTCTATGTTCTTTACTCAAAGAATTGAACTTATCAAGTAGTTCACCATATGCATCTTCCCAATCAGCAATAGAGTAGTTTTCAAAGATATTGGTTGCCTCCTCATCGCTGTGTACCATTAAGCACAGGCCTTCTTCTTCTTCTTCAGAGGCTTCTTCTTCAACGTCCTCTTCTTCATCACTACATGTGCACAACATGGCTCATGGTTTCTTGCCTTTAGCTTTCGCAGTCTTCTTCAGCAATTCAGGGCAGTCTCCCTTCATATGACCTATCTTTTTGCATTGGTAACAAATAATTTTATTAGAATTTTTGTTCCTATTAGGCTTAAGGTTTGAACTCTTACTTGTCTACTGCGGCCTCCTTTTTCTGAAGGTCTTACCTCTGGTTTTCAAGAATTTTGGAATTGTCTGGTCAGAAGTGCATGTTGGGAGTCGTCCAGATCTAAAAAATTTTCAGAGTCTTCACTGCTTTGAGACACCTTGAGGGCTATTGTCTTGTTTTTCTTATTCTCTTCCATACTCTTCTTGAGATTGATCTCGTACACCATCAATGAGCCCATTAGCTCACTCACTGTCATGGTGGATAAATCCCTGGATTCCTCTATCACAGTGGCTTTAGTGTGCCAAGCAGGGGTTAGGGACCTAAGGTTTTTTGTAACCAGATCACTATCATTAAATTGCTTTCCTAGAGCTTTAAGACTATTAGTAAGTTGTAAAAGCCTCGTATACATTACAAACACAGTTTCATCATGTTTCATTTTGAATAACTCATAGTATGAGGTGAGCATGTTTACCTTAGTGGCTCTCATCTGGGACGTTCCCTCATAGATCAGTTCCAGCTCGTCCCACATCTGCTTGGCGGATTTACAAGCAGAGATCCTTGAGTACTGATCTGGATGAACCGCACACTGCATAATATTCATTGTAGTCTAGTTGGTGGTTGACATGCGAATTTGTTCTATGGTCCATGTTTCTTCATCTTCAGGTCATTGGAATGGACCGTTAGTAACAACTCTCCACAGTTCATGACTCTGAGCTCGTAAGAATACTTCCATCCTATTCTTCCAATACAAATAGTTATTACTATCAAAATATGGTGTTCTATTGATTGAATGCCCCTCAGCTAAGAAGCTACGAGCATTATCGTTTCCAGATCTTCCCGGGTCATTGGACCACATTGTGGGAAACCTGCTCTGATACCAATTGATGAGAATGGCAATGCGGATCTAGAGGGGGGGTGAATAGATCAACCCCCTTTCATAAACCGATTTAAGAAATTTAAGCTAACGCACAGATTCGATGGAGACGAACTAGACAAACGAATGACAATTTAAATTCAACCCATCATAAAGAGGCATTCACAAACACTTAAAGTGCAAGGTACTAAAGCGAAGCTAGAGAATGGGGATGGAAGAAATGGAAACCAATCACAAGACACTGAGATTTTTAGGTGGTTCGATTGCTTCCATCAATCTACCTTCACCCTCACCTTATCAAGATGAGGCTTCACTAGCACAATGCTATCCACGGATAAATCCGCTACACAAGTTGATCACACATCTTCCCATCGGAGGAACAACCTCCTCCCTTCCTCTGAAGACACAGAGGGAACCCGTGCTCACCAAACCTGATGAACCCACCCCTGATTCTACCCCAATAAAATCAGTGACACTGCACTACGGCAGCACACGAGGAACCCTCCTCGCACCCTAGTCTGCAGACCAGATTGTGACTAGTAATGACTGACCACACCTTAAATTTGTGCAACAATGCACTATCAGAGAAAATTGGAAGAACAAACTCAAAGGACATCAGGAAAACAAAATAGAAGAAATGAAAAATACAGCAGAAAAGGAAGCACATGTAGCTCTGAATATGATTCAAGAGCTTTCTCTGAAACACGGGACGTGCTTCTCTCAACTGGGTTGCAATCCACTCTCTCCTTATTTTTATCTTTCTTTCTTTCTTGCTCACGAAGTGGGTTTTTCTTCCTCTCAGATGGACTCTCGTTCTTCTTCGAAGGCAGCCGCACTCTTGAAAGAAGAGGGTTCCATTATATAGAACATGGGCTCCGGATTTCTTCTAGATAACCTAATTTGTTCTGCTAATTTTCCATTCGTCCACTTGGTAAGATGGAATATTCTCTCTCTGGAATCATCTGTGAACGTGCCAGCCTTCCTAAGATCACGTGCCAATCATTGGGAGTCGAAGGCACGTGAGTTGCTTGAGTTTCTCTCGAGCTTGGCCATTTTCCACCCTTATCAAGTTATTTTTCAGACTTACGGTCCATTTGTCACCGTTATGTACTCATTTGTCACCCTTAGGTGGCATGAGTCGTCGCCTTTATGCTTTCTGTCTCTTGCTAAGAACCGTCGCCTTTGCCAGCCTCGCAACCTATTTGTCACCCATATATTTCCATTTGTCATTGTTATCGGCTATTTGTTACTACTAAGGGCTATT